>NW_019380064.1:630225-733927 GCF_000648655.2 Copidosoma floridanum | reverse complement strand
TTCCAATTCATTAAACTTCATATGTTATAGAGAATTGTTAAATAAAAGAATAGGTTTTTTTTTTTTATAAATATTAGATGTGAAATCTTTTTTTTCTCTATTTCCCCTTAATTTCTAAGACCTTATTCAAGAAATTAGTATATAAGTAGCGAGAAAGACTCGTCGCTTTTTTTCGCTGTGATATACGCGGGTATATGGTTATATAGCTGTAGTCGGCATATCCATGCACCACTCGTCTCTCCGTAGGCACATCCAGTATTCCCCTTCCACGCATCTCCAAAGTATGTGCCTACATGCCCATTTCCACGCGAATCCGTAGGCACACACTCGGTATATCCCCTCCACGCTTCACAAATAAAAAAAATATGTGTGCCTGGTTTGACCGCTTGACCGCGACGGGGCGCTCGAAACAGTGGCCAAAAGTGAACTCATGCCGTAGCATTGCAGTCAGCAATCTGTCTACTAATCTCTACTACTGTAGTACGTACCACTATATTAAAGATATTGGTATTGATATCACGGTCCTTTTCTAGATGAATATCTAAAATACGACAAACTTGCCTAATTTTTAACTTTTTACGCTAGGTAACTACCACTGACAGCAACATCAGTTGTCAAAACGCCTTAATAGGGGTGAGAAAAACTAAACAGGTATGTGATAATCATGTATGAAGAGTTACTTTGTTTTTAAATTTTAAGGGATTATGGGATGCTGAAAGGGGTATGAATGTTTGTGATGGTTAAATTTGGCATCCGAGTAGTAAAAACAAGTGTGTTTTCACAAAACAAATAATCTACAAAGCTGAAATCTTATAAAATAAACTGACTGTACTGAATCAACTGAAGCATATAAAAACAAAAGAAAGGTCAGGTCTGCTCGTCTCTCTCTTTTACTCTTACGTAATCAAATACATCCTTACGACTCATAAAATTCTGCTTCCGTTAAAAAACTGTGTTTTTAAAATGCCCTCGTTTTGAATTTTTTTGTGACTTATTTCACTGTCACAAATATTTTTACAACTTGTAATGTTCTATAGTTACGTAAAATTCATTTACAAAATTGCTCTATTGACATGGTTATCTCATACTTATTCAGCTTCTCTACCTCTCTATTGAAAAATGCATCCATGAGATGGCACGGGCGTTTCACACCATAGTTACCGAGCGTATAATATATGGAAGTGAGTCTTCTTATTTTTCAATATGAGTTCAGAAAATTGTTAAGAATAACAATTTTAATTTATATTTAAGTAATAGTATTGTTTGACATTAGATTATATTATATTTACATAAGAGTTTTAAGTAGAATTTAATAATTAGTTGACTAACAATCAGTACGATAAAGAGAAAACATTAAATTAGTCTGGGATTTCAAGCCTAATACAAAACCAAAAATCTCTGTTTTCCCAAAATATCTTCATTTAATATCTTTTGATTAAGTCCGTAAACACACATGTTTTGAGATATCAGTATGTTTGAAATCTTCATTAGCTTTATTGAGTCAGTTTTTTACTGAATTATGTTTAATAAATAAATAACTAGGCTACAATTTTCAGTAAAAAAATGCTCATTGCCATAAAAGCACATGTTAACAATTAAATTTTTATTTATTATTTTCTTGCCTTTATTTTCGATAGCCTACTCTAAAATTTTAAGAAGTAGTTTATTGTAACTTAATAAACATTTCCTCAAGATTTCATACCATTTTGTTTATAATCATTTCATGAAAGAACCACCATAAGCCGTAGAAAAATTCTTAAGAGGATACGTCTAAGTTAAAATTGTGACAGTGGGCACCTAGACAATAAAGATCAATATAAATTAGATATAGCAAATGTTTGAAACCCATGATTATTAATACCCGTTAATAAGCATTTAATGTATCTATAATAATACATCATGTATGTATGAAATATTTTAAAAGAATCTTTCTATTTTCCTTATAAAAATTGAACAAATTAACTGGACAAGGAGGCAAAAAAGTGCAGTATGGCTGTAACCACGCTTCATAGAATCCAACGTTTGCCCATGATCGATTTACAGCTTTTTACTTATTTTTCGAAAGGCATGAGGTAGAATAAGTCAATTTTTATATAATATAGATAATCAAAATTTTTAAAACAAGTTTTGATGGAAAAAAGTGGGATGGCATTTAAAAAATTTAATTAAGCCCTATACATAAGGTAACTAAAAAGAAAAAGGTTTTTTTAATGGCACTAAAAATCTAAAATTTTTAGTACGCACTAAACTCATGAGTACGTAACCAGCCTGATTTTAAAAGCTCTATTGTTATATACTAAGCAAAAGTGAACTCAGCCATATCAGAGCTGTATTCCTTATAATTAGATTGTGCAGAGAAATAGTTGTCTTATAGTTGGAGTACAGTGTAAGATTATAGCTCTCAATCTACCCATATCGTTATTTAAAGATTCTGAATGTATTATTGTAGTCCATTGCATTGTTCTAAAACAATAAAAAACCAAGAATAGACTTTATTTCAAAAATAATTGACTAAAAATAAGTAATCAATGGAACTTTCTATGAGTCATTTATATTTTTTTTAAACACTTTTAGAATATGTAGTCTTTTTATTTATGTCTTGACTTCTGTGTGATGCGTTGTTTGTGAACTCTACAAAAGTTAAAGTCTAGTCAACTGTAAGTTAATTTTTAGGGGTGAAAGTTGAGTAAAAAGTATTTTCTAATTTAAGTCAGTTCAAATTTGTAAGAAAAAAAAATTTGAAGTAAACAATATCGAATAATCATCTTAGTTAATTAATTTTATCATTAATCAATGTAATGGTAAGACTTTCTACTATTAACTAATATACTTTTCTTAATGATTTTAGTCTTCTTTTTAAAAGCTGCTGATTATAATTTATTAATAGGTTATAAAGTAACATTGTTACTGATGTTGTCTCCTTATATCGCTTTTAATATTTATTCATGTGCCAAAGAAATACCTTAATTTCCTTAGAAAAATTAAAAACTGTTGCAATATTATTGTAAAAAATATTTTTTTATAGAAGCTAAACGAAAGATTTAAAAGATGTTACTCCATTAGTCTAAACTTAACCCCAAACAATAAGACATAAGGTAACTTTTTGGTACAAAAAATTTATCCTTAGCTTGAAACATCTCTTGAAATAAATACGGATGTCATAAATAATGACGCATTGAAATCAAAGTACATGGATTATATTCAAACGTATGAGGTCTAGAACTGATATGTAGCATTATTTTTGATGAGCCTATAAAACTATATACAAGCAAATTCTAATATTTTTATGACTATGTAACGTATGACATGGGCCCTGAACCAAAAATCACTTATACATTGTAGTTGATTACAAAAAAAGTACTTCTCAATAAACCTTTTCTTCATTCACAGATTAAAATATTTCCATGATCTCGCGCTTCCTATTTGTTTCCCTTAAATACTACGATTGCGTTTAAATGTTTAAAGAGTTTTTTCCAATTCATTAAACCTTAGAAAATACAATAATGACTAAAATTCTTAAATCGTCCTGAAACAATCATACAATGCATATATTTGTAGATATTTAAAGTTTTGATCTTTTAATAACTTGAAACTTATAACTACGACTTGATTGCGTCTGTTTTGGAAAGTCAATAACAGTTAAAAGTTATGTCTCTAAGAAGGAGTTATTAAAGATTTTGAATTGCATACAATAGTGTTTCCGATTCTCCGTGATGGATTTGCTAACCACCATTAGTGTTATAAAATTTGTTTTAAATGTTTACGCCTTTTCAAATGTATTGAGATAAATCACAAAGTATATAGAAGTATTTTTTTGTTTTATTACCATAAAAATCACAATACAGAAGTTAAAAAAAATTTGTATGAACAATTTTTAAAAAATATAAAACTTACAACTTTTTGATTTCCTAATATAAAGAAGACGACTGTCAGCAGCCTGACTATTTAAGTGGTGAACGAAATAATAAAAATTGTCTGTATGAGATAATTTTACAGCTAGATTATCCATGGTAAAAGTATTTTTTATTAACTACTATTTTTTTATTTTGGTGTAACAGTTATTTTTTTTTAAGGTTAGAAGACTCATAAGATATATCATTTTTCCTATTTCTTTTTTTTTTTTTTTTAGAAAATGACTGTATTTTCAATCATTTTTGGTGTTATTTTTGATCAAAAAAATCAATGTAGTTTCTTACACATTTATAAGAATTCATTAAAAATGTTATTTCTCCCAAAATGTGACTCCTTGATAATACACGGAAATTACTAAAAAAAAGCTTCCGTTGGATTATTCACTAATACTTTTTTGTTTGTACATTGTGATGCTTTTTTTACTTTAAAAAGGTTTTAAGAAATAAAATTTTTTTCCTTATTCGTCTTTCTTCTCAAGATATGGGGTATTTGCAAATGTATTTAGGTTAGGCCCAAATGACGACTCGTTGACGAAATAGTAGACATGTGCATCAATTTATCCAGTATGCAAAAAGCTCTTGGCAAATTCTTATTGTACTAAAATCAAGTTATATCACAGTT
The DNA here is from genome assembly GCF_000648655.2 of Copidosoma floridanum. Next base: position 729,394 of record NW_019380064.1, on the reverse strand, counting down.
TACCCAGTTGTGGCACTCTATTGCAAAATAATGTCCTAAAGTAGACTCTTTATATTAGACTCCTAAATTCAACCTTCATAGCGAATACTCTATTAGCCAGCACTCTAGTCAGCGATTTTTTGCAACGCTGGCTAAATAGTGGACTACTTCAATGATGCCAAATTTATAAAAAATACATTTTACAATTTGTATAACTTCTGTATAGTTAAGCAAGTGTTACTAGAAAATTTATAAAACGTTAGCTTATTATTTTTAAAGATTTCTGGGCTATACTCTAAGAAACATAGCGACTGGTGGACATTTTCTCGTACGGAGTGTTGCAACTGTATAAACTGGGGTAATAATATCCAGTCTTTTTATATGCATATCAAATATGCACCATCACAAGCTTACTAAATATGCAAAAAAGTTTTATGTGAGGAGCATTTCACAAAACCACCCACATCAGCTATTGATGTCAGATGAAACGGCATTCCCTTCAAAGCAGAATTCAGTACAAAAGACGGTACAGACTAGCGCAACTAAAGAACAGATAGAAAGAGTCTCTATCTTAGTTTCCCTACTCTAACTCTCCCTTTTCATGTAATATACGTATGGTTTGCCCATGATCGATTTACAGCTTACATATAATATCTATACCTTCTTTGCCGCAGCGCATAGTATTCGAATGGGCTAGTTGACGTACTGGTAGTACCTTCAAATAACATCTGCGGTAATTTTTATTTTTTTATTGCTTCTCAGTAGATGTCGTTTTAAAATATTGATTAAAGTAAATTCATGGATACAACAATAGTATTCGTAATTAATTTTAAATTTATTAATTTTCATGTATAGATAAAGCATAATAATCTAGGTACCCGCCGTCAAAATTTCAATTACTACATATCCTCTTTAAAACTTTTGTACGGCTTAAGTATACCGAGTCTACCAGCCCACCTCTTGGCAAAGTCTTTAGCTACGGCTTTCTCCCTCTAATGCACTCAAAAGTCGTGCATTTCATAAACTTCCAGAAGTTTATAAATACTGCAAAACCGTGAAGTGAAATTGCAAGAAGAGTTGATGAAACGCAGGAAAAAACATTTGCCACATACTTACAAATTTTTTGATCGTTATCCGTGTCTACTGCCTAAAACGTCTGTAAATGACGACTCAAAAATTTTAATCAATAACAAGCTGATATTTTATTACTGCTTAAAAACATTATTAAATATTTATTGTCGATTTTGTCTGACAAACAATATTTGTTTATTTTTTAGTCCGAGGCTATTTAATACCGGTCTCATCACGTCACCAAACTTATTAATAACATATTTTTTTAAATTTTTCTACTGTAGAATACAGCAAACAGTACAACGTATATATTGGCCAACAAGTAATCGTTACCATGTGACCATGGTATACATGTAATCATCAAAATCTACTAGATTACAGTACGCACAATGTGTTTCTCTGTAAATTACAGTGTAGTAGTAGTAGTTTTCCTACGAGTTTGAAAAGTCTCTGTTTGCGAACCGAGAGGTTTGCGGCCCGAGCCGAAGGCGAGGGACGTAACGAGGTTCGTAAAGGAGACTTTTCGAACGAGTTCCAGAAAACTGTTTTTTCGTCCGAGGAAGTACCAGCCTCCCAAAACCACCCGAGGGCTGAAAAATATTTTTTGAAACTAGTAAATTTCGTAGACGTAGTTAAAAATATTTAGTTCTTCATAAATAGTTTTGCGAATTAATGTTTATCATAATTGAGAAATTATTATGCAGAAAAGCTTATTATTAATCGTTGTAAAAAAAATTTTTTTTACTTTTCAGCAACTAGACGTCATTACAATTCTTTTATTTTTTTTGGAGATTCAAAATGTATATTCAATTTTGCGCTTCTTCTTATAGGCTAGCACATACGTATGTGAAAGTGTGGTACTGGTATTATCTGCTCACTCTCCGAAAGTTGAAGACTATGAATACTGGGTATGCAGTTAAGCATGTGAATTTTTCTTGTGCTATTCTTATATTTGTTCAACGAAAAAACGTAAAATCGTCTATAAGTATAAATATAAATGTGTATGTATATATATATACATATATATACATATGTATATATTATATGTTATGTAAGTATGAATTTGTTGTAAAGCCTTTCTATTTATTGACATTGGCAACATTTTTTTGTTATTTACTTATTATTACTTTGTATTGTGATGCAGCTGAATCCAACCGTTAGAAGTGTTGTTAACTTTAACGTTTTAACATAATATAAGATCACGAGTTTAATACTACAAGTTTATTTTAAAAGAGCATCTTCGTTCTTTTCAATAATAAATGGTTTTAATCACAGGCATTGTTCATTGTACTGACAATAAATTCTTATCACATTGTACAATAATTCAATTTCTTTTGTTTTTATTTCATTTTACACCTATTACAAAAACTGCTTTGTGTCTGTACGTTCTCTGTTACTTGTATTCTGTTGATTATTGTGTGTATGAAACGTTTCATGCTTACTTTTATTGCAAGTAGTGGGTAAACAGTACGAATTTATTATTGATATCTTTCAGTATTTCTTAGTTCTCTGCAATCAGTTATATCAACACTGGAATAGTACGCAGATTTGTATAAAATGAAATTTATGTTCGATACATTTTAACCAAAAAAAAGAATTTAAAGTCACGTTGACGTATAAGTTTTCAAGCGTAATTTTAAAAAGTTAAAAGTAAAAGAGTATTAAGAAAATTTTTTTTTTTCCATTTCTTAAGGTCATATTAACAAGAGTATTATTTTAAAGGAGAACTCAATTTTTATAGAAATAAATTACATATGTTCATCGGCTAGATTCAATATAATATTAATAGTAAACTTAATTTATGATTCTTCACTTTTTTTACATATGAACATTTTTATTTATAGCTTTTTAAGAATGCTAGCCCTACAAATATTACAAGAATACAATGACTATGATGAGTAAGAAAATTTACAGGAAGACGTAAATAATTTGCAAAGTTTTAATTAGGAAGAATTATTCTCTCGGATTCCTGTAGATATGACGCTAGAGCAAACAATAAACGCAGACGCTGCGTCTGAAATTTCAGGTGTTATTAATAGATATAATAGATACAATAGATATAACTTTTACTAGCTTGACGGGCCCCAAAGTCCATCTTGTAAAGAAATTTCGATAGATACAGCAGGTATTGAAACATTTATTTTCGCTACTTATTTTTTCTCATTTATTTATCATATTTACTACTTACAACTATAAGCTTTGTAGATCCTCATCGTATTTGTGACAATCAATATGGTGATAAAGAGGACGATAAATATTTTAGTGGATCTGAGCTCGACATTTCAAGTGATAAATAGAAAATAATATTAATTCAAAAATAAAAAGAGATGCTTAAATTAAATTTTTGGCTACTGTACAACTATTTTCAATCATTTTTATTTATATTTATTGCTTTTCATCATAAAAATAAAATTTATACTTCTACAAATTTTATCTTGTTCTTTATCCGATAAGAAATATGCCACAAAACTTTTGTCCGTTATTTCAGCCATATGTTTGGCATTGTTTTTACAATAATTTCCTTTTTTTGTTGGACAAATACTAATAAATTTGGTAACGTCATGAAACCACTCCATTAATAGCCTCAGACTAAAAAATAAACAAATATTTTTTGTTGAACAAAAGTAACAATAAATTTTAAAGAATATTTTCAACCAATATTAAAAAAATCAGATTGTTATTAATTATTACCTTAGAGTCGTCATCCATAGACATTTCATGCGGTAGACACGGATAACGATCTAAAATCTTTGTCCAACACATCTTTTTTTCCTGCGTTTCGTCAATTTTTCTTGCAATTTCACTTCACAGTTTTGCAGTATTTGAAAATTTCTAAAAGTTTGTGAAATGCACTACTTTCTGGTACATTAGAGGGAGAAAGCCGTGGCTTAAGACTTTGCCAAGAGAGTGGGCTGGTAGACTTGCTATGCTATGACTCCCGAGTCAAAAGTACGACTGTCAAGTTGATATTCGTTTTTGCTGCTTAAATTCTGAACGATTTTTTGTTAGTATTTTTTATCAAGGCAAATTAGGTACTTATTCAGAATTTTAGATCATACTATACAATATGAAAGTTCGTAAGAATAATTATCTCAAATTTGCGGTTAACCTTAAAATACCAGCAGTGGATAATTGCCTATGCTTTTAACAGTGAAAACGAAAATGTGTGCCTGTGTTTCTTTTAATATCTTTTGATTAAGTCCGTAAACACACATGTTTTGAGATATCAGTATGTTTGAAATCTTCATTAGCTTTATTGAGTCAGTTTTTTACTGAATTATGTTTAATAAATAAATAACTAGGCTACAATTTTCAGTAAAAAAATGCTCATTGCCATAAAAGCACATGTTAACAATTAAATTTTTATTTATTATTTTCTTGCCTTTATTTTCGATAGCCTACTCTAAAATTTTAAGAAGTAGTTTATTGTAACTTAATAAACATTTCCTCAAGATTTCATACCATTTTGTTTATAATCATTTCATGAAAGAACCACCATAAGCCGTAGAAAAATTCTTAAGAGGATACGTCTAAGTTAAAATTGTGACAGTGGGCACCTAGACAATAAAGATCAATATAAATTAGATATAGCAAATGTTTGAAACCCATGATTATTAATACCCGTTAATAAGCATTTAATGTATCTATAATAATACATCATGTATGTATGAAATATTTTAAAAGAATCTTTCTATTTTCCTTATAAAAATTGAACAAATTAACTGGACAAGGAGGCAAAAAAGTGCAGTATGGCTGTAACCACGCTTCATAGAATCCAACTGCGTATGAATGATAAATCAAAACAAATAAAGTCAGCGCTTGTTTCATAACGTAACGAAAAGTGCTGTGCTTATTAAACTTTGAGCACTTCGTGAGAAGATAAATTTAATAATTTAGTATCGTTAGACGTTTTCTTGTTATGATCTCAGATAATTAACTGTATAACTTTTCTAAAAAAGCAATATTATTCATTACAGGTTAGTTATTTTATTTATTTTTATAGTTTGTTGAAAAAATCAAACATGGTGATTGAATACCTATTTATTTGTAAAAAAGTACAAATAATAGAATTTGACACTAAATACTAATAACTAAATGAAAAAGTACATCTAAATAAGGTGCAGAATCAACTTTATTACCATAGGCACAAAATGCAACTACCACTTTGGGCCCTTAAAATAATTTTCTATCTATAGGCAGCCAATAAGCAAATGATTTACGGGACCTAAAATAATAATACGAGTAATGATAAAAACTTGTACCCTCAGTGAAAAAACCAGCGGGCATTGGTTGCTTAGGCATCCAAATATGATGTTATACTTCATGACATTTTATGACAAGCAATACATCGATAAAAAAATATTTTGTATGAAACGATATTGTGTACAATACTTGTGTAATTATCGTTGAATTGAGTGAATATACGTTAATTACATGTAGATTTAGTTTAAATATTTATGTTTAATAAACAAACACTTTTATCGAATCTTTCGTTAGTTTCGCTTACCACACCCTTAATAGTTGTTAAGAAAAAGGCTTAGAAAATATTAGAAAACTAGTTTTATTTATAAATATTTATTTAATTTTTTATTATTTAAAATGGATGATAAACAACACGTCAACAAAACACCTTACACACATTATGATTGTGTATTCGTAATAAATGATTGAAAGTAAAAAAATGGAAATGCATGAAGATAATTTATGTCAGTTCTGCTTGTCTTTTAACCTCGTTATGAGATTTTTTTGAATCATGTTCTGATAATAACACGATTCGGTTGGGATAACAAGTCATAAATATAAGCTTTATATTGAAAAATAAACATCCTGTAGTGCTTGAGTATTATTTGGATAGTATGACGTGCTAGTATAAGTAGCTAAAAAATACCTTTTTTTACAATTAAAAAATTTTTGGAATGAAGAATAAAACGCAATGTAAATATGATAACGTATTCATAACATCTTAGGTAAATAAAACCAATAGTAAAAAAATTGGCCATGTATGAGTGCAGAATTAATAAAAAATTGTATCTACCCTATAAAACTTAGTAAGAAAACTTTGGATCTCACGTTAAGTGTTACCTTTGGCTTTGACACAGGTGACAAAATACGTGAGATCTAAGACTTACTTAATTTTTGCTCCTTGTATGTGTGTAATGTTTTACTTGTGAATTTGACATGGCATTAAGTAAACGTACAATTAAATTTTGTTACAATTTTCGTACCAAAAAAATTAAAAATTCTTTGAATTTCACTACCATCAAAGTAAAATAATCTACTTTATCTGATTGTGATGGAGTAAAACACTTAACATAGCTATTTTTAGAACGAAGTTCTGTATGTTGCGTACTGGGGGCGGCTGGAATTTTAAAAACGACAGATTTGTATGAAACGGAAGTCACTTACCGGAAGTCTCTTCCTCCTAATTCATTGTGTTTCCCCCCTTACTACGTTGCCCTCACCATCAGTCCCCTACACACTTCCACTCACCCTATATTTTTTAACCGTGCTGCGCTAGTCTCCTGCACACCTCCGCCCACTATTCCCCTGTCCACTCCCAAGCAATCAATTTGTAAACGAATTTTAATTTTGTTTTCCAACAATGATTCTTTTTTAAATCAAAATTTTTTTTCTCCAATTCTGAAAAAAAAAAAAAATTAAAACACTTTTCAAGAAAGGGATTGAAACCCTCGACCTCTTGCATACGAGTACCTTACCCACTCTGCTACTAACGCTGCCAAGTGAAGAGTATCGGTTTCTTGTACTTATCGTGTGATTCGAAACTTATTTTTCATTTTCATATGCATTCACTGATAATACATTCAAGTAATGATAAATTATTCATTTGATTGTTTATTAAAACAAAGTTCTTCATGTCGTGTGCTTGGGGATCTGGAATTTTAAAGACGACTGATTTCCATGAAACGGAAGTTGTTTACTAGAAGTTTCTTCCTCCTGAAAAACAATTTTTTTTCTAAATAATGAATTTAAAAAAACAAAAAATTTTATCAGCGTAAATATGGTTATGTAGACTAAATCGAATGAGGCGCGTTGTTACGCATTAAATGTTAGTATTTTATGTATTTAATGCATAAAATACCGACCAATTTTTTTAAGCATTTAAATAATACTAATTGTAAAAGAGTCAGACAGGGTGCAGACAGGGAAGCAGGGTCAGAGCAAAACAAAGGAAACGGGAATTTGCATTAATATGTATTATTTCTTTATTTAATGAAAGGTGATTGATAAAAGGACCGGACTGAGTGGCACACCTACCTATCGCCTCGGTTGTCAATTGTCGACTGCCCACTCGCTTCAGCGCCTCCGCTTGCCCTATTTCCGAGGTTGTTCTCCGACAGCGCTCACAATGCGCCCGCTAGTCCCACTCAGTTGGTTGCACTTATCGCTATATATATTGTGTTCTTTAAGCCGTAAAAATCTTGGCGCGCATTTTAAATCGCTATTTACTTACTATCTAATACGAATGTTTAAGCATATACGTGTGGGATCCCTGGCAATCCCGAAGCAAGTTCGACCGAACGCCTGCCCCATGTGGCCCCACAGGACAAACCCCAATCAAACCTACTCCGGGAATCCGCCACACTGGGTTGGTTTGGCAGCTCAGTCCAACTCCGCCCCAGACCCGTACATTGACATCATCACCGCAATCGTGCTAGTAAGCCTTGTTACCGACCAGGTAGAAGGCATGAGCGGATCTTGCTCTGTACTCACCTCCTACCCCCACAGCTGTCCCTAGCGCCTCCTTATACCTGCTTGCATCGGCCGAGAACGTACCACATAGGGTTAGTAGCGCTCCTTCCCCGAGCGGCAGCCAGTCTGTGGTTTAGTCGGTAATACTCCCCACCGTACAAACGGCCGAGCTGTGTTGTTCTTTCTCGCGGTACAAAAATGTTAACTTACGGGCCGTCCTGATATATTTGCCTCTACATGAACGCACTTTAGCTGTACGTGCGACCCCATCCGAGTCGGCGTATATTTCTACGATCGTGCCTCTGCGCCATACATTCCTCGGAGCTTGTTCGTCTACAATCATGTCGACGTCACCGCGCTTTAATTCTAATGTGGGGTTGAATCACTTCTTTCGTGCATGTAAAGTTGGCGCATGCTCACGCAGCCATCTTTTCCAATACAAATCCGCGAAAGCTTGCGACTGCTCCCAATCGTTTCGGGTGCACGCGTGCGACATCCTGAGGTCGGGTAATACCATGGCGCCGCTTGACGCCTCTAACAGAAAGTGATTGGGAGTCAAGGCTTCTTGATCGCTCGGGTCCACCGACACATGTGTGAGCGGTCGCGAATTTACCTTATGTTCGATTTCCGCCAGTATCGTGGGCAGAACTTCATCGGACGGTGCAGCATCTTTCAAAATCGCGTGAAGCGCGATTTTGACTGATCTTATGAGTCTTTCCCATGTGCCCCCCATATGCGGCGCATCGGGTGGATTAAACACCCATTTCATATTATTAGCTAAGGTGAAACGATGCTGACCGCGGTTGAGCTGTTCGGCCGCCGCTTGAAGCTCGGTACACGTACCGCAGAAGTTGGTGCCGTTATCGCTATATATGACCATAGGACAGCCGCGCGGCGTTACCTACAGGTTACACACTGACTGCAGATGGCCTTTAATGTGGGCCGCGCTCCAATGATGTAGTAGCGCTGCATTATCTCGTTAATCACCGTCTCGTGATTCGCGTGTCGGTATTTACAATGCCATGTACGCACGAGCGTGCGCACGACCGCATGCTTCCCATCTAAAACGATTGACGCGTAATTGTACTCTGCGCCTGCTATCCACGTGATACGACCCTGGATACGCAAGAGACCACGCTCGTCAATAAAGGGGGAAAATTTCTGCAGTTTGCTGCTCGCACGCAATTTAGCGTCGTTCTTGATTGCTGCCATTTCTTGAGCAAAGCTCTCTACCTGCGTATTCCGGAGGACGTAGTCAACTGCCGTCTTGCGCGCGGCACAGTCCGTGCTTGCACACCCCGATGAGATGTCCTACGCCGAGACACCGAAAACAACGCTTCTGCTTGCGCACCATTTGCCAGCGCTTATTTGAGGTCATCCGGGCGAAATCCGCGCATTTATCTAACGCGTGGGCGCCGCATTTGCACGCTGGGCACTCCACCTCTTTATCAGGTGTGCCCGTGTTTTCGTACAGCTCGCTCCCCTGCACAGCGGCCATCACGTGGCGCCTCGCAGGCAGTCGTCCGGCACCTTCCCCAGAGCCCTTACGTTTCAACGTGTTTTCGTCGGAAAAGGCAAATAACGCGTTTTCAGCTATCATTTTCGCTTTGGTGCACAGGAATTCCGCAAGCTGCTCGAGATCGTTCTTGTTGCTCGGGTGTGCGATGGCGTGGCGAACGAAAGTACGTTGCATGTCTCCCGGTAATTTATGCCCTACGCTACGCGCGAGCTCGTGACTATTTATGTAGGCAGTCAAGCCAAGCTCGTTACATGCTTCGACGACATTACGCACCTTTGACGCAAACTGCGGTATAGTGAGCTCACCACTGTCGAGCACAGGGAGCGACGCGAGCTCGTCTAATAATTTCCTCGAAATAGCATGCGCACCACCGTAATGTACCTGGAGCGTTGCCATGATAGAATTTGCATTACGGTCCGTCGTGAGCTCCACATCCACCACTACCCAGGCTTGGCCTTGGATGGCCCAAAAAAGTCGCGCCGCATTTTCCGCGTCCGTATAGCCGGCGTCCTCTGTGCTAGATTCGTATACCTGTTTAAAATTTCTCCATTCGAGGACGTTATTGGAAAAGACTGGCAGATTCTGCGCCTCAGACAGCCTACTTAACACTCGTGAATCATTGCACAAACTCGCATAAGAACGCGTTATGCTTTGTATCGCATGCATCGTTTTTTCAAATATGGCAGCTATGCGGATTTCGAAAGAGCGCTGATTGCCTACCTCGGCACGCGTTGACTCAGCTGACGGATCTCCCCACGCTCCAGACGCCATGTTGATCGGGTCACTCCCTTCGCCACGGCCGTGGTCGTGATTCTCGCCATTTTCTCCGCTGTTGCCCACTCGGTCGCCATCTTGCGCGCGGAAGTCGTTCAGGGCTGTCATTGCTCCGCTGGCCAGGCCAAAGCCACGGAAAGGAGGCTCGCTGCTGAGCTGATCGGTGTCATCCACTAAAGCCGTGCGCTTGGCTAGGGCGTACCGCATCTGCATCTCACTCTCCTCTTCTCCTGTCTTCCGCTTCCCTGCTACATTCTTCCTCGTGTACATCTTGATTGTAAAAGACTATCACCTCGTGTAGTCCCTGGTTTCGGCACCATTTGTAAAGGTCAAGATGCAGACAGGGAAGCAGGGTCAGAGCAAAACAAAGGAAACGGGAATTTGCATTAATATGTATTATTTCTTTATTTAATGAAAGGTGATTGATAAAAGGACCGGACTGAGTGGCACACCTACCTATCGCCTCGGTTGTCAATTGTCGACTGCCCGCTCGCTTCAGCGCCTCCGCTTTCCCTATTTCCGAGGTTGTTCGCCTATAGCGCTCACAATGGGCCCGCTAGTCCCACTCAGTTGGTTGCACTTATCGCTATATATATTGTGTTCTTTAAGCCGTAAAAATCTTGGCGCGCATTTTAAATCGCTATTTACTTACTGTCTAATACAAATGTTTAAGCATATACGTGTGGGATCCCCGGCAATCCCGAAGCAAGCTCGACCGAACGCCTGCCCCATGTTGCCCCACAGGACGAGCCCCAATCAAACCTACTCCGGAAAGCCGCCACACTGGGTTGGTTTGGCAGCCCAGTCCGACTCCGCCCCAGACCTGTACATTGACATCATCACCGCAATCATGCTAGTGAGCCTTGTTACCGACCAGGTAGAAGGCTTGAGCGGATCTTGCTCTGTACTCACCTCCTACCCCCACAGCTGTCCCTAGCGCCTCCTTATGCGTGATACTATGCAAGTACCCAAGGAGCCCCCTACAGTCCCGATGCACCAGCATCTGGGGTAGGCCAGCCGTTCCCCGTTACTCCCCAGGCCCGTTCGACCCGCTTGCATCGGCCAAGAACGTACCGCATCGGGTTAGTAGCGCTCCTTCCCCGAGTGGCAGCCAGTCTGTGGTTTAGTCGGTAACATTTATAACTTTTTTTTGGATATATCAGTGCCCTCCAGTGAATTTGAAAATTCAAAGTTATCAGTGATCCGTTGGGGGCGAAAAGTCAGAAAATAAATAAATACAAGTGTATTTAAATTTTCTTGCGTTGATTTATTAATGCACAACGTTTCGCTGACAATATGGGTCAGCCTCATCAGGTGCACGTACGCGAGAATTCGTAAGTTTGGTTGACTTACTTGTCACCTATCGTGCTATCGACTGTCTGCATATTGTCAGCAAAACGTTGTGCATTGATAAATCAACGCAAGAAAATTTAAGTACACTTTACTTGTATTTATTCATTTTCTCACTTTTCGCCCCTAACGGATCACTGATCACTTTGAATTTCCAAATACTAATAACTACTGTTATGAATAAATACATTATTAAAAAAAATAAATAAAAAAAATGTATGTATGAAATATTTTAAAAGAATCTTTCTATTTTCCTTATAAAAATTGAACAAATTAACTGGACAAGGAGGCAAAAAAGTGCAGTATGGCTGTAACCACGCTTCATAGAATCCAACTGCGTATGAATGATAAATCAAAACAAATAAAGTCAGCGCTTGTTTCATAACGTAACGAAAAGTGCTGTGCTTATTAAACTTTGAGCACTTCGTGAGAAGATAAATTTAATAATTTAGTATCGTTAGACGTTTTCTTGTTATGATCTCAGATAATTAACTGTATAACTTTTCTAAAAAAGCAATATTATTCATTACAGGTTAGTTATTTTATTTATTTTTATAGTTTNTTTTCAAATAATTTATTTATAACAGTAATTATTAGCATTATTTTAATGCCAAAAAAATATCAAGTTAAAAAAAATTCGGTTGGTATTTTATGCATCAAATGCATAAAATACTAATATTTAATGCGTAATATCGCGCCTTATTCGATTTGCATCACATAACATAATTCGTGCTAATTAAATTTTTTGTTTTTTAAATTCGTTTTAAATTCGTACTTTTTGATTCATTGGTTGTTATGTAATTATTTCAAATTTAATTTCAAAAATTCATCCGTGGTTTCTATACGTCTTTTTGTCTAGTTCTTAAACGTTATGTTTGAACAAAAATTTATACAAAAAAAAAACTATTTTCTACCCGTTTTTTTGGAAGTACTTAAAAGAAAAATTTTGAGATTATGTTTTTGCATAGTCAAACCCTTCTATATTTTTGTGTCTTGATAATGTAGTTTTTTTTCAGGATACTCTTCAAAATTGTTGTTTTGACTAATTATACTTCTCTTTCGAGATAAAGCGTTTATTAATGTTTATATATATGAGTTTAGAGGTGGATAGAGAACAAAAACAATTTCTACTATGTTTTCTCAAAAACTCAAAGAAATGAAGCTACATTTTGTGTGAGGCATTATTCATCTGATAGTACTTTAGCTGTAACAAGAGCCCAGCTTAGCTCTCATTAAAGCAAAGTTACTGTTCTCACTATGCAGCAGTAGGTATGGGGATGACAAATGATGACTTTTTATCGCAAGAAGACAGCAAGAAGTCAAGAATCCAGCCAATGAGGAAAAATAGCGATATTTTCGAAACCTCTGAGTACGAAATCTAGCTTTTCTTGTTCAACGCAACAATCTCCTTTTTTTTAATAACAGGATCAACTTAAAATTTATTTTTTTTTTTTTTTGGAAAAACATCTCGATACTAAACAATTACGAGAAATTATTTAGTTAAATTTCATGTTTCTTAAAGAGAAGTTATCTTGGCACGTAGCAGACAGTGTGCAAAAGGTAAACGGCATGTTCAAAATATGTAGAATGTATCATTTATCTTCCACAATTCTCTTTCCTGGAGTTTGGCTCTCTGACACCACATAAGCAAAGCTTGTTATGTCACTATCTCCATATAGAGAAACTATATTTTACATATTTATGTATATTCTACACCATTATATACTTTTTCTAAGAGGATTTAGCCTCTGACCTAACATTTTTCTCCACGTCGTCCTTCCCCCACGCTCCCTCCACGAATTCTTTACGCATCTCCTGCCATCTCCTTCCATCCTCTTAATTTCTACTCATTCATATACTTAACAATTCACTGGTCTAGATTTTCTAGGAAGTTAATTTGAAGATTTGATTGTGCCGTTTGTTTCAGTGTTGTACAAAAGACTTTGCTATTTTTAAAAAAAGTCTTACACTTGTATAGTTACACAATTTTTTTAACTAATATGCAGTAGTGATAAAAAAAACTTGTTATTTGTGTGAAAAAATTGAGTATAATTTCTTTCGAAAAAATTATACATTGTTAAGTTAATAACTGTGAATTTTTGTCTTTTTGAATTTTCTGCCTTTANCATCCTTTTGTATTGGTAGTGCCCGTCCGGGCCCGAAAATGCGGTTTTATGTGCATCATCTTCGTGTATTTTTACCTGAAAAAATCCTGATTTGAGGTCCACTACCGTGATGTAACGTGCTGATGCTAGATTCTCTAAAATGTCACTCTGAAACGGTAGCGGGTAACATGATCCTACTGTGACTTCGTTTAGTAGTGGAAAGTCTGTGACTACTCTTACTCTTTTTTCATTGTTTGGCCCCGGTTGTTTTGCCACTATCCATGTATTTGAGTTACACGGGGAGGTGGAGGGTTCAATTATCCCTTGTTCAAGCATTTTTTCAATTTCGACTTTCATTTGATCCCTTATTGCTGGTGGATATCTAAATCTTTTCGCTACGATGGGTTTATCCGACGTCGTTATAATTCGGTGTTTTATCAGGTGTGTTGCCTTGAGAGGCTCACCGTCGAGGCCAAATACATAAGGGTTTGACTCGATCAGTCTTCTCACATGTTCTATTTCTTCCTTGTTGCAACCAGCTGTGTCTACGAGTTGCATTATTTTGTCTACCCGTTTTTGTCTTTCTAGCTCCCCTTTGTTTTTTGTAAAAATTTCAATTTTTTCCTCGTTATCTCTTTTTTCTTTATTAAATAATCTTATCATTGCTACCCCCAAGCTTTCGACGTCGTCCCCTTTGACGTCTTCTGCGCGCTTCCGGTAAATTTCCCCATATTCTAACAGCTCTACTTCTGGAACAGGCACGTATTTTATTTCGTTACTTGTATTAATGCACTCTGCGACTATTTTACCATTAACATTCCTGGCTATAAAGTTTCCGAACAATATTCCTTCCTCCATTTCTTGGAGGGTTATCCAGCCATTTTCTGAATTATTTTTGCTTTTTCTTATTCGCCCATAAATTACTTGCCTCGATCTCGCAGTTATTTTAAAACACTCCGGCCTTACCAGTGGTATCTCTACGCTATCTAATTTAATCGTATTCTCGGCGGCGCTTATTTGGCCCCGGTATCGCTTAAAAATATCCCACCCTATGATTCCTTCCGCGTCAATTGGGAAGTCATGGGGGACTACATGTAATGTGCACTCTAATCCGTGCAACTGAGCCTGTACTGTGCCCAACGTTTTGCGTGCTCCGTGAGTCACGCCGATAATAGCTACTCGATACCTACTGTCTATTAGCATGTCTGTGCTTAGAAAATTAACCTTTACAATCGAAATCTCTGCGCCTGTATCCGCATAAAAAGTCGCCTTTCCATTCTTTAACTGTGGTCCCTGTAACTGGACCGATGGTGGCCTATGCCCTGTTCTCGCGAGTTTTATAGTTATCTTGGGAAGCTTTTCTATTTCTTCGTCGCGCTCTGAAAGCTTGGGTTCATCATTATCTACATGTGTGTCCGGCGCCTTTGTCCGATTACTCTTCTTGCGGGCTCTCCTGCCTTTTCTTGTGCGTTTACCGCTCCGTTGTATCGGAGTGTTGTCCTGCTCTGCCGTATTACTTTCTATTTTTTCTTGCACTGTGTAAGTACTCGGACTGTCGTTGTGCGTCTTCTTCTCTACTATCTCTTTCTCCGCCTTTTGCGGCCTCTCTCTCACACATTCTTCCTCATCGGACACACTTCTCTCTATCTCTTTCTCTAGTTGATGCCCGACGTTTGGGGAGCACGCCGAACATCTTGTGAGTTTAAAGCTGCCGATACGTCCCTCCTATTGTCAGGGCCGTATGCGTTGTTTTCTCGANTACTTAAAAAAAAATTCTTTCCTAGTTTAATAGTTTCATCCTTCGGACTGCGCCCTCCGATATAGTCGAGCGACTCCCGGCGCTCATCCCCGAGGCTCACGAATTTTAATTTTGTATCACGGTCACCGACAATTCTAGTATCCGTCTAGAGGATCGCAGTCACCTTTCTGCTCTGAGTTCTACTGTCGGTGTTGTTTGAATTACTGCCAATTCTCGTGCTTCTTCTTGAACCTTTTGTTTTCCTGTGAACATTCTATAACATATCAGTAGTAGGGCCCCCCCGATGGAGAAGGCACTTTTACATAAGAAAAAGAAGCCCCATGCCGAATTCATTAATCCTGCAATATATAAAGCTGTTAGCTATTAGTTACCAACCCTAATTTCTGTGGTAAATACTTGTCCTAACACTACTTATACTTCATCGATAGGTATTTATTTAAATGTATTACCGTATGTACCTTACCCTTTCTCTTATGTTTCCCCTTTATTTGGTTAGCGTTGAGCTGCGAGTGTGGCTCTCTCCCCACATATAAAGTATATAATAATAAACGCGAATTTTCTAATTCTCTTTCTTTACTTTTTTTTGTACAATTATTGTAATTTATTTTAGTGTCTTTGTCAATGTGGGTTTTTTTCTCCTAGTTAAAAAAATTCTCCATCGTAAATATGTTTTGTTACGTTATCTTTTATTTCGCATCGGCTCTACGTGCGCATATAAGTCGCTTATTGAGTTTGTGAATAGTCGGATATAATATAATGCGCTCCATTTTGTCTAAGGGGTCATATAACATATTCAAGAACACTGTAGAGTCAAATAGATTGACGATTGGTTGCCTTACATTTCACTAGTATATTTTTTTGGTCGAGACAAGCTTGGAGGTATGAATTAAAAAAAAATCATTTTTTGGCAGTGAAGTTTTGACCCATATCGTACATATTTCTAATACTTTTCACTCATACATTTTTTTATATAATGTTTCCCTCATACTCCTCTTATCTCTTTTCTTATGTGGTCAGATTTAGGAAAGGATTTATAAGGGTATTTTTTTTGTCAACAACTACTCTTGACGCCGTAGACGTATTTGCTGACTTAGTTCTCTGCTTTTTCGATATTTTTTTTTTCCTAGAACAACAAAGCTTTCATTTTTCCTCTCTAATGTCAAGAGAAAGTGTACTTTTTAAGATGTTTTCGTGGCGACTGAGTTCTCAAAGCTGAGCTTCAACTCTACTTGCGTCACAGCGTGACTTTTTCCTTTTTGCACCAGTAAAATCTCCGTGTGTGGTCCTTATGGATGCAATTTTATTTTTTTTCTTTCTTGCAAAAGCAGGAGCAGCTCTCGTACACTGCTGCGCAATGTCGTTATGTAAGTGACAGCTTATGTGATTGCAAGCGTCTTTCATTTTTTTCCCGTTAAGCATGCGGGTTGTAGATTCGTATGCCTTCTCTCCAATATCGACGACCCTGTTTGAATGAGGGTGGCGTAGTAACGTTGTCCTTCGATGGCCAAGTTCTCAGAAACACTTTTGCACACTGGGTGTGGTTGATTATTCCTCTCAATCGTCGAGCGGTGATCTGGGTGCATTATTTTTAGTCTCCCTTACATGAACGATTAAGTACTGGTCCATGTAGTTTTTGCAAAATTATGCTAACTTTGAGGTGGACATTTTGACGAACGGGCTATTCATTAATTTAGACATGGTAGTCAATTCTATATCCCGTTACGATTATGTGTGGCGTTTTAGGTGTTGTGGTTATCAGTATATCATGATGGTAGGAGTGGGATTGTTTCTAATGGAGAACGATAGCAGGAAGTAAGAAGAGGAGGTTTAATCTCTCATACTCAACGTGGGCTCGTGGGCCTTTTTGAAAAATAGTTTTATTTTTTCCGAAATTGTTTTATTTATTTTCTTTATCATTCCTCCATGCTCCTCTCTACCTAACAATGATTGCTAAAATTTATATTTTTTTTTTTTACAATAATGAAGTCAATCGGGTTATCAAGAATAAAATCATTTTAATTTACAAGTATATGTCAGCTTTTACGTCTGTTTTTTCCTTTTTATTTGTCTTTACCATGCGTAATTTGTACATTTGGCCTGTGAGTTAATTCTACCCCTATTGAGTACGTCTACTCACTAGAGAGTGCCACACGCGCTCCTCATTCGCTTTGCTTTTTTTCATTCACATTACATCAAATTACAATTGATTGATATTATTAATGCTTTGTTCATGCATACCTATCCATTAAAGTTGTGGTTTTTTCTTTTTTTGCAAATCTAAGTCTAACGTATGTGAATATCTAGTTGGCGGCGCGTCCGAGGCCGCGAAATAAGTTTTATCGTAAACCTAATTAATCCCACTCTTTTCGTCATATTTTCGCGCTGCGTACGGGGGCCGCGAAAATTTTAGAAATCTGAATTTTTGTACGTATTTTTACAATAGTCTATCTCCACAAGGGGGTGGATTAATTGTCAGAATATCTGTTGGTTGCGCAGTAATCACTTATTTCATATTTTCTTTTCGTATGATTTGTTGCTCTTTCGCGGCTCGTCGGAGGGCCGCGAAAATTTAAGCGAAGTCAAATGTTTCATTCCGAACTTCCGTGTTCTTCACCCTGTTCGCATTTTCTGGCGGTGCCTTTACCATGCATGCTTCTTTAATCTTATCTACATGCGATACTCTTATTTCGTCACCTCTCTGTAGTTTTACGTTTTTGTTAATATAATTGATAGCTGTAATTTCGTACGGGCCCTCGTATAGCGAATCATATTTGCCTTTCGATGGCTCTTTTAATATGTACGCCATTTCTTCTTCCATAAAAAATTTGGTGTTAAGTTTCCTGTCATAGTAATATTTGGATCTATACTTGCTTTGTACTTGTTTTAGCGCTGCTATTGTTCGCATTTGTGTGAGGGTATCTGTGATTTGCTCAAAGTATTTGCTATACGTTTGATCTGTTTCTACCCTTTAAAAGCTCGAGGGGATACGTGCTCTCTGTCCGAAAAGTAACTCGTACGGAGTGTACCCTGTGCTCTTATGCTCGGATGTATTATATGCGAGCATGCATAAAGGTATTAGTTCATTCCATTTTTCGTTTTTGTCGACGTACGCCTTGAGATACTCGCATAGCACATGGTGCATTCTTTCTATTGCTCCATTACTCTGTGGGTGGAATGCTGTGCTGCCGATTTTATCGATTTTGAACAATCTTGCGAACTCTTCCATTGTTCTGTTCATAAAGATTGTCCCCCTGTCTGATAATAATGTTTCTGGGGCTCCAAAATATGCCATAAAGTAGTTTAAGAGGGTTTTTACCGTCTCTTGCGCCGTTGCTCGCTGTACCGGCGCTAATACTATGTATTTTGTCAGCCAGTCCTAGATTGACAATACATGCGTATTACCATGGTCTGAAGGCTTATTTATTGGTCCATAAAAATCTATTGAAATTTTCTCAAATGGTCTGCTCGGTGTGTCACTAATAAGCATTGCCTGTTTGGTTTTTACTCTTACCAGTTTTTTCGTTTGGCACGATTCGCATCCCACCACAAATTGCCTAACCTAGGGTCTCATGTTTCTCCAGTAAAAATCCTTTGCTATTCTATTATAAGTTTTGTTGACCCCTCTATGTCCTCCCACCGTTGACTCATGGTACTCTTTACTAACTTTGAATCGTTGATCTACTGGTGGCACAACAAGCGTGTTTGTGTATAAAGTAATTATAATATTCATTTCCTTGAAAATTTCTTCTAGCTGCTCGATCAAATACATCCATTGGTTTATGTCTAGAATCGCGAGGTCCCTTATTATTCCAATGTTTTTTAAACTATTGCTTTTTACTAATCCCTGGAGTGATTTTAAGCATATCTTGATGTCTGTCCGTAACGCCCTGTCATCGAAGTGTTTTTTTACGTACATGCGCATGACCGATACTTTCCTTTTTCTAGACAGCATGGCATTTCCGACCGCCCTCACTTCGTGATTCATCATTATTGGATCAATGTATCCCCGCTCGTAGAGCGCGTCAATTGTCTCTGTATCCGGGACGTTTTCCACCACTGTACAGAAGGTTAGATTGTCTAGGTATCTGAAGGGGTGATCTTCTACTTTCTTTACTTTTTGAAATGGGGGGGGGTCTGATCCATCGCCTGGGACCCATGGTGGCTTATCACGCGGTAGTCGGGTTCTGCATACCCTATATTTATCTAGCGCGCTGAAGTTTTTAAGATCACTCCCCTCCTTTTGATCGCTTTCGCTTTCTTCGACTAGAGCTTGGTTGAGTCCCCTGCTCTCTTCTTCGTTTTCCGAGGCTATTGTCGATGTGCTATCGGAATCAGGTGGTGGTGGAGGGTCGGGTGGTGGGGTATCCCTGTCCTCGTGCACCTTCTCTGTTGCGCTCTCTCCCTCTTTTTGTGCGAAATTTTCACTGCTTGTCTGTCTTTCTCCTTTTCCTGACTCATCATTGGAGCTCTCACCGTTGTTCATACGTCTTACATCACTATCTCCTGTTTCGTGTCCTTCTTCGCTATTGCCCTGCTCACTAGTGCTGACTCTAGTATCGCTCGAATCTTTCCCGCCAGCTGAGCCCTTTTCACTATTTTCTTCGTGGTCTGTTGTCAGATGGCTGCCTTCATCGTATTCTATTAAAGCCTGATAATGATCATTTTTGAGGCGTATGTGTTTAAATGTTTCCCCTTTTTTCCCTATGAAATGTTGAAAGATTGTTCTTTCTCTTGATAATTGAAAGTGGATGCATATGTTTACTTTATGTATTTGAGAAAATACAAAGGCGCATTCCCCGTCCCCAAACGCGTGGCTCTCCTTTAAGATATTTTTTGTGCCCTCTGGGTCTTTACATTTATTTATCCATTCCGAGCTAAGGAGCGTTTTCCTCAGTCTGTCCTGTGACATTTCCAATCCATATAAAAGTATGAGGCAATGAAAGAGACAGCTTCCGTCCCGGGGTACATCGACTAACGTGAGCCTCTTATTCGGCTCTGCGCAAGAATCTCCACATTCACGAGTCTCCCTATCTTCTCCTTCGCTCATTTCGACCGATGTTGCATAATTTTCCCTTAACTCATTTGTTGGTGGCGAGTCGTTCCTAATTCTCGTGTTCTCATTTCCTTTTTGGTTTCTGCTGTCCATTGAACTTTCTGATTTTTTTACTCTGTCATTTTCATCTTTCCATAGGTCTATTCTTAATCCTTGTTTACCTACAACCGCTCGTTTTTTAACGTCAATTAGGACTTTTGCCCGAAATCCGCCACCAAGGCCGTCTATTAGGTCGTAAAGGTGTGCGTCGTGTCGGATTGCGCTGTTTACACGTTCAGTATTATTATATATGTTGGTGTCGTTGGTGAGCGGGCTATTCGTCGTATGGTCGTCCCGTGCTAGCTCCTCTTCGCTCTCTTTTTCCTTTGGTTCGCTTCGTGCTTGGTCGGCTCTCTCCATCACTTCGACCTCCTTGCTTTTGAAAACGCCTTTCTCCGTGATCTCGGTCTTTTCTGCTGTTTCGTCTGTTTCCGTCAGCTTTCGGATATCGCTTGCTTCTTCTTTGTCTCTCTTTTTCTCCGCCGCTTCAGCTGCTAGGCTTGCTTGTATCAGCTGCCGACCCCAATCATCAAGTTTTGGACTATGGTTTTCTGAATCATCATTTGTTATTATTGGTGTCCCGCAGTTTGCAATTATAATATCTCCTGACGGACTTTCGTTGTGTTCTGTGATAGAGAATGGTGCTTGCTTCCTCGTAAGTGTGTCTAATTGACGCTTACGAGTTTTCCGTTCTTTTGGTCCGATTTCGTTTTTCTCGATTGCTGGTGTGCTTGTAGCAGTTATTCCTTTTCGAAAGCCCGGTTCTTTCTTAATGTAGCCCAATTTTCCGTCTGCTGGCCCCTGTGAAATAAATTCCCCTTTTTCTGTTACATCGCGTATTTTCAACTCGTTTTGATTCCGTAGTGCTTGCAGCAGCGGCGAATACCTTTTGCTAGGCTCCTCTGATTCGGAGTCCGCATCGCCGTTTTCTTGACCTTCTGTTCCCATATCTGAATTTTTTTCAATATTTTCACCCTGATATCGTTTCTTTTTCTGTATTACGACGTTCGAGTTTTCTGAGTCGGTGCAGCGGATTTTTATTTTCTTCGGATTACCTTGAATTCTTTTCTTAAGAGTTGCTCGTATTTTATATATGCGCGCCGGTGGTCCGCTGCTATCGGCCAGTTCTTCATTCTCTTGTTCGTCCGCTAGCTGATATAGCTCTTGGCGTGGCCGTTCGGGATTCACTTCCCCTTCGTGTAATATTGGGTTTCGTGATAATGCGTCGGGTGGTCTGTTGTTTATGCCTGGGCGGTATATGACTTCGAACTCATACCCTCTTAATTCCGCTTTGAGCCTATTGAAACGAATGTCTGGTTTTTTAGATGAATGAAAGTGTTTAAGCGGCTCGTGGTCTGTAACTACCGTAAATTTCCGTCCGTATAAGTATGGCCTAAATTGCTCTTTTGCGAATACAATTGCCAAAAGTTCTTTGTCGTACGTCGGGTAGCGGAGTTCGCTCCCTTTGAGACAGCGAGACGCGTACTCACACGGTCTATCTTTTCCAATCTCTCCTTGACTCAAAATTGCTCCAATTGCGTAATCCGATGCATCCGTCGTAACGATAAAAGGTTGTTCTAAATCCGGGGCGATGAGTACAGGTCCCCTGCACAATGTATCCACAAGAGTTTTAAATGCTTGCTCCTGCTGATCGCCCCATTCGAATTTCGTGCCCGTTTTTAGGAGATTTGATAGGGGTTGGGCAATTCGTGCATAATTCTTGATGAACCGTCTGTAATAGCCTACGAATCCTAGGAATTGTTTTATCTTTTTTGCATTTGTTGGTTGAGGGTAATTTCTAGCTGCCTCAAGTTTCTTTGGGTCAGTCATTATCTGTCCATTGCCTACAATATGACCGAGCACTTTCGCCTCTCTTTTTAAGAATTGACATTTCTTGGGCTCTATCGTGAGGTTGGCGGCTGCGAGCCGTTTTAGCAATTTCGTAAATCGTTTCCCGTGTTCCTCAAGGTCAGGGGCAAATACCATTATGTCGTCGAGATAAACTTCTATTTCATGGCCTTGTAATCCTGCTAGTGCTAGTGCGATAGCCCTTAGAAATGTGTTTGGTGAGTCCTTGCACCCCATAGGCATCCTTTTGTATTGGTAGTGCCCGTCCGGGCCCGAAAATGCGGTTTTATGTGCATCATCTTCGTGTATTTTTACCTGAAAAAATCCTGATTTGAGGTCCACTACCGTGATGTAACGTGCTGATGCTAGATTCTCTAAAATGTCACTCTGAAACGGTAGCGGGTAACATGACCCTACTGTGACTTCGTTTAGTAGTCGAAAGTCTGTGACTACTCTTACTCTTTTTTCATTGTTTGGCCCCGGTTGTTTTGCCACTATCCATGTATTTGAGTTATACGGGGAGGTGGAGGGTTCAATTATCCCTTGTTCAAGCATTTTTTTAATTTCGACTTTCATTTGATCCCTTATTGCTGGTGGATATCTAAATCTTTTCGCTACGATGGGTTTATCCGACGTCGTTATAATTCGGTGTTTTATCAGGTGTGTTGCCTTGAGAGGCTCACCGTCGAGGCCAAATACATAAGGGTTTGACTCGATCAGTCTTCTCACATGTTCTTTTCTTCCTTGTTGCAACCAGCTGTGTCTACGAGTTGCATTATTTTGTCTACCCGTTTTTGTCTCTAGCTCCCCTTCGTTTTTTGTAAAAATTTCAATTTTTTCCTCGTCATCTCTTTTTTCTTTATTAAATAATCTTATCATTGCTTCCCCCAAGCTTTCGACGTCGTCCCCTTTGACGTCTTCTGCGCGCTTCCGGTAAATTTCCCCATATTCTAGCAGCTCTACTTCCGGAACAGGCACGTATTTTATTTCGTTACTTGTATTAATGCACTCTGCGACTATTTTACCATTAACATTCCTGGCTATAAAGTTTCCGAACAATATTCCTTCCTCCATTTCTTGGAGGGGTATCCAGCCATTTTCTGAATTATTTTTGCTTTTTCTTATTCGCGCATAAATTACTTGCCTCGATCTCGCAGGTATTTTAAAACACTCCGGCCTTACCAGTGGTATCTCTACGCTATCCAATTTAATCGTATTCTCGGCGGCGCTTATTTGGCCCCGGTATCGCTTAAAAATATCCCACCCTATGATTCCTTCCGCGTCAATTGGGAAGTCATGGGGGACTACATGTAATGTGCACTCTAATCCGTGCAACTGAGCCTGTACTGTGCCCAACGTTTTGCGTGCTCCGTGAGTCACGCCGATAATAGCTACTCGATACCTAATGTCTATTAGCATGTCTGTGCTTAGAAAATTAACCTTTACAATCGAAATCTCTGCGCCTGTATCCGCATAAAAAGTCGCCTTTCCATTCTTTAACTGTGGTCCCTGTTACTGGACCGATGGTGGCCTATGCCCTGTTCTCGCGAGTTTTATAGTTATCTTGGAAAGCTTTTCTATTTCTTCGTCGCGCTCTGAAAGCTTGGGTTCATCATTATCTACATGTGTGTCCGGCGCCTTTGTCCGAATACTCTTCTTGCGGGCTCTCCTGCCTTTTCTTGTGCGTTTACCGCTCCGTTGTATTGGAGTGTTGTCCTGCTCTGCCGTATTACTTTCTATTTTTTCTTGCACTGTGTAAGTACTTGGACTGTCGTTGTGCGTCTTCTTCTCTACTATCTCTTTCTCCGCCTTTTGCGGCCTCTCTCTCACACATTCTTCCTCACTGGACACACTTCTCTCTATCTCTTTCTCTAGTTGATGCCCGACGTTTGGGGAGCACGCCGAACATCTTGTGAGTTTAAAGCTGCTGGTACTTCCCTCCTATTGTCAGGGCCGTATGCGTTGTTTTCTCGATGCTGTGGGCCCCTATCCCGTGGCGGCTCTTGCCTAATTGGGTCCCTATTATAGCCGTCCCTACTGTCTTGATTTTTATAGTCGTTCCCACAACGGTTGAATGATTCCCTGTTGTTGTTATTATACTGGTCACTGTAGCCGCGGTTGGTGTAATAATGGTGAAAGAGTAGTGACTGGCGAGATAAGAAAATAAAGGAGCAGCTTTCGTCTTTTACTAGCTCTTTTTTTGATTTTGGCCCTTTCTTTGTTTAGTGATAACTAGGAAGAAATATTATTTTGGGAATATCTGCGGTCTGTTTTATTAATAAGAATTATACTAATGAAATCAGTGGTGTATATGGGTGCCGGTTATTATTATTATATTATTATTTTCAGATATTTCCTATATCTGTGGAAGCCTACTTATAAATTCCCACTGTTTTATGTTTGATATGCCTTAATTTTCCTAA
This sequence comes from Copidosoma floridanum, assembly GCF_000648655.2. The sequence continues at coordinate 704,763 of NW_019380064.1, read as the reverse complement.
TCTGCTGTTTATTTAAGTCTGTTGTCTCGCACGATTTCTCCTCGGGTTCTAAGAGTGAAAAAAAACGCCAAACACGGGGAGCGGACGTGGTAATAAGTATAAATCCAGAAACAAAAATTTTCTACGACCTTATTTCGCCTAATAAGTGCCTTCCCTCTTTTCCCCGGGAAGTAAGGTATAAAATTAATTTTATTATAAATGGACTTACGTTCTCGTTGATATGCACACCAGTAGAAATAAGATTTTGAAAATCATCTCTTTTCAGCGCTCGCCGCTTGTCTCCTTGATTCTTGATCCTGTGATTATCAGCAGTTGGTGTCCTAGTCCTGTTTTCCTGCGGGTTGATGTCACCGTCGCTTGCAGAATATGACTGCTTCTGACTTTTTTGATCGGCTTCTCGGCTCCTCGATTTTTAATCGTTGTATTCTCGCGGCACTACACTATGTGTGCTTCTCGGCGTGCAAAAAAAATTTTGACTCTTACCAAACCCCACACTTAGCACCAAAACTGTTACGTGGGAAAACTGAAAGGTAAGGAGGTGCTTTCCGAGAATGATCAAAACCTTGGAACCTTAAAGACTTTTATTCAAGATACTTATTTATAAGGCAAAGGCGCGTATGTGTTCCTGATTAATTGCCCGATCTCCCCGAGTGTTCTCTTCGTACTCCCCATCTGTCCGAGTCTTCTCTTCGTTCCCCTCGTATGTCCGAGTCTTCTCTTCGTTCTCCTGATTTTGAAGCTTGCCGGGCCTTATTTTACCTCGTTTCCCTCCCGTCAGTACCCTCTTGATAAGGTAGCTCCGTGGTCACCAGGGGGCGTTAGTATGATATGCCTAGCATATCGTACGTAACAATATATATATATATATATATTAAAATGTGTGGATCTCTTAACTAATTTATTTTTGATTAAAAAATTTGCTAACGGCTAGCTCTATCTTACTAATATATAAATCAATGTTGCTAAAACCGTTGTAATCGCTAACCACGAGAACCACTCAAGTGACCTGGCTAAAATTTTGCATACTGATTAATAAGACGTCCTAGATGGTTTTAGTATAGTTTTTATCTGGAAAAATTGATAACAATGGCACTAAATGAGCTCAAAGTTTTGCAAAAATATACTAGCTCTTCACGTTAGCTCAGTATTACCCGCTAGGTGGGGTATACGTAAGATCGAAGCTACCTGCAGTAGAATTAAATAAGAGTAATTATAATAGGCCCGAGCGTCTTCAAAATTTCCTTAGTAGTTAACCAGCAGCACATCAAAAATAGAGCTGTTAGTCGTGCAGCTAGATATGCTGGCTACCGACAACACTCTTCTCCAACAGGCAAGCGACCTACGTCTTATTTTACCCTGACCCACCATAATTGACGAGCGCCACCAATAAAAAAAATTTGCTTGATGATAATGTCCCTGGAAAAGTACCAAGAGACAAGTCTATCCAGAGCACGACCTGCTCCAACACCTCAGAGTTTTGAGGCCGTTCAACCATTCGTTCTGATGCCATCAGAGAATTTCTTCTTACAAATGTAAGCCCGGGAAGACAGCCCTGAGCAGTACGGGCAGTCACAACGGCCTCCTTCTTAGTAGTCGTTCCAGTGGCATACTCACAGAGGAGGTACTCTCTAAGCCTACTTCCACAATTTAACGATGAGCGGTTAGTTTTTCGGGGAACGATCTGAAGACGACATATTCTTTGGGCAACGGCGTATCTCCCTCTATCACAGTCTCCACACACAGAGATTCTGAGGGGAAGAGTCAAGTAACCCGCAGCCAGCTCTCCATCATTAAAAATAATAATAAGAAATAGCTGGAAATCTCACCACTGGCGCTCTTTAGTGCTGTTATATGTAATTACGTTCCCTACTAAACTTAGACATCAATGTCATAGGTTCTTTCAAGGGCCACCTAAGTTTAAAATAACAAGTTCAAACTACCTGGCCAACAAATACATTTTGACTATTATTTTCAGAAGCAATTCATTGACTAAAAGACTATATAAAGCCGGCCACTATTAATTCAAGTCAGTCGTTCACTGGTAGACGTCACGAGCAGAGTTGTTCGTCACAAAGATGGTAACCCTGGTTACCAACGACCCTATATTATCCTCTTGATTCTAAGCATTAAACCAGGAGTCACTGATCCTCTTCAAGGTCAGAGTTAGGAGAACCTAACAGCTATAAAGAAAAAATAAGCTTGAGTAAATGAGACAGTCTCTAACGAGAACGTATCACGAACTAATCTATTCAGCATAGATCACCACCAAAACAACTGAGTCTGCAAGAAAAATGTGCTTTAGACGTCAACGTTTACAGTGTAATACCAAGAGACGTTATAAAAAAATTCTACAACTAGCTCTAACGCTTCAGACATTATAGTGTTCCTCCCGATCAGTCTGATGCTACAATAACAGGCCAGAGAAGATCACTCTAAGTTATAAAGGCAACTACGTTTGCAGGAAGCTTCAGTCAAAAAGATTTTCCTTAAGAAGCTTACTGGTCCTTTTTAGGGCCATTGGATGTCGAACTGCTTAGCCAACAAATATATTAAAATTCAAAAAAGTTAACAAAAAACCGCCTTTAGGGCTTACAGAAGTCTTAACCATGCCAATAGTCACAAAAGGGTAAATTGAAAGGAAAACTTAAAATTTATCTAATATATAAAATCTCAGTTGTTAACAAAACTGAAACATTTATCGATATCGCAGCAGCAATATCAAAATTGACAAAGAAAGAGTTTATTAAGGAAAAGATCAGCTTTACATTATAATCCTTACAGTAATCTCTTACATCTTTCAGATTTTAAAGTAGGTAGAATATATTCAGATTTTTGTGTCAATAAAAAATGTAGAGATTCAGCTTCAGAACTTTGTTGCTCTGGTGATAAAGTTGTGAGATGAGAGAAAAATTTTTTTTCAATTATATATTCCTTGTAAGATTTGAATATTCAGAGTTTTAAAAAACTACCACTTTTTGTAAATTATACGTAAAAAACTGTGAGTCAATGGCTCTCAAGGACCAATGATTATTTCAAGGCATTAGGAATACACGGTACTTCGTAGCGTAACTATATTATATTCACTTTTTACAGCTTATTATTGAACTAAATATACTGCCTGGATTTTAAACCAATATGTTTTTAATAAGAAAATTTTTGTTCTGAGAAAATTAGAAATAAATACAAAATCTTTAACTGAAAATGTTTTACGTCACATGTCAACACACTACCGTGTTCCATTTAGTGAATTTTGGGTGGGGCGGGGAGAGGAGCTAGTCCTTAACAACCGAGAATATTATAAAATGTGTCACATTTGTGAGTGAATCAAAGTTTTTTTTTCTCTTACTAATTTTTTTAATATCTTATAATTTGAAAGTAAATAAAAACGTATTTTGTGTAAATACTTGTTATGAAATTTAACGATTTAAAGAAATACTATTTTACAGAATTTTAACTTTAGTCTTAAGATTCGTTAAAAGTTATCAAAAAAAATAATACAAAGGGAAATGCTTTTCTGTATAAAACTTAAATAAAAATAATACTTTAATTTTTCCATCTTATGAAGTCAACATATAGTAATCCATAAGAAAACAAAGGTTTCCTTAAATATAATGCTACAGAATCAAAATTTTGACGTTAAGATTTGTTGATAGATATAGAAAAAGCTAATACAAAGTGAAATTGTTTTCTACATAAAATAAAAAAAAGTGAAGATGAACTGCATGAACTGAATGTTATTTTCAGTATAATAACTTCTTATTCTTCTTTTTCATATGTAATTATTTCTGATTTTATATTGTATTTTAATAACTTTGTTATTTTTACCCTTGTACTAGAACAAAAGACAGTGACAACACTTATGTTTCTTATTAACATAACTAAAGCAATAATGTTTAAGTTTTATTCTTATGATAAAAGTCCTTCTCTAATATTCCTAAGAAATTCTATGCAAATAATATCAACTGTTTTATAAACATTATTTAAAATAGTATGGTTTTTCCTACAATAACTCATTGTTTCTATGTTCTTGCTTCCTAAAATTTTATTGTTAAAAAAAATAACTGTTATCATTATGAGAGGCTGATTTGCAGAAAGGCACGATTTGATTCATTATAATTATAGTCTCCAATAAAATAGTTTTATATTTTTTCTAAGTTTTATCGCCTTGTATATTCTCTGATATCAAGGAACATGCAAGAAATTTCCTTAATTGATATGGAAGCATAACAGTATTAGCTTCTTAAAAAATACTATCGATCTGTGAATCATACTTAACTAAGCCCATGGCAATTGCAGTGTCTTTCAGTGCTTTATATGTTTTTTTTCGTATTTCCAACCAGAGTTGTTTGATCGTTTATATACAAGTAAATATTTATAATTAAACAACCATTGGTGATACGTAATAATACATCTAATAAATTTTATTTTTAATACAGACTATGACTATTTTTTTATTAAATGTTTGTAAGAACAGCATTACGAAAGAACATAACAAGTAAATAAATAATGAATAAGCGGAAAATGCCAATTTTATATAAATCAATTTTGTTTGCATATAGTACTATATTGAGATTTTCATATTGCTACTCAAAAGTTTGCACATAAAGAACATAGGTGGTGAAGCCTCTCTCGTATGTTTTATTGTATGTATATACAGTAGTAAGGGGTAGCTCCCCTCCTGCAAAAAACCCATGATATCTTCTTATTAGCTGAAATTAAGTTAAAATATACAAATTTTCGGAGCCTAGTATCATTCATTTATTAAAATAAAGTGTATCACGTGTTTAAAAAGATAAGAATTGAAAAAATTATCCTTTCATACTGACTAACCTTACAGCACGATATGTCATGGCTGTACTCTATACTTTTCTTATCTAATTAGATTTTTTTTTTTCTTTATCTTGATTACATACAAAAAAATTTATAAAATCTACAATCAATTAACGTATATATTCTTATTCCAACGATAATTGCACTCCCCTCGTACACAATATCTTTTCGTAGAAGGTATTTTTATGTTTAAGTATTAACTGATATAGAATGTTAAAATATAACTACGTACTTGGGTACCCAAGCATCCACTGTCTACTGGTTTCAGATATAGCAAATTATCGCATAAGTTACAAAAAAAAGTTTTTTGATAAAGATTTATGTATACATATATACTTAACAGTAAAATGTAGTGATTGTAAAGTGTCATACTACACGTTTTTCCCTTCACCCTTTTCCACCTTTTTTAGCTGTAACTTAAAATGAAGTTACATTCTTTTAATTTTTCTGTTATAATTGTAACTTTAAATATTTGACTACTCCTTCACCATTTTATCTCTTTCAGCCATCCTTATCATATCTAGTTCCTTGGCAGCGTTCCTTAGCTCTCTTTCTGTAAGATAAAATTAGTTCAGTTTTTCCATTTTGTCATTAAGTTAAATTTTTTAGAGAACCCCTTAGTTTTTTTCTTTCCCTTATTTTAATAACATTAATTGCTCAATCAATTGACGAGTCGAAATATAAATAGTGTTTATCTTATAAACATAAGTATTTTGACTTATGCTGATACTCTACAAACAAAAAGTTTTTAATGTTACAAGTATATATCATAAAAGTACGTTGAGTCTGCATAATTCAGTTTTTACTTTTCTCAGGCATGTAAATATATATACAGTTAAAGTAATAAACGTTAAAGAATAACATAAATAAAAAAGCTATACATTTCTTACCAAAAAAACAACATAACATCCACAGAAAGAAGTGCACTAGTTGTCAATCTAGTGGCACGATTACCCCATACAGCCAACTTATTAAAGTCCGCCAAGGTGCCTTGGCCTCCGTACACTATTCACTTCTGAGTTAAGATTTCAAGTTCTTAGTTTTAGTTCAACTGATACTCAGAAGTGCCATATATTTTTGCCAGAGCAAAAAGTGTAAGTACCTTTAAAACTAACCGTTTATGTATGTATGGGCGTAATCAAGTTTTTTAAATGACTCATGCAGTTTTTGTTGGATTGGGCTAAAATTTAACAAATAGCTTTATCTTTCATGTCTTACGTAGTGGCTTAAAAACTGTAAGGTTTCCTCTTTTAGAAAAAAATGGCAGTCGCTTTAAGATGGTACTTTTAGTAAAAAAAATAGTTTTTTTGGCTATAACTTTATAACGTAATATTTTTGAGTTTTACTATGAAAGACGAAATTGTAGATATACTTGGGATACAACTTTTTCATTTTCAAAATTTTTGTCCAGGATGTAACCCAACCGTTCTGTGAGCCAAAAAGTGCTCAAAAATCGCAAAAACGTAGTTTTAGCTTATCTACCTTTTTTGTTTTGTACTTTAAACTATGACATTGAACGTGGAACTGTAAATCTTATTGAAATACAACTTTTTTGTTTAAAACAGTTTTACCTAGGATGTAACGCACATGTTAAAAAAAGACTCGTAAAATAAAGAAATCGTTTTCCCCTATCCAATTTTTTCATTTTGTACTAGAGATAATAATTTAAACATAATAGTTGAGGGTCTGATAAAAATACACCTTTTTTGTATTCAACATATTTAGTGATATCATTAAATTTGGGCTCTAAATCGCAAAAATGTCGAAACATTGTAAACTTATCGTTTTCCCCTATCTAACTTGTTTTTTAAAATTATATTTAAGATTACAAAGTTATTGTAAGACTTATAGATCTTAAAAAAATATAACTTTTTTTTAACTAAAACTTATGCCTGTAAGATAAAATTAACGCCACAAATCGCAATAAACGATATAGTACTAACTTGTTCAGAATACATACGATTGATACTTAATGCAAAGTTAAGGGCGATAATCAGTGTGTTCTAAGGCTTTCTTTTTCGTACGCCGTGGGAATATATACACTTATTTGCCAACCCTACATCGAACAGTAGCAACTTCTTACACAGTGTAGTAATAATAGTAATACATTTCCTCGTATCAGTCGTACCTTAAATGCAAAAATGCAGTTTTTGCATAAATTAAGCCGCTTGTTATTCAATGGAAATAGATGTTCAAGATAAAGTTTTATTATAACTATTTTTGTGTATGAATTGACCCTATGCTTTGTAATTATATTTAGCAGTTTTCATGTTCCTAAAGGTCGAAAGTAAAAACCGTGATGCTGTCAAGATACACTTCAATTTTATAACTTTTAAACCCTGCGAGCACTAGTACAATTGCCCTTAAAAATGTGTTTAGCGTTTTTTTCCATTTTATTTGAATTCCTTTGTATTGATAATGCCCCTATAGGTCCAAAAACATTGTCTTATATTCATCATTTTTACGTATTTCTGATCGTCTGAGGTCGACTACTGTAATGTCACGTGCTAACGGTCGGCTCTCAAAATTCTGAATCCACATTTATTTCTGGCTCAAATTTTTTAAAAAGTTTCCTTATCGTTGAGGTTGCTGGAATTCAAATTTTTTTCTGTGTATAGTCATTCTAGGCATGTTTTTAAAATTAAGCAGAGCAGACGATGTGTGATATCAGCTGCAGGTGTTTTCGAAGTTCTTAGCACACAGTACTCAGTATTGGAAGCTCTCAGTGGCTAGAGTGGTAGAGTGCTTACTTTTTATCTGGAGAGTTTGAGTTCAAGACTTCGCGCTGCTACTTTTTAGTAAGTATACCTCTGAGATTCTTTTACATTTTCAAATCGTGCAGCATTCTCAACCTATTGTACAGGTGTTCTATCCTTCTACCGCTGCCTTCTATTGATTTTTAATTTTATTGCTTAATTTTCTTTAGTTATTTTACTAACGTGTTTAAGTTGTCTATACTGGTGTATCTGTTTCAAAGTTCTCAAGGAAGTTCTACGAATGTTTCGAACTCTCCCTACCATTTTTTTTAAATTGTGGAGAATTCATTGGGTCACCATCAAAATTGAGATATTATCTATCATGTGACTGAGCGAAGCTAAAGTGTTATGTTGCGGCCTTCACGTACAGCCCTTGTAGCAACACGTATAAGATTTTCCTTCATACGGCGGAGAGTTTAAAAAGACATTTTCTCTCCGATATGGCTTTGTAGTTGCAGGTTAGTCCTATCAGGTTGGTCTCTGTACGTGGGAGGAGCCACTGCTGTAAGTACCGCTATTTTCATTTACTGAAGTTATTCACTTATTTCTTTAATTCAATTCTCCATATTATGTCTTCTATCATTTTCTGCTGCTATACCATTTCCTTAAACACTTTAACTCTTTGTAAAAGACCAATGAGTTAGGCCACCTAAAATATCTGCATCCCCAGTTTTCTATGATAAAATATTTTTTCACCTTAGTCATGAATATTTTGGACGCTTTTTGATTTCGATATAACTTTTTTATCTTACGTTGCCTTGTTTCTTTGTCTTTGCAAGTTCATCACCTCTCGTATTCTTTAGTTTGTTTTTCTTATTTTTGTTTGTCGTTGCTCATGGCTTATTATGCAGTTATTGACCGCTTTTTGTAGTGGATTATTTGTTTTCATTTAGCGGTTGTTCTTTCATTTTTCCTTTATTGTAGCCAAAGAGCCCCATTGCTATTACTCTAGTTTCCTTATCCTATGGATCGAATGTTTTGCACCCACTTAATTCTATTTCAAATTTCAACATTTGCTGGCAGCAGCCTTGATTTGTTTCTTGCTTTTTTCTGATGAATAAATCGTACATCTCAGCCCTATCGTTACGGCCGTGTGCGTTGTTACAGTTAATACTCTTAAAAAGAGGCGTGATTGCTTTGTTTGTAGTTTAAATTTTTGTAAATGCATTTGTTTTTCTCATACGACACACCCAGCTTCTATTTGAAAAGTTTGACTCGCTCTGAATTATTGTAGTATAATGTGGACGCGTAGGTTAATTCTATATAGAGAAAAAACTCTTCAGACACCTCTTACAAGTATTTTCCGCCTAATTTTATGCCCAGGTCCTGATATTTGGTCCCTTTTACCGAGCTGCAGCAGCTAAGAAGAAGCAGAGTGTAGAAAGTGTAGATGCTTTTAGTGCCCGTCCTAATTTATTATATTTGGTTTTTAAGAACACTATTTTTTCCCTCGCATCTCTGCAGATTTTTATTGTAAGAAATCATTAAACTGATGACGATTTTTTCGTTTTCACGAAAATGCAAGTGAAAACTTCTAAGATAATCAAAATGGTAGATTATGTTACTTGGGCACAAAATACAAGCAGGAGCGCGTGTTGTTGTTGTATGTTGGTGCCCAAGTCACGAATAAAGTTTTTGTTACCGAGAGCAAAAAGTGCAATTTCGTGCCCGTGGGCACATTTCGCGCCCCGTAGTCCACTTTGGACCCTAGGGCAGAAGAGTACTTTGGGCCTTTAGGGTGCAAAAAACTTTTGTGCCTGTAGATCTAAAGTGATTACAAGGGCGCAAAGTGGCAGTGCATTTTGGGTCCATGGTAAGAAATATGTATGAGTTAACCAAGAACACGAGAATTTGTGATTGCAAGAGTTAAGGATGAAAGTTAAGGATTCATATAAATATGTTCATGTACGTGTGTTTCAGAACGTGCATAGAAACTTACACTGTAGTTTGAAGATCTAGAATTATGCTAAGTGCTCTGACATAATGTGCATTGGAAATAATTTCTCATATCAATCGTATACACACGTGCACACATGACAATTCTATACAATTTTATATTTTATATAGACACAATTTTATATTTTAAAAATAATTTTTACAGTTATGTTTGGGCTAAAGAGCAAAAGATATTTTTAACACTTTTTAAATTATTTTACTAATATGGTGTTATTGTTCTATAAATTTTTTAACCTTGTCACATAGATAAAGCAACAATTGGGAACACTAAAATTTGAGATTATGTTAATTTATAATTTAAGACCCTTTTATTCGTGAACTGTGATTTTTTTTATTTTAGGAAACTTGTGAAACTCATTCTTTTGCTCCCAACCTTTCCCTTTTATTTCAAGAAGGTACATCAAAATCATTGAAAACTGAGCTTTTGGTCTTACATAACCTAACATCTTTTTTTTGTGCGCCTCGTGGTTTCTTCTACTTCAGGAAGTCCGTAAAAGTTGGCTATTTACATTGATCGTCGATGCATGCAAGAATTTTTTGGTAATTTACTTCATCAAAACGATATTTTTCACTTGTCTATGTGTGTACTACGTATATACTGCACCCGTAATTTTGTCTCCGTCGTACAATTCAGTTTGATTGGAACATAAAAATAATTTTATGTAGAGCTCTTGTTAGTGCTGTTTGTCAAAAATGTAAGTATAACATAAAAAAACGACTTGACAACACATAAGTTGTTTTTTTTCTTTTTTTCTTCGATTGTAAGTATACCATAAATTACGTATCACCTAAATAATTCAAACAGTTAAAACTAGTTTTTGTTGGATAAAAAATACTTTTAAAGAAAAAAGATTGGTAAACAAGTAGAGTTACAGGAATTTAGTAACTTTTTTCAGACAGTTTTAAATTAGTAATCTATTGCTGAGGAACTTTTACAGCAGCTCTTTTAGAACAGTACTTTTTGTGTGGTGCTAATCAGACTTTCATTAAGAAAAATTATTCGAACAAAATTTTTTGGGACGATCTCAGGTAAAAATGTGCAACTGTACCTTAAAAGGCATGTTGCCACAACAAAATGTGACCAGGCACTGTCCAAACAATTTTTTTGGAACAAATTAGTACAAGCCTTTTTTTTATTCTAAAAGAAAGTTTTAATATTTTATACCACATTTTTAATTAAAAAACAAAGTGGAATGTATATATGTTACCTAAAACTAACAGTCTTTGAGAAAGAAATTTCTAAATTTTAGAAACATGCGTTTCTTGTGATTTCATATTTTCTGTTATATTATTTATTACCTTTGACATCTGGATATGCATATATACGTGGATAAAAGTCAAAAAGGTGAGTTCTATTTTCACGAAGTTAATACAAATGATTAAATACTGTAGGAGGATGGAATTCGTAACATTTTTCTTTTCAAAAGTGTTAACCAGAAAGCTTGTACGATTACGAAACGGTACATTACGTTTCAAAGGCACAAAGTACAAACATGAGCGCCGGAAGAGTACGATTGTCTCATGTTGGTATCCGAGTCGCGTATAATTTTTTTCTTACTAAGAGGGCGCACAGTGCAATTTGGGCCCGTGGCACGAAGTAAAATATTAGGAGTATATAAAATATTAGTAATAAATATAAGGAGATGAAACTCTAATGTAATCTTTCGGTGAAATCTGGGCACCTTTTTCCGACAGAGATTATACATATATATGTATATGTAAAAGAGGGATCTCACCTAACTAGCATCAGAGTCATCTAACGTAATTGATGAAAGCTCGAATCATATGGTAACCGCAAACTACTTTACCTTTCAACCAAATCTACCTTACCTAAAGCCAAGCTAACTTATCCTGTAAAAATCTTAAATACAACTTTAATACAAAGACTTGTGATGAACACGATAGCCGAGTGGTCTAAGGCATCTACAGGCACATAGTGCCAATTGATCAAATCTCTTAGAATTCGAAATTTTTTTTCCTTTTTTTTTTCTTAACTAATTATAATAGACGAACCTACATCAAACATTGTAATAATAAGATGTCGAGTTATAAAGCATGCTTCTTAAAGCAATTATCGTAATCATCAACTATATTATCTGCAAATAAATATTGAAACTTAATGTGGCATGTGACTCTTAATGTATATATTGCATGTGTTAATAAACGACTTATCGAGCTTAAGAAAAATCAATTTTTTTTAACTTTAATTACTAGTACAGTACTTAATTGTATTTCAATAATAAAAAAAAATTGATCCAACTTGGAAAACTATAATTTATTTTGGCCTTAAGTAAACAAATAAAGGTATAAGTTAGTTAGTAACTGCATGAAAAATATAATTTTTAAACAGTTTTATAATTACAGATAAATTAAGATCCTAAATCAGATTTTTCCTTATTACTCTGAGTGGTGCCCGGTATGTTTTTATTTTTTCTCTTTCTTGTATAAGTTTTTTCTATGAGGGGTCGATCGTGGGGACTTTGACAAGCTACTTTTGTATCTTTTTTTTTCCTTTTTGAATCGGTTTTGGTAGAAATATTTTGTTTACTGGACAATGCTGAATTTTAATTTTTCCTTATTCCTTTTGCTTCACCCATTTCAACATCTTCCTTGAGAGCCGTAGATGCCAACTTTGAAAGTTTCTTCTTCTCTTTAGTTTTTTTTTTTTTTAATGTTTTCGTTTTTATTCAATAGTTTTGTTATAAAAAACATTCGTGTTGATAAAAAAAAGCTATGATCCTCTCTGTAAATATATATTGATGTTTCTCACATCCGATAAAAGTTAAGGATCAAATATTGTCTACTGCAGTCGTAATGTCGAACAGAGTATTAGAATGAATATTATTGTGATTGATTACACTTAAAGTAGCTTTTTCCAAGGTGGTAATCAATTGTAAAAGTAGCGCAGATGGTTTAGAAAGGAAGCCCTTTGATTTTAATTCGATTAACCGGTAGTTCTCAGTAACTTTTTCATCATCTGGTAGGTGTAAACTTGAGCGACACAGTTCGCACATTACAAATTGATTGTTATCCTTAAATTTTGCGAATCTACTTCCTTTGCGAGCAAAAAATCCGGCAACGTACGTTAAAACGTAATCAGAAGTTGTATTGTGAAAGTAATCATGTTCTTCCAAAATTCTAGCAGCATCGCTGAGACTTTCAACCTTCAAGTCCTTATCAAAGAATTGTATCCAACTGCGCCGTCAACTGCTCCTTTCTTTCAACGGAATCCTGTATATCATTAATATTTAATAATACTTTCATCATATCGTCACTTGAAACGTTAGAACCTTTTGGAGGTTTCACCATGGAGTACGCGGAAATTAATCTATACATTTGTATAAATAGTGCTGAGTCGGGATGGTCATTTGAACCGCATGCATTTCGCATCATCCCAAAGAAACGCTAAAAAATAGTACAATTCGATTACAGGGATAAGTTTAATTCATGTACATTTTGACCAAAAAAATGTTTAATTATACATTGTATTACAATAATAAATGTTTACCTCCAAACTATCCTTGTTTAATCTAGTTGTCATTAAGTACTTATAATTATATTTTTCGACTAAAAATTGACATATTTCTAGTGCACCTTGGAGAGACACTTTCTAACCATTCGATGTTTGATGAGTTATAAACTCTGGCTTTTCGTTACTTCTTTTAACTGTTTCTTCCCAGTCTCGTAAATATTGGAGAAAAGATTGTACAGCCTACGTACATGAATTACTATTATAATTATCATTGCTGTTCTTATTATCGTCATTGTAGTATGTTTCGTTTTCATTTTTTAGAATTTTCATGAGAGAAAGCATCAAAATTTGTAATTACCTGCCACATATTATTTCCTGGTTTTAAGCAGTCGAGTGGGGTTCGGCTATTCATGGCTTTTATGAGTGATTTAACTCTTTGACAAAATTGTATGGATCCAGAGCAGTCAGTTAGATTGTGATGCATTCCTTTAAATAGTTCCATAGCATCAGCAACACCAAAAAACTGTGAACAAAGAGAAATATCCGCATACTTACAAATCATTAATACAAACAGGAAATTCTGAATATGAGTAACGCATGTTTTGTGCTATCAGAGAGTTATAGAAATAAATTAAATATTTTATTTTGCAGGATTGCATTCAAAAGTTAAATCTTTGGTAAAATTAGTTATGTGGCACAATTTACTTCATATACACATTTGTGCAATTATTCATTTTTTTTCTCAATTAGAAAGCTCAATTTTTTTAAGAAAAAAAAAATTGGAGAAATACCTATGGGACATGACTCTTTGTCTTTTATATTCAAGGAATAAGGAGCTCTAGAAAAATTTCGAATGCCTATTTCTTTCAAAGAAATGGCTAGTTGACGTTTCGTAAAAAACGCACATTTCATGAGATTTAAGTTATTTCAAAGTAATTTTGAAAAGCTCATAACTTTTTCTAAAAGTCCCATAATCAATTTTATCCGAGTTTCAATGGAAGCTCTTTTCAAGCTTCTTTAATTAATCTTCAAACGAACACTCTTACTCTTCTCTGAGTCAAATTATTGTTAAAATCTTTACTATTCTAATAATTACGTCGAAATTATAGTGTCTTTTATTTAATTGTATATAAGCTCGGAACTATGATATATTCACTTATTACGTAGTCGATGCTAACAAAGAGCTTTCGTTTGATCTTTGGTTGAGCGTAAAACGTAAGATGGAAGAGAAGATACGAGGGTTTTAACTTTATTATAATTTTGACGTAATCATTACATTGTTAAAGTTTTTAACCACCATTTGAATCAGAGAAAAGTAAAATTTTTCGCTTGAAGATTAATGAAGGAGTTTTAAAAGAGCTTTCATGAAAGCTTGAGTAAAATTGATTATGCTACTTTCCGAAAAAGTTACTAGCTTTTTAAAATTACTTTGAAAACACTTAAATTTCACCAGTTGGGCATTTTTTTCCTCAATTCCAATTAACCTTATATTTTTAAAGGATTGAAATTTGAAACTTTTCGAGAGATTTATGGCTGCGGTTACATGTACGAAGCAAATATCCTTAACTTGTCTTACTCGTGTCTAATGTCAAGTTTAGACATGAATTTGACAAGTTTAGGATATTTTTTTGGTCCATATAACCGCAGTCTAATGAGGTTAAAGTACTTTCACTTATTTTTTTAAAGTATTACTTTGGCTTTTGTAGAAAAGAATGTTTGACTAAAAGTCAGCTTAGCGCGATTTTGCATTTATTTCTTCAATTTTTCAAAGGAAGCTGAAACAATCAATCACCTAAATATTTTCGCGTGTTCACGAATGGTTCTTATAATCCTGGCTGCCTATAAAAGAAAAAAGGTCATGTCCCATAGTTGTGCCTCTAATTCTAACTATTCTTCAACAAATTACGCTTTCTAATTTAGAGAAAAGTCTAGAATTATACGTGTATAGTACTCGTTTTGCAAGTTATTTTAATAAAAAATTTGAACCGTAGAAATTCGTTTAAGCCAGCAATAAAACTTTTTTTTTTTCCAATTTACCTGAAATGCTAGAGATACATTCATTTTCTGATAAGACTTTGGTTTTATATGATCCAGTCTTAAATTATGATTGACCCTCAATCCAAAAGATTTTGGATTTTCAATATCCAGTAGTGCATACCAATGTTTTAAAGAAACACAGCCATCTGGTGTCTACAAAAAATACTACATGTTATTGTACATGAATGAGTTATACTCATTTAGAAAGTAATGAAGATTAGATTCGGCACTACTTATGATACTCATAGCGATTACCAGAAAATGTAAAAAAATAAACGTCACATTTACCCAGATTAAATCTTCTTTACTATGTTTAGTGAAAAAATTTCGCAGACACTTAATTAAGTGCGGGAAATCAGAAAAAAACCACAAACGACGGTTTTCGTCAACAATATGTTGAACACTTACGGTTTCTTCGTTCACACCAAATAAGTCCCACATCATCCTATTCCAGGAGGCTCCGTCATTAGCAATTCCATCAATTTTGAGGCCCACCCTTTCGCACAAAACTATTGCTTCCGTAACTAGTTGATGTAGCACGGTTCCCGACGCACTCCTTTTACTAAAAAAACATTCTAATGACTGAACCCATTTTCTTTTAAATGGTTGAAACATAAGTACAAGGGCATGATCTCCTTTTTTCCATTTCTGATGCTTCGGAGTGTACTTTCCTAGGTTAGTAAAACCTTCCACCGTCAAGTTTTGCTTATTAAAACATAGCGTCGTAGATAACTTCATTTCATCAAGAAGTAGAATACCTGAAATTAAGACAAAAATGTACCTATATATATATATGTTATAAACTCTGGCTTTTCGTTACTTCNATATATATATTAATGACTTATATGTAACACCAATGAATTTGAGCCAAAGCTAACGCGAAAAAAGTGAGAATAATTAAAATATAGAGCCACCTCAAGCTTTGCAAGTTCGGTTTTTTAATTTTTCATGCTCTTTGTATTAACACAGTTAATTGTCTACAGTAACTCGCAGTTCAAAAAAGTTCTGCTCATACCTCAAACATCAGACACGTCCATAGTACTTGTTTTCTTCTTAATAAGCTCAAACGTACTCTAAAAACCATAAGAGCGTTTAATAACTTTCATGTACGAATTTAAAGTTTTTATGGACGGCAAAGCTAGAATCTCGTGAGTTCTTAATTGACTGTAGGTTTTTTTACTTTTAATTCGCAAAAGTATGCACTCATATATCCACTGATTAGTATATCGAAATCAAAGAGCATCTTTTACCTTCGACGAATCAAAGCAAGCTTTTATGGATAATTTTTGTGCTTCTGGTAAACTTTGGCAACGTCTCTGTAGTATTTCCTCATCACTTTTCGCGCATTCTGCTTTTAGTAGTCCAATTTTTTTTTAAGCCTATTAATCTTTATAAGAAATATACATTACTTTACCATGTGTTACTGTCAGATCGACCACATGAATAATACCATTTGAAAAGCACAAAGATTTTACCTTTTCTTTCAATCGAAGATTTCGTCTACTATAATTTCGTTTGATGGCTACGTACTTTTTGCATCTAACATTTAGTTAATTAACATTTAGTCTCTCTATGTGTTTTTTGGTATCATTTTTTTTTTCTGTGTTTAGCAAGTTCTGCTGTACATAACGCACATGTTTGTGCCTGGGGACCAGGTGTTATTTCACTCTTTTTTAATACATACCCTACACATTTCTCGTAGCTAAATATGTTAAAAATAATAGTTTGTTTTATTAAACATTATGAAAAGTAATAAAAGCAGTAGCAGAAATCGTACTTGTTACTGTAATCGCCTAGTGACGAGCACAAAATCACTTTTGTAGACAAGTAGTCGATGAGTTTATTAATTCCATGTATGCTGGTAACTTTTTCAAAACCAATGTCGACTAATTTATCCTCCACGTATATCTATAAAACTCAATATATGATCAATTATATGCTAACTGTACTCAAAAAGGAATGCCTGATATTATTATTCATGTGATTTGTTCGTGCATGGAAATTTTGTAAGAAATGCAGCCAACAACTGTAATCGCCACGTACATTGAGCGTCATATCTGAAAACAGAACTACTCTTTTTTCGATGGCCGAATATTTATCTTTCCAAAGGGTCCACATAATGCATTGGATGCCCGACATAATAACTTGAGGAATCCAGTTCAGAGGCAACTTAAGGATTTCGTTGTTTTTGTGAATCTCTTCACAAATGCCAACGAACTGACGTTCTTTATTGGTAACCGAATTTAGAGACTTGTTACCTTCTACGGAGTTTATTTCAAGTAGTACATCTTCCAACAAACTATTGGGTCTATCGGAAAAAAATGATTGTTATTACACAGAAGTTGTAGTACAGTCCAAAACAATGAAACAACTTTTATTAGCCGTTATGTACAAGGTACTTATTAAATAAATTTTTACAGAAAAAAATTTATTAATTTTTGGGTATCCTAATGTACTAAATTCAACTTTATGATTATTAATCATTTGAAAATTATTTGTTGTACTCTGCAATAGAAATTATAGCCTGAAAAATAAAAAAAGTTAAAGAAAACACGATGCTCTAGACACATTTTGATTCCCCATTTCAATAGCATAGGATTTTTTTAATTTCAACTTAAACAAAAACTAAACAAAGTTCACATTTAAAAATACTTTACTATTCAAGCAAGAAATAAAAATTTATTAGACGGTACGTGTTAAATCAAATGTTTTTTGGCTTTTAGGCTATGTATGTTTATTGTAGAATGCAACGGATGACCTTCAAAGGGTAGGTAGATGATCAAAAAGTTAAAATTTGTAAATAACGGATGTCCTCATCGATATTACACGCACTGAAGAGACTTCGTTACCTGCTTCAGTTTGATGTGGAACATCTGGAAAAATACATGGCATGGCACCCTTTTTTAATGATGGCTTCTGTTTTTCTATACGATGTATACTGCCATCAGGCATAATATGATGAAATTCTTTTACAACATCGTCACGATTGAAGTGCACCTCGCATATTAAATGCGATTTTTTTAATTTTTGTCCATTGGGCACTACAAGTTGCCATTTTCCGAGAACATCATCCTATTAAATATGAAAACCAGTTACGTGGACGGTTATTATTTATACACTTACTTAATTTTACATAAAAATAAATGTTTATGTTACACTCGTCGGTCGAAATAACGTTAAGGATTCGCTGACACTATTATTGTTTGAACGTCTCGTCTCGTAACCAGGAATAAAACAAGACGTTATTATCAAAATCAGACGTAAATAGAAGAAATATTCATAAAAAACACGTCTTTCTTAAGATAATATCATCAAACACCACATTTTACATCAAACAAAACGCAAAGAGCAGCATTCCATCGTGATCGATCAAAACGAATGAATCGCGAGGCTAGTGCACATATATGTTTATAAGCAGACTACACATTATCCATCAAATACTACTAATTGGTTCTTTATTAAAAAGAATCGAAAAGTATTTGCTGCAGTATTAGTCATAAACTTCAATTAATTCTAAATAGTTATTTTCCATGCATGCATGCATGATCTACAAAAACCGCTTTCCGGCAGTAGCGGCAAATAAAATTGTATGCGCACCATAACCGGAAATATAATAACAATAATACTATACAAGCCTATTGCAAGCCCAACCCTATGTATCGGTCGTTTCTGTGATTTGTATC
This sequence comes from Copidosoma floridanum, assembly GCF_000648655.2. The sequence goes on along the minus strand of NW_019380064.1, from coordinate 686,029 downwards.
TGTGGATAAGTAACTTATGATTTGCAATGGTACTTACCTTGCAAGCGCATGCTTTGTTTCCTTCCGTTAGATGGCTCTGATGCTAGTTAGGTGAGATCCCTCATATATATATGTATAATCTCCATCAGAAAAATCTGACTACCTTTAGTGTACAGAGTTTCATCTTCTTATCTCGTACTTCGTGGCCCGTAGGCACCAAATTTGTCCTTATGTGAGCAAGCATTGGCAAATAAAGACCAAACTTTTCTTCAGTAATGTTTATTAATGAATTGGTTACTTAGGTGAGCAAGCATTGGGTAGTAGAAATCCAACTGATATTAAGTATTATGAAAGTACTAACTTAAGCGAGCTAGCATTGATGATAAGAAACTCAACTGTTTCTTAGTGTGTACTATCATGAAGTATTTTAACAGGCAAGGAAAAGTTGGTGATAAGCAGTCCATATTTTGTAAATTTACTTTATCTAATAACATTAGGACTGCTTGTCACTAATATTTGTCTGCCTAAGAAAATATTTTATTCATAAGTAATACTTAAAAAGCAGTTTGATTACTTATTGCTGATGGTTACTGGCTTTATAAAACATTAAACTAATATTAAATCTAAGAACAGTTGGGTCAATAACTGTTGTGCTTGCTTGCCTAAAACTTTTTATTATTAAACAAGCCTATAACTTAGTCAAATTTTCAATTGCTGATTCTTCCCCACCTAAGAGAATGAATTAACAACTAACACTTCAAATCAGTTAAGCTTCGAAACGCTAATTCTTGCTCAATAAAGAAAATACTTTTTTAANAAATTTTCAATTGCTGATTCTTCCCCACCTAAGAGAATGAATTAACAACTAACACTTCAAATCAGTTAAGCTTCGAAACGCTAATTCTTGCTCAATAAAGAAAATACTTTTTTAATTACTAACAATAAAAAAATACGTTTTGAATTGCCAACACTTTCACGCTTAAAATAACATCTTAATAATAATTATTTTTTCGATTAGTAAGGCTTACAATCGCTAATGCTGGCTTGTCTAAGGTAATAATTTCCATAGTTGAAACTAAGGAAAAGGACTCACTTTTTCAAACACTGTTTCAAAATAAAAATAAAATATTTAATTTACAAAAAGTGTTGGCATAACATGTAAAAAAAACTGCCACCATCTGGAGCACTACATCTCTGACCTCTCGAAAGAACGTTTCGTCATCACAACCCTGGGTCTCATTGGCTTTTCTAGGCTGGTTTCTAACATCATGCTGTAATTACTGCCAGCACGTGAAATAAATTAATGAAACTAATTTTCGAGCATCTTACCCCCCCCCCCACATGTCTATGGCTACCGCGTCTATTTTTTAGTCAAATAAAATCCTAAGCAGATAATCTTCAACAATCTGAGCTGCTAATGGCCAGCGCTTTTAATGATGTAATTATATGAGATTAAAAGCAGCTAATCCTCCATAATCTTAAATAAAGCTTGCTGACAGAATGTTTATTTACTTGTTAAAATGAGATTCTAAGCAACTTATTTCTAATAATACGACAAGTTTACTGTCAGCATGTTAACTTATCGTATAAAATCAAATTCTGAGCAGCTAATATCCCATTATTCAACGCCCTTACTGCCAGCTCAAAAATTTATTAATTGAAATTAAATATTTGGTAGCTGATCCTTCACTAACTGACTCGTTTACTGCCAGTGCACTCATTTATTTATGAAAATAATATCTTGGGAAGCTAACCCCACTTAACTTGATCTGCTTACTGTCAGTCTGATAACTAGAAAGATAAAATAATATATAAAGCAGCTTATCGCATGCAACCCAATGTATTGACTGCCAGTACCATTTATTTAATGACTTGAATAGAATCTTAAGCGACTCATTGCCCATCACCTAACGCGCTTACTGCCAGTGCATTTATCTAATAATTAAAATAAGATTTTTATTAGCTAATTGCTCATAACCTAACATGCTTATTTCCAGCGCAGTTATTTACTCATTTGACTAAAACCCCGAGCAGTCAACCCCTCACCATCCAACGCGCGTACTGCGAGTGTGTTAATTCATTTATTTACGCCAAATATGAAGTGGCTTATCCTTCATAACCTTATGAGCTTAGTAGCACGTTTGTTTATTTATTAAATGAAATTTTAATTAGCTAATGTCCTATAACCTGACAAGATTTTCATCAGCATATTTATTAGATTATTATAATATAAACTTAAGCAGCTAATCCCCCAAAACCTGACACGCTTACTGCTAACTCAATATACTTAGCAGCTTATCCCACATAATCTGACGTACTTACTGTTTGCACGTTTTTTTTTAAAGAAATAAATACCATGAGCAATTTATTCTCCATAACCCAATGCAATTACTGTTTATATATTTAATAAAATAGAATTCTACGCAGTTTCACCCCTCTCCTTCGGCACAACTCTTCTTGCCTACTACCAGTGCATTTATTTATTTAATAAAATTAAATTTTCAACATCTCATCTCCACAACCTGATGAGCTTATACTAACAGTGCTTTTGTTATTTTAATATAATAAGACCCTTAGCAGCTTATCCCCAAGAACTCTATGCACTTACTGCTAGAGAACTAATTTTTTTAATGTACAGTATTCCAAGCAGCTTATACCTCGAAACTCAACGGGTTGACTGCCAGTGCCTTTATTTATTTAATAAAATAGAATCCTCCATATTTAGTCCTATCATTTTCGATGCACTTTCTGCCAGCGAGTTTTTTTGGTAACTAAAATCAGACCACAAGCAGCCTATCCCTCACAATCCACCGTGTTTACTCTTAGTGCTTTTAGTTATTTAATACAACAAAATTGGAAGTAGCTTATCATTTAAGACCTGACGTACTAACTGCCAGTGTGTTGATTTATTTAATAAAAAAATGTGCAAAGGTACTAGTTCCGTACAACCTGACGCGCTCACAGCCAGTGCGCTCATTTAATTATTACAATAAAATCCTAATCAGCTTATCTATTATGACTTGTCCAGTTTCCTCTAGTGTATTTATTTATTCATTTAACTAAAGTGTTAAGCTAATAATTTTTCATAACCCAACGCACTTACTGCAAGCATGTTTATTCAAATTTTAAAAATACATCCCATGTAGCAAATCCTTCATAACCCGACGAGCTTACTACCAGCACGTTTATTTATTTAATAAAAGAATATTTCAAGCAGCTACTTTTTCACAGTCTAACGGTCTTACTGTCAACCACTTATTTGTTTAATTAAATAAAATCCCAAGTAGCTTTTACTTCACAACTACATACGCTTAGTACTAGCATCTTCTTTTATGACGTAGAATAGGATTTTGAGCATCTAATTCCTCATAAGTTGGCGAGCTGACTGCAAGAGCATTTATTTTTAAATGAACTAATACCTTTAGTAGCTAATTTTTTGCAAGCAGACGTGCTTATTACCATTGCACTTATTTCTGTCATAGTAAAATATTTCAAGCATGATCTTATGATCTTGAAATATCTTTAACGAACTTTTTGCCAGTGCATTTATTTGAGTATATATAATAGATCTCGAGTAGCTTATATACTGTAACCTGACAAACTGATCATCAGGGCACTTATTTATTTTATAAAATAATACGAGGTGTGATCAGGAAGTAAGGTGACTTTTCATTTTTATAAAAAAATATTTATTTATTCATCTAAAACTATGTTATCCCCTTTAAAATAATCCCCCTCAGATACAATGCACTTGTGCCAACGCTTTTTCCAGTCGTTAAAACACTTCTGAAATGCTAAATTGGGTATTGCTTTGAGCTTCTCCAGCGATGTAGCCTTAATCTCCTCAATCGTGGCAAAACTTCGTCCTTTTATGGGCTTTTTAGATTTTGGAAAGAGGAAAAAGTAGCTGGGGGCCAAGTCTGGTGAATATGGTGGCTGAGGCATGATGAAAGTACTGTTTTTGGCCAAAAAACTACTAACTAATAACGACTTGTGCGCAGGTACATTATCATGGTGTTCGTGGATATACGTCTCATACCCAAAACATCCGTTAAAATTGATTGGCATGAGCCAAACGATATGTCAAGATCATCAGCTACTTCTCTAATCGTGATTCGATGATCTTCAAGCATCATTTCATTCACTTTCTGAACATTTTCATCAGTGTTTGATGTGCTGGGTCGCCTAGAGCGAGGTTCATCATTAACATTTTCTCGGCCCTCTTGGAATAACTTATACCACTTATAAACATTTTTTGCTCATAGTTGACTCACCATAGGCCACTGTCATTAATCTAAAAGTTTTTGAGCACTTAATACCAATTTTTACACAAAAATTAATAGAAACTCTTTGCTCCATTATTTTCATTAAAAAGAAATCGCTGAGTACGCAAACACGAGTCTAACCTTTAAGTCTCTCACATAAAAACAACACATGCTATATAGCCAAAACTATGAACATATGATCATGACTAGTGTACCAACATAATAAAAAAAAAATTTTCAACTTAGAGTGTAAAGAGCGCGTGCAATTCAAAATGTCACCTTACTTTTTTATCACACCTCATATTTCAAGTAGCTTATTATTCAAATCATCCTGCGCTTACAGCCAGTGTACTTATTTGTTTGATGAAATCCCATACAGCCAATTTTCAATACACCAATGCGCTTACTGCTAGCGCTTTTTTTGATAACTAAAATTAAATCCTAAGGAGCTAATTTCTTATAACCCAACGTACTTTCTCCCAGGTTGTTTAGTTATTTATTCCCATGAGATCTCAATCAACAGACCTTCTATTTCTTGACGTGCTGACTGTCAGAGCAATTATTTATTAAATACAGTATCATTCCGAACTAATGCCTCATAAGCTGAGTGTTAACTACCAGCCTGATTATTTATTTAATAAAATAATGTCCCTAGCAGCTAATCCTCCAGAATTTATCTGACTTATTGCCAACAAGTTTACTTAATTATAAAAATCAGATCCAAAGAAATTTATTTTCCACAACTAGACGCGCTTACTGCCAGTGTACTTAATTATTTATTCAAAACAAATTCTCAGCATCTTGTCATCTATTATCCAACGCGCTTTCTGCATGCACGATAACTCATTCATTTAATTAAAATCCTGAACAGCTAATCTCTCAAAACCAGACGCACTCTTTGCCAGTGCATAAATTTATTTATTTCCATAAAATTCCTAGCAGCTTTTCTCCCATAGCACGACATGCTTACTCGAAGCGCGTGTACTTAACTAAAAAAATAATACTCTGAGCAGTTATTTCTAGCACGCTTATTTAATGACAAAAATAATACCATTAGCAAATAGTCTCTTACAATTTGATTGGCTAACTGCAAGCACGCTAATTTAATCACTTAAATAAAATACTGAGTCACTTATCCTCCACTATCCGATGCGCTTTATACCAGTTTTTTTATTTATTTGATAAAATAAGACCTCAAGCAACTTATTCCCCATAACATGACGAGCTTACTGTCTGTACGTTCATTCATTTAATAATATCTAATTCCAATCATTTCGTTCTTTACAACCTAACGTGCTTTCTGCCAGTACGTTTGTTTTATTTCTAATAAAATGTTAACTCAAGTAGCTTATTATCCATTGCCTAAAGTGATTCAAAAAAGGGATTTGTACTGGATACTACATTTATTGTCTAGTGACATGACTGTTCATTTTGAATACAACACGTACTGCTGTATTTTTTGAGACCGTAGTCATAGTTAACCAAAATGATATTGATGAGAAGTTTTCTTTATTATTTTATTCCTGCTTGTGTGCATGTTAACAAGCACGTAAGTACTTTAATTAATAAAATAATTCTTTTTCTTTTCTTCCGAGGCAATTTCGACGAAGAAGCACTTATTAAGTGTAGACAAGGTTAAAGGAATTATTATATATATACATTCTCCATTTAATAAGCTCCTTTTTTTGTGTACTTTTTTCCAATTTTAAATAAACACCACACGAGAAAACAAAATTTAAATATACATTAGTTTAAGGGAAACTTTGTTTAAAAGAAAGGATTTAAGTAATAAAATACATCTTAAGGAGGTTTGGAAGTATTATTTAGATTGGTGAGAAACGGGGAGTTTCATCTGCCCACGTGGATATGTCCCCTTTACAACGCACCTCCTCTTGCACTCTACAAAAATCAAACTGTATGACTGCAATTAATTATATTTTTTTTAAAAGCCTGGTGAGTCCTGATTTTTTTTGTTAAGCATCTTGCTTTTATACGAAAGTATCTATAAGAACCTTTTTTTCTCAATCTTACACATTTATAATATGTTCTAGTTTTTAATTAAAAGGCCACTTAATCTTGTTCTCTCATAAGAGACGATGTTGATCTGTCAATATTTGATAATTATTTCCTTGAAAGTCTCCCATGGTGAAAAATCTGAAAAAATTCATGTACAGTCCTTATATGCTAAAATATAGCACATATTGTTTTGGCACGATTCTACACTTTCTTCCCAAACCTTCTTAAGCCAAAAGAGCAATAAGTGATTAGTAACGCAAGAATTTATCGAGTCAAACAGAAGCATACATTTTCAGAGATCTGGGGATAGAGATAATGATATTTTAATAAATAGAGTATCATATATCAGGAAAGACATCAAAAGTAGATAAGTCCGGTATTCTTTGCTTTATCTTAGTGTCCACAAAAAGGTGAAAGGGACCAAATATCAAGACCTTGGACTAACATTTAAAGTAGCGAACTCTTATAAAAAAAACTTGATGCGTTATTTTTCTTGAACCAATAATCCGTGCGTCTATTCTATACTACAATAACTTGAGGCAAGCCGAATTTTTTAAACAGGAGCAAGGTGTAGCGTTTAAACCAATTGGATACATTTAGGAAAATCCTAACGACAGACACAGCAAACATGCTGCTTTCTGGGAGTACTTACTGTAACGTTGTGAATTACAGGAAAGAAGCAAATGACGAAAGGGCTAAGATATGTGATGTATTTAACAGAAGGAGAAGATACAAGATAGCACAAACTGAATTAAAAAATAGAACCAAGTGGGTTTGAAAATTGAGACTCATTTGATGAGAATACTAGATAAATAGTGATGGGGCTCTTTGCCACAATAAAGGCAAAATTAAGACACAACAACAAAAAAATTTACTAGACAAAGCATTAAAAAACGTAGAAAAAACCGTATCACTAACAAACCAATAAAGAGAATGCAAACTAAAGGATATGAAAGGGGGTAGACTGGGCAGACATATAAAAGCAAGGTAATTTGAGACAGAGAAACTGGAGTAAAGTTGAGGAGTGGTAGAAATATTGATGTCTTAGGTGAAAGAAATTGGTCCCCAAAGACTATAAGGGATGCAAACAATTATGAATTGCCTACCTCACCAGCGTTACATGAAAAGTATGAAAAATAAGCGAATAATTAAAGTGGAAAAGAAAGGTGGACTTTGCAATAGTAGCTCATCCCACGTATAAGGCCTAATCTACTTGGACTAAGCAACAACTATAAAAACAAGGGCACGATGAGGGGGAAATACATTTTTAATGCCACAAACATATAAGGGAGAGCTTATACGTGGCATGACGAGGACTATACACAAAGGCCACAATATAACACTCTTGTAGCACTCAGCCACATGAGAATCTATGTGCTACTATGCGAAAGGCGGGTAAAGGATTATTGCCCAAATGGTGGACCCAGAGAACAAATTATCTTCTCTTGGCACCATCGCAAGTAGACCAGAAAGGAAAATGACTTAGCATTTTGTGTCCAATTCGCAATAGACGAAGAATTTGTTTGGGAACTTTTGAACAGATATGGCAGTATAAACAATTGAGATTTTTTAACAGCACAACTAAAGATAATGAAAGAACAAAATTAGGAATTAAAAGAGGACCATGGCAGAAGAGAGCAACATTCACACAATAGGCTGACAATACGCCTGACATAAGCATTTTGACAATTCAAAAATAAGTTACAATAGAAAATATGGAAGTAGAGGCAGTTAAATAATTTACTCATGGGTCGCAGCCAACATCCAGGTGCAAAATTACAAGATTGAGCCCAAGGACCCACTGTGAAGCTCTAATAGAAACACTGAAATTTAAAAGCAACCTTAGTTTACCAATACCAGAGAGTACAAGTGTACAGCCTACATACAGAAATGCAAGAACTGAGGAAGAATCATTAGTTAAACTGGCAAAAAAAGAAGAAAATATGACAGAAATTACTTGTGGGGCTCAAGGAGCAGAAGTAGTAAAAGAAAAACGAGAACCGTCAGAAAGGCTTCGACAGATAGCAGAAAAAAAGTGAGGAAAAATTGCAATGATTGTCAGAGATTAGGACACTACGCAAGAGACTGGTACTCATGCAAGCAAGATACAAAAGATGAAGAGAAACAGTGGAAGAAAAAGCATAACCAACTCGTTCAGAATACTTTGACTGTCAAGAACATCAATGATTACAAGGGTAAAGACAGTAAGGGGAGAAACAGCCAGATTACTTACACAGTGCAGTTGTTCGGATATGAGTACTAGGCGAGAAAAAGGGGGTGAGAAGAGACAATGCGAGTGAGCGCCAATTAACGAGGCGCTGAGTATCACACGATGTAATGTTAGCCGTGCGACGATTAGAAAGCCACGCGAGGCGAAAACCACGCGAGTTGCCGGTCGCGCACCATCGAGGCAAGACGTCTCGCATGCTCTACGCGAACGAGGCCAGGGCGCCGCAGCTTAAAGCGAGAAAGTTCAATCAAGTTTTGGTGAGAGAAGAAAGCTCCTCCTCACGATTCAAGGCCAGGGCGCCTTCAGGTGGGTAAGCTGGGCTTACTCTTGGGCTTTTCCTTTACATCACACAAAGTAAAAGTTCTATCAAGTTAATAAGCAAGAGTTTACGTCGGCTTTTGTCACAAGGTAAATTTGTTAAAGGTTACCTCGTGGTTCGCTTTCTCGCTGTTGTAAGACACCGCTAATTGTTACATCTAATAAAAGGCCAAGGACCGGAAATTAACCTGTTATAAGTTACCTTATCAAGCATAGTGTCGTTAATAATAAAAGAAGTGAGTTTTCCAGTATAAGAATAAAATTATAAGTGAATTTTCTACAACGAACAGTGACATTTAAACTATATTAAACTCGAAGCCTTTTAGCGTTATTTCGGCAACTATAGCATGGTTAATAAACTATCTTTTAATTTTTCTTTTGTTTTTATCCACTATTAAGTTCAATTCAATATTTACGATAATAACTTAGTGAGTGCAAAGTTGAAAAGGAGTGAAATTTTGGAGCATTTGATAATTTAGTTTTCGCTTAAAATTGTAATTTCGTCAAAATAAAAACATTGGTTTCAGAGCTTTTGATGCAAAACTAATCTTGTAATAGAAACTTTGATGTATTAAACATTTAATTTTTTTATAACAACAGTGCTGTGTAGAAGAGTTAATTAACCGGCCTCTCAAATCCCGCAATCCGGCTTCCTAACAACAAACAACCAACAGTTAATTTTACAGTCCACTCGACGTATTTGAACAAAGTCCTTCGAGCCGGATTTGCGGATTTGAGAGAAGATATTTTAGCTCGGACGAGCGAAGAGACATCTTCAAGGTTAGCGCTGCTCGCTGCTCCCTAGTTAATGTAAACAAAGATCGGAATACGAGCTCGGTAATATCGCACACGTAGAAAAGGCCAAGGGGAGAGCGCCAGCAAGCAAACGTTCGAGAAGAATAGCCTAAGTACAAGAAGCCACGGAAAAATACGCAATGAATATTTTGCTGTTCAAGTAACTACACCGCGCGCAACACCGTTGATATACCAGAATAAAGCGTCGGTTTCAAAACAAGGCGACAAATTCCAGAAAGGTCGTCGTGAGTAGTTTAAGCAGTGTATAACAGTGAAACCGTTAACTTTGAAACTTTTCGTTCGACTATTGACTTTAATTTTAGAATTTGAAGAAAATCACCAAAATAATAGAATTAAGTTTAGATTATCAAATGCTATCGTTATTATCAAAAGCAAGATAACTATTGTTTATCTATGTCGTTCGCAAAACTTAAAGAATTATAAATCAAATTTACTTAAAGATAATTGTTCGCGTTATAAAACAGTAAAGTTTTCTTTGTAAATAGCGCGTCATCCTTTTGAGCGTTATTCTATTAAAGAAATCACATCAATTTTAAATACGATCAAAGACAATCGTTAGATCACACGATCAGAAGTTTTTTATTTCTATATCGAAACGCCAAAATTTATAACGATAGTTATCAATAAACACTAGTCTTTAATAGATTAACTGATCAAAATAAATATTGTTATAACAGTGGAGTCGAGCAATTATATTCGGCTTTCGATATTAGTTAAGGCTTTTCGATTATTTGTTTAATTTTTTTTTTTTTTGGTATTATTTCAAACGAAAACTCTTCTAGTTAGTAAGTATTTGATGTAAAGACTTCAATTTAAGTTTTGATATTATTACAAAGTTTTTGCTAGATAAAGGATATAATTGAATTGGGTCTTCGCTATTTTACAATATTTCGTATTCTTATATTGTTATTTATCATTTTTTAGAATTAAGAGCATTCATTTTGTAACTAGATTAAGTATAATATCTCTTCTCACCGACCAAAGGTAATGGGATTTTTGAAATAGCAAATTTTATAATCTTGGAATTTAAAGGATTTTTTTTTTCTCTTTCTCTTTTTTCGAACGCTTAGCTGATTTGATCTTGAGCCACCAGGAGTTAGTCTCATACCCATACCCTTATTTCCATTTTGATTAGTTTACTTTCCTCGTAACTCACCAAAAATGGAGAATTTCGTAAAAGCTCAAGAAGCTCTGCGCCAACCTATCGCAAACGCATTTGCTAATTTTAAGAAAGTAGGGCAGAGTAAGATGACAAAGGGCTTAGCTAAATCTCACATCGCTCGACTTAACGAGAGGTATGATCGGTTAAAACAGAATCATGGAAATATTAGCAAGGCCCGAGATTACGATTCCCAACATGTTTATGTAACTTCAGATCTATTCGAGACTATTTCAGATGAATATTATAACTCCTTAGGGGCTTTTAACGACTTCATGGAGCAATTTGAAACCCCCGCCTTATTGGACGAGTCGCTATTGAATCGAACGGGTCAAGCTCCCAGCTCATTCAACCCCCTCCCAAAAGTAGATATTCCAAATTTTTCAGGTGATTTAAATGATTGGGAGCCGTTTAAAGATTTATTTCGCTCCATGATTCACCGTCGCACCGACATAACTCCTGTAGTCAAGTTTCATCATCTCCGCTTTCATCTTAGTGGCGAAGCGGCTGAGTTAATTAAAAGCTTGCCGATTACAGTTGATAATTACGAGGTAGCTTGGGACATTCTTACGAAAAATTATGGTAGTCAAAGACGATTAGTGTCAGCTTACGCAAAAAAAATATTGGCGTGCCGTCCTATGAAATCAGATTCTTTACAGGAACTTAAGCGACTTCAAACAGAATCGCTCGCGCCTTTAGACTCTCTAATCGCGATTGAAAGAAGCGTTGGCGACGCGGATTTCTTCATTGAATTTGTTGTCAGCAAGTTCGATTTTTACCTCAAACGCGATTGGCAGCGATTTATCGGTGCAGGCACCTCCCCGCCTACTCTTGAACAACTTCGAACTTTTTTCTTCAATCAGACAATGCTATTAGAGGGAATAGGAGAACGTGGTTCCGCTGTCAAATCCACTCTCAAACACTCCACTGTTCACGCTTCTAACGTAGAAAAATCGCAGTGTACATTGTGTGAAGAAGCTCATTCATTGAGACATTGTCCAAAATTTCGTGAGAAAACCGCAACAGAACGAAAGAACGTGGTTTTCCAGTCCCAGCGTTGCTTGAATTGCTTAGGGATGCACTTTGTTAAGGAGTGCCCTTCTCCTAGCCGTTGTAGAAAGTGCAGTCACAAGCATCATTCCTTATTACATGTTGACAAAATGGAGAAAACTACAGCCGCTCATCAGGCTAATGCCGAATCTTCAGATTCGAGCTCAGAAGAAGAAATTTCGACCTCTGTGAATCAAGCGATTGAGACCGTGCGTAATCGTAGCTCAGGAGTTCTACTGTGTACTGCTCGCGTTCGAGTCAAGTGCTGGGACGGCGAAGAGCTTCTCGTTAGAGCCTTGATAGACCAAGGTTCTCAATGCTCAATGATCTCGCAATCCCTTAGTGACTTGCTTAAACTGAAACATCAAAGGATTCGAACGCGACTTGTAGGACCCGGAGAGATAGTTATAGGGCAACCGCGTTTTTCTGTGCAATTGGAAGTCAAACCCCATTTTCGCTCCAAGACTTTACTAAAGATCGAAGCCCTAGTACTGCCTCGCGTCTCCTCTTATCGTCCTCCCGAGAAAGAACGTGGTAATTTGCCTACAGCTTTTCAAGGGTTACGATTGGCCGATCCTCAGTTTCTCTTGGAGGATCGTATCGACATGATTTTAGGCGCTGAAGTGCACGCCGCAATTATCAAAGGTTTAGTGAAAAGAGGTTTACCTCACGAGCCCATTGCAACTTCTTCCAGATTAGGTTGGTTGTTATCTGGTCACGCTGGTTTTAACAATCGAACTACCAGTTCGCAAACAGTTTCCATAAATTGCATCTCACTCGTTGATTTAACCGACACTTTGCAGCAATTTTGGAAGTTAGAGGAACCTCCTGATCGAACTCAAGAGCTCAGTCCGGACGAAATTGCTTGTGAAGAAAGTTTTGAGAAAACTCATTCTAGAACTAAGTCAGGTCGCTTCGTAGTCGGTCTTCCCTTTAGGATTAATCCTTCTGTGCTGCAACCATATTCTTCACGAAATCAACAATCTTCCAAAGCAATGCTTATTCAAATGGAGAAAAAATTCGACACAAATGAAAAACTGAAGACCGATTACGCTTTATTCATGCGCGAGTATTTAGAGTCGAAACAGATGTCTGAGTTCGAACCTGCCGCGGGCCAAAAGCATTGGCTGCTCCCTCATCACGGCGTAGTTAGGGAGTCTAGCTCCACAACTAAGTTACGCGTAGTATTTAACGGGTCATCGAAATCCAAGGACGCTGTTTCGCTGAATGATACACTATATCCTGGCCCGAATTTACTGTCGTGCTTATTCGATTTGCTTTTACGATGGCGTAAATATAACGTCGCTTTCACAGCGGACATAGAGAAAATGTTTCGACAGATTTCAGTAAGAGAAGAAGATCGAAAATATCAGACCATCTATTGGCGTTTTGAAAGCACCGAGCCTATTAAGATTTTTAAGTTGAATACAGTTACTTACGGTTTGGCCTGCTCTCCCTTCTTAGCTATAAGAGTGTTGAAGCAGTTAGCGCTTGAAGGTAGGGAGCGCTTTCCCGTAGGTGCTGAAGCTTTAGAACGAGACGTATATATGGACGATGTTTTGTCCGGTGCCCATTCGGAAGCTGAAGCTAAGACCAAAATTGCCGAATTGCAAGCTCTAACCCGAGAAGGAGGGTTCCCCCTGCGTAAATGGGCTTCGAATAACCCTCGATCTCTTCAAGACTTGAACCCTGAATTGATCAGTCAAGGAGATATCTCATTGTCTGAAAACGAAAATTCTATCACCGTGCTTGGACTAGTCTGGCAACCTACTCTAGATTTTTTCCGCTATGAGGTTAAGATCGAAGAGTTTCCCTCGGTTTGGACTAAGCGATCGTTTTTATCACGATTAGCCAAACTATTTGATCCTCTCGGCTGGCTATCTCCCGTTATGATTACAGCTAAGATCATGATGCAATCTTTGTGGGTTTTGAAACTAAATTGGGATGATCCTTTACCCGAATCTCACACCGAACCTTGGTTACATTGGCTAGTCAATCTTCCGAGTGTTAATCAAATAAAGATTCCTCGCTGGAATTATTACTCTCCTGATTGCTCGAAACTAGAAATCCACGGTTATGCTGATGCGTCCAAGTTAGCTTACGCTGCTGTTGTATACCTTAGGATTGTTTATCAGGGTCAAGTGAAGGTTTCTTTACAGCTAGCAAGAACCAAAGTGGCTCCTTTGAAAACTGTGAGCATTCCCAGACTAGAGCTATGCGCTGCCCATTTACTTTCTAAAGTAACAGCGCATTATGCCAAGAAAATGGAGTTTCCTGTATATTCTATACATTTGTGGTCAGACTCTCGTGATGTTTTGCACTGGTTAAACGAGTTACCGTCAAAATGGCCTATTTTTATAGCTAATCGTTGTGCTGACATTCTAAATCTGGTCCCAAAGGCTATTTGGCATCATGTCCCAGGCAAGCATAATCCCGCAGATATTGCTTCTCGAGGTATTTATCCTGACCAAGTCTCGTTGCTCGAGCAGTGGTACAAAGGGCCTGACCTTTTGCACCAACTCGACCCTGTTTACCCGAAGTTTGCCAATGTTATTGTACCCACAGTTGTAACACACGTAACCGAAGCTAAATATCCCAACTGGAGGTTGTTGAACGACTGCTCGGACTTAAGTCGATTGTGTAAAATCACGGCTTATTGTTTTAGATTTATAATAAAGCTTATACGAGCACGAAATCGATCTCTCGGAATGACAAAGGAGTTTTTCAAAGATTTGAGATTCCTTCATGTTCACTCCTTTGAGGAACCTGACAGTCTCATACTCTGTCCTTCCGAAGTTCAACAAGTTAAGTTTTATTGGGTAGTGGTCCATCAACGCTACTTTTTTGATCGCGAGATTAAAATATTGCACGAAAACATCGATCCATCTCTTAAAGGAAGGAAACTTCTCCCCTCGGACAGCAAGCTATTAAAACTCGACCCTTTTTTAGATTCTGGTTTGATTCGAGTTGGAGTTAGGCTTCAAAATTCAGAATTAGGATTAAGCATTAAACATCCTTTGGTCTTATCCCCGGATGAACTATTGACGACCTTAATTATACGCGATAAACACATTAAATGTTTACATGGAGGCCCCCAAACCACTCTAGTGCATCTCAGAGCTGAATTTTGGATAATAGGAGGGCTTCTGACAGTGAGTTCTGTGATTTCTCGCTGCGTCACGTGTCGGCGGCATGCAGGACGTACGCAAACTCAAATGATGGGTGCCCTCCCCACGCCGCGAGCTTTACCGGCTGACCCCTTTACGAAAACGGGCATAGATTATGCCGGCCCGGTTAAGGTTCGACTTACCAAAACTAGAGGCAGAATTACCACCAAAGGCTGGATAGCGGTTTTTATATGTATGTGCACTCGTGCTATCCATCTAGAGATAGTAGAAGACTATTCGGCCGATTTATTCGTCGCTGCTTTCATCAGATTTACTTCACGCCGAGGCGCCTGCCTTGAGCTGTACAGTGACCGCGGTTCGAATTTTATCGGAGCCGAAAAGGAGCTCGCCCAGATGTTATACGATTACAGTCAATCATATCCGAAAGCTCAACTTGCGGAAATGAATACCTCTTGGCATTATAACCCTCCTGCAGCTCCTCACTTCGGGGGAATTTGGGAATCCGCAGTCAAGTCCACAAAATTTCATTTAAAGCGCGTTATTGGAGATCAAACTCTCACATTTGTTGGATACATGACTTTACTTTGCAGAATCGAGGTTTTACTTAATTCGCGCCCCCTCGTCCCAATGACTGGTAATATCGAGAGTCTCGACGTTATTACGCCCGCATATTTATTGAACCTCAAAAAGCCTTTCATCATTCCTGAAGCGCCTTTATCTAACGCCAATGTTCCTCCTTTAAAACGTTGGCAGTTTATCGCTCAGCTGTCGCATCAGTTTTGGAAAAGATGGTCAGCTGAGTATTTGACTTCTCTTCAGTCTCGCGAAAAGTGGCAGAATCCCTCTCGATCTATCACTCCTGGAGACATGGTTTTAGTCAAGTATGAGAATACCCCCCCAGGGAGCTGGCCTCTTGGTCGTGTTATGGAAGTTTTTCCCGGAAAGGATTCATTAGTTCGCGTAGCGACTGTAAGGACCGCCACTACTACCTTTTTAAGACCCATCCACAGATTAATCCTGCTGGTGGAAAGCGAATCAAATTAATTGGCTCGCCCACTTGTTTTATTGAGTTCGGGCAAGCCAAGGGGGGAGTTTGTTCGGATATGAGTACTAGGCGAGAAAAGGGGGGTGAGAAGAGACAATGCGAGTGAGCGCCAATTAACGAGGCGCTGAGTATCACACGATGTAATGTTAGCCGTGCGACGATTAGAAAGCCACGCGAGGCGAAAACCACGCGAGTTGCCGGTCGCGCACCATCGAGGCAAGACGTCTCGCATGCTCTACGCGAACGAGGCCAGGGCGCCGCAGCTTAAAGCGAGAAAGTTCAATCAAGTTTTGGTGAGAGAAGAAAGCTCCTCACGATTCAAGGCCAGGGCGCCTTCAGGTGGGTAAGCTGGGCTTACTCTTGGGCTTTTCCTTTACATCACACAAAGTAAAAGTTCTATCAAGTTAATAAGCAAGAGTTTACGTCGGCTTTTGTCACAAGGTAAATTTGTTAAAGGTTACCTCGTGGTTCGCTTTCTCGCTGTTGTAAGACACCGCTAATTGTTATATCTAATAAAAGGCCAAGGACCGGAAATTAACCTGTTATAAGTTACCTTATCAAACATAGTGTCGTTAATAATAAAAGAAGTGAGTTTTCCAGTATAAGAATAAAATTATAAGTGAATTTTCTACAACAAACAGTGACATTTAAACTATATTAAACTCGAAGCCTTTTAGCGTTATTTCGGCAACTATAGCATGGTTAATAAACTATCTTTTAATTTTTCTTTTGTTTTTATCCCCTATTAAGTTCAATTCAATATTTACGATAATAACTTAGTGAGTGCAAAGTTGAAAAGGAGTGAAATTTCGGAGCATTTGATAATTTAGTTTTCGCTTAAAATTGTAATTTCGTCAAAATAAAAACATTGGTTTCAGAGCTTTTGATGCAAAACTAATCTTGTAATAGAAACTGTGATGTATTAAACACTTAATTTTTTTATAGCAATAGTGCTGTGTAGAAGAGTTAATTAACCGGCCTCTCAAATCCCGCAATCCGGCTTCCTAACAACAAACAACCAACAGTTAATTTTACAGTCCACTCGACGTATTTGAACAAAGTCCTTCGAGCCGGATTTGCGGATTTGAGAGAAGATATTTTAGCTCGGACGAGCGAAGAGACATCTTCAAGGTTAGCGCTGCTCGCTGCTCCCTAGTTAATGTAAACAAAGA
The DNA here is from genome assembly GCF_000648655.2 of Copidosoma floridanum. The sequence continues at coordinate 668,851 of NW_019380064.1, read as the reverse complement.
TCGGAATACGAGCTCGGTAATATCGCACACGTAGAAAAGGCCAAGGGCAGAGCGCCAGCAAGCAAACGTTCGAGAAGAATAGCCTAAGTACAAGAAGCCACGGAAAAATACGCAATGAATATTTTGCTGTTCAAGTAACTACACCGCGCGCAACACCGTTGATATACCAGAATAAAGCGTCGGTTTCAAAACAAGGCGACAAATTCCAGAAAGGTCGTCGTGAGTAGTTTAAGCAGTGTATAACAGTGAAACCGATAACTTTGAAACTTTTCGTTCGACTATTGACTTTAATTTTAGAATTTGAAGAAAATCACCAAAATAATAGAATTAAGTTTAGATTATCAAATGCTATCGTTATTATCAAAAGCAAGATAACTATTGTTTATCTATGTCGTTAGCAAAACTTAAAGAATTATAAATCAAATTTACTTAAAGACAATTGTTCGCGTTATAAAACAGTAAAGTTTTCTTTGTAAATAGTGCGTCATCCTTTTGAGCGTTATTCTATTAAAGAAATCACATCAATTTTAAATACGATCAAAGACAATCGTTAGATCACACGATCAGAAGTTTTTTATTTCTATATCGAAACGCCAAAATTTATAACGATAGTTATCAATAAACACTAGTCTTTAATAGATTAACTGATCAAAATAATTATTGTTATAACAGTGGAGTCGAGCAATTATATTCGGCTTTCGATATTAGTTAAGGCTTTTCGATTATTTGTTTAATTTTTTTTTTTTTTGGTATTATTTCAAACGAAAACTCTTCTAGTTAGTAAGTATTTGATGTAAAGACTTCAATTTAAGTTTTGATATTATTACAAAGTTTTTGCTAGATAAAGGATATAATTGAATTGGGTCTTTGCTATTTTACAATATTTCGTATTCTTATATTGTTATTTATCATTTTTTTAGAATTAAGAGCATTCATACTGTAACTAGATTAAGTATAATATCTCTTCTCACCGACCAAAGGTAATGGGATTTTTGAAATAGCAAATTTTATAATTTTGGAATTTAAAGGATTTTTTTTTTTTTTTTCTTTCTCTTTTTTCGAACGTTTAGCTGATCTGATCGTGAACCACCAGGAGTTAGTCTCATACCCATACCCTTATTTCCATTTTGATTAGTTTACTTTCCTCGTAACTCACCAAAAATGGAGAATTTCGTAAAAGCTCAAGAAGCTCTGCGCCAACCTATCGCAAACGCATTTGCTAATTTTAAGAAAGTAGGGCAGAGTAAGATGACAAAGGGCTTAGCTAAATCTCACATCGCTCGACTTAACGAGAGGTATGATCGGTTAAAACAGAATCATGGAAATATTAGCAAGGCCCGAGATTACGATTCCCAACATGTTTATGTAACTTCAGATCTTTTTGAGACTATTTCAGATGAATATTATAACTCCTTAGGGGCTTTTAACGACTTCATGGAGCAATTTGAAACCCCCGCCTTATTGGACGAGTCGCTATTGAATCGAACGGGTCAAGCTCCCAGCTCATTCAACCCCCTCCCAAAAGTAGATATTCCAAATTTTTCAGGTGATTTAAATGATTGGGAGCCGTTTAAAGATTTATTTCGCTCCATGATTCACCGTCGCACTGACATAACTCCTGTGGTCAAGTTTCATCATCTCCGCTTTCATCTTAGTGGCGAAGCGGCTGAGTTAATTAAAAGCTTGCCGATTACAGTTGATAATTACGAGGTAGCTTGGGACATTCTTACGAAAAATTATGGTAGTCAAAGACGATTAGTGTCAGCTTACGCAAAAAAAATATTAGCGTGCCGTCCTATGAAATCAGATTCTTTACAGGAACTTAAGCGACTTCAAACAGAATCGCTCGCGCCTTTAGACTCTCTAATCGCGATTGAAAGAAGCGTTGGCGACGCGGATTTCTTCATTGAATTTGTTGTCAGCAAGTTCGATTTTTACCTCAAACGCGATTGGCAGCGATTTATCGGTGCAGGCACCTCCCCGCCTACTCTTGAACAACTTCGAACTTTTTTCTTCAATCAGACAATGCTATTAGAGGGAATAGGAGAACGTGGTTCCGCTGTCAAATCCACTCTCAAACACTCCACTGTTCACGCTTCTAACGTAGAAAAATCGCAGTGTACAGTGTGTGAAGAAGCTCATTCATTGAGACATTGTCCAAAATTTCGTGAGAAAACCGCAACAGAACGAAAGAACGTGGTTTTCCAGTCCCAGCGTTGCTTGAATTGCTTAGGGATGCACTTTGTTAAGGAGTGCCCTTCTCCTAGCCGTTGTAGAAAGTGCAGTCACAAGCATCATTCCTTATTACATGTTGACAAAATGGAGAAAACTACAGCCGCTCATCAGGCTAATGCCGAATCTTCAGATTCGAGCTCAGAAGAAGAAATTTCGACCTCTGTGAATCAAGCGATTGAGACCGTGCGTAATCGTAGCTCAGGAGTTCTACTGTGTACTGCTCGCGTTCGAGTCAAGTGCTGGGACGGCGAAGAGCTTCTCGTTAGAGCCTTGATAGACCAAGGTTCTCAATGCTCAATGATCTCGCAATCCCTTAGTGACTTGCTTAAACTGAAACATCAAAGGATTCGAACGCGACTTGTAGGACCCGGAGAGATAGTTATAGGGCAACCGCGTTTTTCTGTGCAATTGGAAGTCAAACCCCATTTTCGCTCCAAGACTTTACTAAAGATCGAAGCCCTAGTACTGCCTCGCGTCTCCTCTTATCGTCCTCCCGAGAAAGAACGTGGTAATTTGCCTACAGCTTTTCAAGGGTTACGATTGGCCGATCCTCAGTTTCTCTTGGAGGATCGTATCGACATGATTTTAGGCGCTGAAGTGCACGCCGCAATTATCAAAGGTTTAGTGAAAAGAGGTTTACCTCACGAGCCCATTGCAACTTCTTCCAGATTAGGTTGGTTGTTATCTGGTCACGCTGGTTTTAACAATCGAACTACCAGTTCGCAAACAGTTTCCATAAATTGCATCTCACTCGTTGATTTAACCGACACTTTGCAGCAATTTTGGAAGTTAGAGGAACCTCCTGATCGAACTCAAGAGCTCAGTCCGGACGAAATTGCTTGTGAAGAAAGTTTTGAGAAAACTCATTCTAGAACTAAGTCAGGTCGCTTCGTAGTCGGTCTTCCCTTTAGGATTAATCCTTCTGTGCTGCAACCATATTCTTCACGAAATCAACAATCTTCCAAAGCAATGCTTATTCAAATGGAGAAAAAATTCGACACAAATGAAAAACTGAAGACCGATTACGCTTTATTCATGCGCGAGTATTTAGAGTCGAAACAGATGTCTGAGTTCGAACCTGCCGCGGGCCAAAAGCATTGGCTGCTCCCTCATCACGGCGTAGTTAGGGAGTCTAGCTCCACAACTAAGTTACGCGTAGTATTTAACGGGTCATCGAAATCCAAGGACGCTGTTTCGCTGAATGATACACTATATCCTGGCCCGAATTTACTGTCGTGCTTATTCGATTTGCTTTTACGATGGCGTAAATATAACGTCGCTTTCACAGCGGACATAGAGAAAATGTTTCGACAGATTTCAGTAAGAGAAGAAGATCGAAAATATCAGACCATCTATTGGCGTTTTGAAAGCACCGAGCCTATTAAGATTTTTAAGTTGAATACAGTTACTTACGGTTTGGCCTGCTCTCCCTTCTTAGCTATAAGAGTGTTGAAGCAGTTAGCGCTTGAAGGTAGGGAGCGCTTTCCCGTAGGTGCTGAAGCTTTAGAACGAGACGTATATATGGACGATGTTTTGTCCGGTGCCCATTCGGAAGCTGAAGCTAAGACCAAAATTGCCGAATTGCAAGCTCTAACCCGAGAAGGAGGGTTCCCCCTGCGTAAATGGGCTTCGAATAACCCTCGATCTCTTCAAGACTTGAACCCTGAATTGATCAGTCAAGGAGATATCTCATTGTCTGAAAACGAAAATTCTATCACCGTGCTTGGACTAGTCTGGCAACCTACTCTAGATTTTTTCCGCTATGAGGTTAAGATCGAAGAGTTTCCCTCGGTTTGGACTAAGCGATCGTTTTTATCACGATTAGCCAAACTATTTGATCCTCTCGGCTGGCTATCTCCCGTTATGATTACAGCTAAGATCATGATGCAATCTTTGTGGGTTTTGAAACTAAATTGGGATGATCCTTTACCCGAATCTCACACCGAACCTTGGTTACATTGGCTAGTCAATCTTCCGAGTGTTAATCAAATAAAGATTCCTCGCTGGAATTATTACTCTCCTGATTGCTCGAAACTAGAAATCCACGGTTATGCTGATGCGTCCAAGTTAGCTTACGCTGCTGTTGTATACCTTAGGATTGTTTATCAGGGTCAAGTGAAGGTTTCTTTACAGCTAGCAAAAACCAAAGTGGCTCCTTTGAAAACTGTGAGCATTCCCAGACTAGAGCTATGCGCTGCCCATTTACTTTCTAAAGTAACAGCGCATTATGCCAAGAAAATGGAGTTTCCTGTATATTCTATACATTTGTGGTCAGACTCTCGTGATGTTTTGCACTGGTTAAACGAGTTACCGTCAAAATGGCCTATTTTTATAGCTAATCGTTGTGCTGACATTCTAAATCTGGTCCCAAAGGCTATTTGGCATCATGTCCCAGGCAAGCATAATCCCGCAGATATTGCTTCTCGAGGTATTTATCCTGACCAAGTCTCGTTGCTCGAGCAGTGGTACAAAGGGCCTGACCTTTTGCACCAACTCGACCCTGTTTACCCGAAGTTTGCCAATGTTATTGTACCCACAGTTGTAACACACGTAACCGAAGCTAAATATCCCAACTGGAGGTTGTTGAACGACTGCTCGGACTTAAGTCGATTGTGTAAAATCACGGCTTATTGTTTTAGATTTATAATAAAGCTTATACGAGCACGAAATCGATCTCTCGGAATGACAAAGGAGTTTTTCAAAGATTTGAGATTCCTTCATGTTCACTCCTTTGAGGAACCTGACAGTCTCATACTCTGTCCTTCCGAAGTTCAACAAGTTAAGTTTTATTGGGTAGCGGTCCATCAACGCTACTTTTTTGATCGCGAGATTAAAATATTGCACGAAAACATCGATCCATCGCTTAAAGAAAGGAAACTTCTCCCCTCGGACAGCAAGCTATTAAAACTCGACCCTTTTTTAGATTCTGGTTTGATTCGAGTTGGAGGTAGGCTTCAAAATTCAGAATTAGGATTAAGCATTAAACATCCTTTGGTCTTATCCCCGGATGAACTATTGACGACCTTAATTATACGCGATAAACACATTAAATGTTTACATGGAGGCCCCCAAACCACTCTAGTGCATCTCAGAGCTGAATTTTGGATAATAGGAGGGCTTCAGACAGTGAGTTCTGTGATTTCTCGCTGCGTCACGTGTCGGCGGCACGCAGGACGTACGCAAACTCAAATGATGGGTGCCCTCCCCACGCCGCGAGTTTTACCGGCTGACCCCTTTACGAAAACGGGCATAGATTATGCCGGCCCGGTTAAGGTTCGACTTACCAAAACTAGAGGCAGAATTACCACCAAAGGCTGGATAGCGGTTTTTATATGTATGTGCACTCGTGCTATCCATCTAGAGATAGTAGAAGACTATTCGGCCGATTCATTCGTCGCTGCTTTCATCAGATTTACTTCACGCCGAGGCGCCTGCCTTGAGCTGTACAGTGACCGCGGTTCGAATTTTATCGGAGCCGAAAAGGAGCTCGCCCAGATGTTATACGATTACAGTCAATCATATCCGAAAGCTCAACTTGCGGAAATGAATACCTCTTGGCATTATAACCCTCCTGCAGCTCCTCACTTCGGGGGAATTTGGGAATCCGCAGTCAAGTCCACAAAATTTCATTTAAAGCGCGTTATTGGAGATCAAACTCTCACATTTGTTGGATACATGACTTTACTTTGCAGAATCGAGGTTTTACTTAATTCGCGCCCCCTCGTCCCAATGACTGGTAATATCGAGAGTCTCGACGTTATTACGCCTGCATATTTATTGAACCTCAAAAAGCCTTTCATCATTCCTGAAGCGCCTTTATCTAACGCCAATGTTCCTCCTTTAAAACGTTGGCAGTTTATCGCTCAGCTGTCGCATCAGTTTTGGAAAAGATGGTCAGCTGAGTATTTGACTTCTCTTCAGTCTCGCGAAAAGTGGCAGAATCCCTCTCGATCTATCACTCCTGGAGACATGGTTTTAGTCAAGTATGAGAATACCCCCCCAGGGAGCTGGCCTCTTGGTCGTGTTATGGAAGTTTTTCCCGGAAAGGATTCATTAGTTCGCGTAGCGACTGTAAGGACCGCCACTACTACCTTTTTAAGACCCATCCACAGATTAATCCTCCTGGTGGAAAGCGAATCAAATTAATTGGCTCGCCCGCTTGTTTTATTGAGTTCGGGCAAGCCAAGGGGGGAGTTTGTTCGGATATGAGTACTAGGCGAGAAAAGGGGGGTGAGAAGAGACAATGCGAGTGAGCGCCAATTAACGAGGCGCTGAGTATCACACGATGTAATGTTAGCCGTGCGACGATTAGAAAGCCACGCGAGGCGAAAACCACGCAAGTTGCCGGTCGCGCACCATCGAGGCAAGACGTCTCGCATGCTCTACGCGAACGAGGCCAGGGCGCCGCAGCTTAAAGCGAGAAAGTTCAATCAAGTTTTGGTGAGAGAAGAAAGCTCCTCCTCACGATTCAAGGCCAGGGCGCCTTCAGGTGGGTAAGCTGGGCTTACTCTTGGGCTTTTCCTTTACATCACACAAAGTAAAAGTTCTATCAAGTTAATAAGCAAGAGTTTACGTCGGCTTTTGTCACAAGGTAAATTTGTTAAAGGTTACCTCGTGGTTCGCTTTCTCGCTGTTGTAAGACACCGCTAATTGTTATATCTAATAAAAGGCCAAGGACCGGAAATTAACCTGTTATAAGTTACCTTATCAAACATAGTGTCGTTAATAATAAAAGAAGTGAGTTTTCCAGTATAAGAATAAAATTATAAGTGAATTTTCTACAACGAACAGTGACATTCAAACTATATTAAACTCGAAGCCTTTTAGCGTTATTTCGGCAACTATAGCATGGTTAATAAACTATCTTTTAATTTTTCTTTTGTTTTTATCCACTATTAAGTTCAATTCAATATTTACGATAATAACTTAGTGAGTGCAAAGTTGAAAAGGAGTGAAATTTCGGTGTATTTGATAATTTAGTTTTCGCTTAAAATTGTAATTTCGTCAAAATAAAAACATTGGTTTCAGAGCTTTTGATGCAAAACTAATTTTGTAATAGAAACTGTGATGTATTAAACACTTAATTTTTTTATAGCAATAGTGCTGTGTAGAAGAGTTAATTAACCGGCCTCTCAAATCCCGCAATCCGGCTTTCTAACAACAAACAACCAACAGTTAATTTTACAGTCCACTCGACGTATTCGAACAGAATAGAATAGAATAAACTACAGTAAAGTAAAGAGACATTTCTACACACTAACGAAGAAATAGGATAGCTTCTGAAAATAAACATTAACCTTGTAAGAACAGGGCATATGCAACTATGGATCCAGTTACGAGTCCCACACTCAAAAAAAAGAAAGGCAACTTTTTATGCAGACACAGGTGCAGAGATTTTGATTATAAAGAAAAATTTTTCTGGCACTGACAAAGTGATAGACAAAAAATATCAAGTAGCTATTTTTGGCGTGACCCGTGGAGCACGCAAGACATTAAGTACAGTAAAAGTTCAAGTGCATGGATGGAAGTGCACACTATACATTTTCCACCGTGGCTCCCGAATTAACGTGTAAGAAATCAGGTGGTCAAATACTTTAAAACTTATACTAGGACCAGATAAGCGTTGCTAACGTTACAATTAAGTAAGTAAACGTAGAGGCATAACTGTTATGGCTAGAGTGTTTTGAATACCTGAAAAGTTAAAACACATGACTTACGCGCGAACAAAGAATTGTAGTGCGAATGAAGACACACAGAATGTATTGTTATCAGTGACGAGAAAAAATATGTATTTGTCCTGGCAATAAAGCTGCTAGAATATGAGGTAATTTATCAAAAGAACTCAGAGGATGTTAAGGGGGATCATGTCAAAAGCTTGGGGGAAGTGAAGAGGCGATTTAATGAAGAAACTAGTGATAACAGAAAAAAAAATTTATAGAAAATCAAGAGGAGCTAAAAATACAAGAACAGATGAAAAAGATTATGCAGTTTGTAGATACAGACGGATATGATCATAAAGGAGCATAACATGCGAGAAAACTAATTGAGTCAAACTCTTACATATTTGGCCTTGTAAGGGAACCTTTCAAAGCAAGACACCTGTTGAAATATTGAAGTGCAATGGCATCAGACAAACGTATTGTAGCAAAAAGATACAGATATCCACAGGCAGCAAAGGACTGAATAAAAATTTAAATAAAGAAAGTGCTACACAAGAAGTAATGAAACCCTATAGCTCCCCATATAGCTTGAACACTTGGATAGTAAGAAAACAACCGGGGCCAAATATTAAAAGAATGGTAAAAGTACTTGTAGATTTTTGACAGCTCTAAGAAATAGTAGGGACACATTTTACCTTTTACTACTTCTGAGCGATATCTTAGAATATCTAACATCAGCACGATATATCACAGTAGTTTATCTAAAATCAGGATTTTTCTATGCAGAAATACTTAAAGATAATGTATGAGACGGCAATTTTGTGACCAGACGCAAAATACTTATACAAAAGGTTCTGATGGAGTGCAAGAACTCGCCAAATATATTTCTAAGGGAAATTACACAACCAAATCGCAGGGTTTCTAGGTCATGAAACAGTAGTGTATTTTCACGACATAATGACTTTAGCCCCCTACATTAAAGAACGTAAAAAACAATTTACTGAACTGTTGAAACGTATTGAATTGGAAATTCTCAGAATTTAAACCCAAAATGTGTCAATTTTTCATGGAAAGAAGCGAAAGTGCTGGATCTTATCGTAGGCAGTCGACAGAAAATGACTAATCCAAAGAAATTTGAAGTGACCAGAAACTACTCTTAACAGACCAACGTTAAGAGAGTAAAACAGTTTCTAGAAATCATAGGCTTTTACAGGTGGTTTATCAAAAGTTATGTACTTATTACTCAATCTTTGTCAAGACGCTTGGAAACGGGCATTGCACTTAAGGCGGGTGACCAAGGGGAGTGGGTATTAAAAATTTTTGTGGACACACCTGGCAGTAGATCTGTTCTCATTGCCCTAGATTTATAAAACCTTTTAGTAACAACAGATGCATCGGCATATGTGCTTAGCGCAATCCTCAGTCAGAGTGAGATAGAAAAGGACAGGCTGTGCAAATACGCTTCGTGTTGCTTAAAAGAAAGTGAGTTTTGTCATCCTACATATGACAACATACTGCTCAGAATTTTATTCGCTGCGGAGTAGTTCATACCTCATTTCTTTGGACCCAAGTTTACAGTAATCACTAATCATGAACCTTTGAAATATTCTTACACATCAAAAAAGCCAGACATTTGGTTTAAAAAACTGAAAGCAAAACTTCAAGGTTATAAATTTAAAACTGTACACTGCCCAAGCGTAACAAATTTTCTCTTGATTTTTTAGCAACGAAGAAGGAAAAATTACAATGAAGGTTCAAAGAGGTAAAAATTGAATGTACAAGCTTAAAAGCATCTGATAACGTTGAGAGAGAAAAAATAACGATCAAGAGATGACTAGGACAGAAGTAAACGGCAATAGGAGGAGTGCACAATAATGTACTCCAATTATTCGGCTGGCGCTACTCCTCGTTTCCAGTTGTTTGCCACCAGGTGGGGCTTCGCAACTTCTTGAGTAACAAAGAGGAACACGATAAATTCTACTAACTGAAACCAAGTTTTACTCACCTTAAGTTGGATTTGAATAAATTTATGTGCCCATTGGTCTACATGAAATGAAACTACATGAAGTGAAATACTTGAAACTACATGAGTAAGTGTGGTTTTTTTGAATAAATTATCGAGCCAGGCTGCTCCTTATGACCGTGTTGTACTTAAGGCGATACGTGCCTTTTATGAGCGGTTTATATCCTGCCAGCTTTGAACATTGGCCAGCTGCCAGTTGGACGAAATTTCCTTGCTTTCATTTCCTTACAGAGACGGTTTCTGGAAGTTCAAAAGCCTCGTCCAGAGATTGGTGTTTCTGAGGTAGCGCCTGTCTTTATTGTTTCATGGCAGTATTGACAACCAGCTTGCAAACTTGGCCCTTAGCCTGGCAAACAAGTTTTCTTCCATGTTCGTTCCCTTACTCTAGACGTGTAACCAGGTCAGTCAAACTGAGTTAAGAGAGGCCTTCCTGGTTATCTAATATTTAAGTTTCCAATGTTAACGAAACGGACCATCTGGCAATGGTGTACTAAAGGTGACACATGCCCTAGCTTCACATGCTCTTCACACTACGCTTGCTAAGTATTTGGACCAAGTCAAGATCAGCTCTGATCACAGCAGGTCCTTGGCCCTTTTTGTCGTTAGTTGAGTCTTCCACACTAAGAGTCTTAAATAAGCAATGCTACTCTTGTTAAGGTAAATGTGAGAGCTAGACAGTTACCCAAAGCTCTTTTCACAGTATTAACTCAGTTAGTAAACAAAGTACTAACCGAGACTGCTCTTTTGACTCATCTGTGCATATGGCATCAAGAGTTGTGCAAAAATTTGGGTATTGGGCCATACACACCCCGCTACCCCCAAGTGTAGCAATCTTCACCCAAATAAACTTTTCTCCCACCGTGCTTGTGCTCTTCCTTAAGAAGCTACGACCAAATGCTAAATATTGCAGACAGTCAGTGAAGTCGATGATGCAACAATTTTGGTCTTATATGACTCTTTCTCTCCTGACCCTTAATTTTAATAGGAATAAAGGAAATTTCATTAATCCGTTCACTCGCAGCACTTATTAGATGACAAGGCATTTAGCTACTTTTTTTTCTAATTATATAAATATACATATTTTACCATAGTATCTTTTTTACAGAAAATATTTATAAGCCCTGTTCGCATTTTCTATCCAATTCCAGCTCTTGTCTTCGCTCTTCTTTCCTTGACCTTGATTGAGATAGTCTATAGAACCTCCTCTAATACATCACAGTCATAATCAGGACCCTTATTAACATGACTCTTAAGTCATTCTTTCCGATTATTATGAGCAATAGAAGGATTTTAATCAAGGATGGGCTCCACACCCTTAAGAAAGTAATAGTTACTTCCTTTGTTTACCCACGCTTGCTTAAATTTCTTCAAGTTCACGTTCAGAGCACTAGGCAGAAGTAATATAGCGGCATCACCCGTGAGCGCTCAGGTAACCAGGACAGTATGTATAATTTTGGAGCCCCAGAGGGGGATGCTGATTTGAAGTCAGAGGAGCCAGACGTAGAAAACTCACAGAATCGACCAGGATCAAGAGTTTAGAATGGCATACCATACCAACCTTTACCGGAAAATAAGGGTCCATTTTACAAGAGTTATCAGATGGAAAGTTAGACTCCTTAACAAGAGAGCTAGAATTTGCAGAAAAGATAAAAGCTACTTAATAGATAGCTATTGATAAAACATTAGTAGAGTTAGGACATGTATTTATCGCACAGAGAATGTAAACTAATAGGTACGGATATTCCAGAACTAATTCGCTGGCTGATGGGGCACCCTTAGTGGAAATTATTTAAAAGGCCGTTGGCTCGCCAAAATTTAACAAATGCCATAAGAAGTTTTAAGTTATAAATGGCTTGCATATCAAATAGTAGCGTCAATAGTTGCAAAAATGGTATTTATTTTTTTTACAAACAAGTAAGTGCCATGATCATAAGTACATCTTCACAGGGGCCACCTCTGTTAGTGTGTTACAGAATAATTACAGGAAAGCAAAGGAATCAGAAGAAATGTGGAAGTTGGCAGCAGTTCAAATCAGGCTGATTATACAACCCCGAGCAAAGCGATGACAGCAGCCTTCCAGGTGCATGATAAAATTGCTTTTGGTCACGACACATAATTAAAATTCATTAAAAAATGAGAATAAATGCCAGGAGTCAGTGAACTATATCAGAAGATATACGAAAATAAGAGGAAATTTTTTTTACCCTTAGTACATGATGATAAAAAATTTGTATACGTTCTTTTTTTTTAGTAGTTAAATCAATAACCAAATAAACGAAGATAAAATTGTAAAAATAATACTCTATGTCAAATAACGTAATGTAAGATTCCAAATATAGCGTATTATACGTGAAACTATACTCACTGAAAAGTAGTAATCAGCTGATTTTTAATTCACGGCAATTTTTTACATTATTGTAGTATAAGGCAAAGAGCATACATAATCGTTATTGTTATTTACCGAGCATGCTGTTTAGTACATTGTACATTTATACTAATGTATATATAAGTATAAATATAAAAATGGACTAGAGGCACCACCTCTGACAAATTATGATTGTATGATAAATGCAGACGCTTGGTAGTTGAGCGCAGGCGCAACTAAGATCTCGTTTGTCCGTCGCAGCAACTGGTTGTGTACATGTAAGAGTGACCAGCTTGGCATTCTTCGTATAAGTTACTTCTCGTATTCAATACATATTTTCTATTAATTAAAGTATGCTTATTTTTCGATTCACACAATGAATACCTCAAGATATTAACGTGGTAGCAGCTCAGTAGTTACATGTGATAAAAGTGTAAATTTAACACTGGAAAATTCAGAAAAATTTCTTGTGAAAGTGTAACATTATTATTAACGTGTCCCGTTTCAGTTTCAAAACTTAAGCGATTCCAGATCAAAAAGTATCAATCCAATACTGAGAAGTTTAAAAAAAGGTTTTGTGAATGTAATCTAAGATTTGTGTTAAAATAGTATATTTTAAGGGAGATAATAATTGAGAAATTTAGAAAATTCAAGAGAGGAAATGTACAATTCTAAAAGAGTGGAGATCTCGACATCTGTGTTTGACGGCCAAGATTAGCCACACTTAAAGGAAAGTATCACGATGCTTTGAAAGTTAAAGAAATTGGCAATCGTGATGGAAAGAAAAAAACGATTGATGAACAAAGAAGACGAATAGGCCAAAAACGACTTGAAGGCCATTTATAATTTTTATATTTGTATTTTAAATAAGCAGCTACAATTTGTCGTTGATCTGAACACGGCATTCGTGATTATAAATAAGTTTAATGCTACGTATTCGAAAAAGTCCTGTCAAAATCTGAAGGTCATGAAAGATAAGGAGAAACGTACTATGGCTGCAATGAAACTGGGCTTTCCAAGAAAGACTGCCCAAATGTAAGCAATGCTGGCTGTGGTGGCTGAGCAGAAGGGGGTGGACGCCATTAATTTTGTGACAGCAACATGCAGCAAGGAGCATCGAGAGGCAGAGGCAGAGGCTCAAGCAAACAACGAGACAAGTGAGACTACCCGTCACAACAAGAAACGTGGTAGCAAAGCAACAGCTTGTTTGACGCCTTTTCTGCGATGATCGTTGAGTCTACTGTGATGCATAGTGAAACGCTAGGTAAACGTACTGACTGGCTTTTAGAAAGTGGTTGCAGAGATCATGTCGTTAATTAAGATGATGTTTTCATACATTTTATTAAATTAAAAATCCAGTAAACGTAAATATAGGAGACGGTAGAAGTTTAATAGCGCCTAAAATAGGAATAATTTCAAATGACTTGAAAGTGTACAATAAATCAGTAAGAATTGAAATGTCTAATGTGTACTATGTTAAAAAAATAGGAGAGAACTTATTGAGCTTAGTAAAAGTTACAAATAAAAATAAAGTTGTTGCTCAACATAATACGGCATAATAGTTTACAGTGAAGGTGCGCTTTTAGCTATCGCATTTAAAACAAATCAGTTGTATAGAATGCAAAGTAGAGTTCGAAATGATCATAAGATTACCGTTCATATAAGTAATAAGAATGATGATAAAATTACTTTAAAGGAAAAATGGCGTTGCATTTTGGGGCACGTAAATTTTTGATATTAAAATGTTTTATGTTAAAATGAATCAGCAGAAGGTTTGCTAAATAAAATCAAGAATGATTATATAAGATAACATTAAGAATGATTGTATCCAACAACAGTGGAATAGCCAGAGTATGCCTACTTAAATAAAGAGATCAAGTCCATGATTGCCTTGTATCATATCCAAACGAAGTCAAAAATATTACAAGGAAAATAATAAAAAAAGTTAAGGTGTTATGATGAAAAGGAATATATGAATAGAAAAATTTTAGAATTATTAGGAGAAAAAAGTTATTTTAGATGCATGTCCACCGTATGTACATGAGTTAAACAGTTTAGCTAAGAGATACAAAAAAAGGATTATGGAAATTGCTAGATGTTTGCTATCTAAAGCTTGAATAAGTAAAAGGTCTTGGTCAATAGTTTTGTACGCGGTAGCATATTTAAAGAGCGGGGGACTTGCAAGTACAGCTGATTTAAAAACTCCTTTTGGGTTGTTCTTTGGTGTTAAGGCTAAAGTGAATCACTTAGAAATATATGGAAGTAAAGTATTTTGACATATACCTGATGAGAAAAGAAGGACAAAATGGGATGAAGCAGATTTAGCAATCCCTGTAGGATATGAGAACGTAGAATGTACAGCTTCAATAATCAATAAGAATATTGCAGCTAGACATATTGATGTAATTCAAAAAGATGAGTATTGCTTGGGCTTAAACAATAATGATAATGACGAATTAAGAAATAAAAATAAAATTATGGATGACAAATCCGAATTAAGCAAAAAGTTTGAAAATGCCAAACATGAAAACGACAATGATATTACCAAGAGAAAAAATGAAATTTAAAATAAAAAAGAAAACGATTTTAACAGTAGACCAAAAATAAATGTAAGGCCTTCAGAAAGATACAATAATAACTATGTATTCAATACGATTTATATCAATTATTATAGTTCAGAAAATCCTAAAAGTCTTAATAAAGCTGAAAAAAAATTTTGGATCTAATAATTAAAAAAGTGCAATGAAAAAAGAACACTGAATGTTTAAATAAAAAAAAGACTTTGATATTAGTAGGTAAGCCAAAAGATAAGAAAGTTCTAGATGTAAAATAGATGTTTTCAAAGAAAAATTAAATTTAATTGAAAGTTAGATAAGTAGTAAGAGACTTTCAACCGAAAGAGATCATTGAAAATATCTATTCACCTGTATCTAACATGCAAACTTTAAAAATTTTTATCATCTAATTGTTATCATGAAATCAAGCAGAAAAAGTGGAACCTGGATTTAAAATATCAAAATTTAGATTAGGGACTTTTGTATACTAGCTTAGACACGAGACTTGATATAAGTTATAGCATTAATTCT
Organism: Copidosoma floridanum; assembly: GCF_000648655.2. The sequence goes on along the minus strand of NW_019380064.1, from coordinate 653,482 downwards.
TTAAGTTGATAATAAAATTGTTATAATGAAATACATTGAAAGTATGCGATAAGGGTTTTGAAACACGTGTACCTAACAATAGATTTGAATCTAATGGAAAACTGATTATTCAGATTTAGTAGATTGTTTCGTTGATACAGACTGGGCAGGTGGTAGTCTTGATAGGAAAGCCACATAAAGCATTGTAATAAGATTTTTAGGTAATGTGATTCCTTGAAAACGTGAAAACAAAATGGTGTAACAAAGTGTTTGACTTTAGCTGAGTATGTTGTTACATTAGAGGCTGTAAGTAAGTTAATATTTATAAACGATTTTGATCAACTTTAATGATGGTTTACAATTTGTTCTATACACGAATTTTACAGTTATTAAAGCAATTATATAGATTAGATTAAATGGTCTTCTTAAATTAATATTCATAATAGGACATGCGCAGAGAAGCAGCAAGGGACGCTTTACAAGCCTAAAAGGCAGAAGCGCACTAAAGAACGAGCTCGGGGCTTCTCTCCGATTCAGCATGCTTGATAATATATATTTTAAACGATTTATTTTTCATTATATTAAAAAACCATGGATTCTCATACTTCAAAAAATTCAACTGGTATTTGTCATGGCCAGAAAAATAAAATAAGTTCTTAACTTCACCAAAAACCGATTTTAATAGTACAAAACACACACATCAACAAAAAAAAAATATTTTTTGGAAAGAGTATCCTTAGTTGGGAATAAATTTTAGTAACCTCACGTTAACATTTCTATCGGTCAGTTAGAAAAGATACGATCGATACAAATATAATTATACAACTCAAGGCAAAGTATATTACGTAGGAATCGCATTTTTCTCATGAAGTTGAAAATTTTGAATATTTCTCAAATTATTATTCAAGGCCAAACATACCAAAAACGTAGTATCCTGTTCTATTAATGAGAAAATGGTACAGTACAAAAAAATTTTATTCTGCGAGTGCTAAAATAGAAAAAATTTTAAGAACGCACTTGAGATGATAAATTTACTTAATGATCTTTTTACACTAGGAATTTTATTAAAAGTAAAAGTGTTGAGAACTTTTAATATTGCTTCACTCTACACTAGTTTGTGATGCAGGTTTAGGATAAAATTTTTTGGAATAAGAAAACAGTACAATGAGGTACTTGAATTTTCAACTCGAAATTTATATTCTTAGCTTACAGCGTAGTTAAGCAAATTAATTTAATTCTATTTTTCATATTAAGAAGAGAATGATGTATAAAAATTTTATATTTTACACCCATTTGACATTCTTTTCACTGGAAAATTTTTCCTAAGATGATATCAACAACATGCTAAAAACGTAATATCTCGTTCGTTACACGATGATAATACTAAGCTGAACAATGAAGGCAAAAGAAGTTTTTTATTTAAAATTATATATAAAGATCTGTGCAAAATTAAAGTTTAATGCTACGTATTCGAAAAAGTCCTGTCAAAATCTGAAGGTCATGAAAGATAAGGAGAAACGTACTATGGCTGCAATGAAACTGGGCTTATTTCAAGTTATCTCAGTTTTACAGTACACTAACGCACGTAAAACATCTTAAAAAGTTTGCCAACCTGCTCGATCAACGCTGAAGTGGAGGAGAACTATATTCGGTACGGTTGATGCTGTACAATGGATGATGCTGGCTCCAGGGGAAGTGGTCTGTGTTAGGACCTCTAACTCTCTAAGGTGATTAAGGTGATTAATAAATTTACCATCATTTAAATAATATGAATCTTTCCCATTGCTAAAGGTGTTATCTTTAAAATAAACGTAATTTCAATCAAGAAGAGTGAGGTTAAGGATGCGCAAATAAATTTGTTGAAACTGGTGGAAAGAGACTTCAGGTCGTTTTTGCCTTGCGATAACTTGGCATTGAGTCATTTATGTTTGACAAATCTTTTTGAAATTAGACAATGCATTTTTTTTTATTGTACAGGTCTAACTGAGTCTTATCATAATTTACATTTTCTAACAAGTATTACTACTTAATGTACGATTAAATATCAAGAACTTTTATTGAGAATTTGAAAACAGTATTGATAAATGTCTAAGGTAAAACTTCCAGTTTCAACTACTACAGATTGGAGAATACCATTCTAAACTATGAGAGAAAGTCTATTACTAGCTATAAATGTTCTCATCAGTCTTACAATTTTCTATGTTTATATCCAATTTCATAAAATGGAATACGTATTTTACAATTTAAATCATGGCCTGGATTCTAAAGTGTTTTTGTATTGCATTTCATGTCTGTATGTAATTTATTAAATGCACTGCTTTTTATACCATACACCTATGAAATGAAAGGCCCAAGGAAGAAAGCATCTTGTTTACTAATTCCCTATCTTATTTTCTTTAATATCTAAGGTTAATTATCACTTGTAATGTAATGAGAGAGAAACTCACTATAAATTCAATTGGCCTACATTAAATTATTTAACAAATTTTCACACTGTTTTTATGAATACCTGGAAAAGATAGAAAGTGCACATAATTTAGAATTAACTATGAAAACCAAGACAAATATTTTATTGTTAAATAATTTAATAAAAAAGAATAAAAGGCGCAACAAATTTATGAGCACTTGAGTAATAATAAAACAAAAAGAAATATATTATTTGAATTAGCTAAGTTCACGAAGGTTCAAAAGAATACAAACACCTATTTCTGATGACAAACAGCAGCAAGGCAGTGGCAGCAGCAACAATCGACCGAGAAGAAGACCTTTGGCGCTGGCCTCGGATACTCAGCCCTCGAGAAGATGGCGTTTAACAGTAGCAAGGCAGTAGCAAACAGTAGCAGCAGTAACAATGGTGTTGTCTAGCAGCAGCGTCAGTAGGAGTTGCATCAACTCGTAGTGGTCAAGATGGCCACAAAGGCATCAACCATGGTGGTAACTCTTTGCAGCAGCAGTGGTAAACAAAGTATGCAAGACGAAAATGTCTATAAAAATATGTTTAAATTTTTACACTGTCTTTAGGCTCACTTGTCTGCACTGCACGTGTTAATCATAGAGATGAATATTCTCGTACACACGAGAAACGAGAGAGAAAATAGATGAGGAGCTGGTTAGCTCAAACATGTACGTGAGCGTATTATATGAGAATATACGAAAATTTGACCGTATTACAGAACGTGCTATTTAAGTATACTGAAATAAAATTTAAGGTGCTTGTGTTTGTGAGTGTGCAAAAGCACAACAACAGCGACCGCACATTGTGAGAGTAAGAACACGTTAATGTATTCTATATTTACATTTTGTGCTCGGAAAAAAACAGAGAAGAAAGAAAAAAAAGTCTCACGAATTACCTTGTCATCAAAAGAAAAAGTTTACATGTGTGAACCATTGAAACCAATCAGACTACTGGATCGTTGCGTGGTCAGAGGCAAGAGCCAAGATGGCTCTGATAGAGCTTCATCCTCTACGATCTAGCTCGAAGGACCATTTTTAGAACTATATCATTTAAATGAGAATGATGAGCTCACAAATACGCTCGCTGGGACCGTCGTAAGGAAAATGTAAAGTTACAAGCGCAGTCGAGCACAGAAATTACCTGGGACAAACTTTTTTTTAATAAAATGCAAGCTCTCCTTATTGTTTTATATAAATTTGGATCATTCTCAATAACAGTACACTGATTTTTCTTTACATGGATTAAACAGTTATTGGAGCCATTAGCTTGATAAGAATTTATAGTATTTCTAATATTAACACTTATAATAGCGCATGTGCAGATAAGCAGAGAGGGATACTTAAGCTCGTGGCCTTCTCTCTGACTCAACATATTTGATAAATGTATTGCAACGGTCCACTTTTGTTGAGGGTGGCTCGTGGAATAAAATATATCACGCGATTAGTTTAAATTATGGTAGACAGAGGAGTTGAGGACAGAGACAACTAAATAAAATTCAGAGTCAATGGAGAATCTAAGTAACTTTTTTCATCAATTTTGGCAATTCATATTATTTAAAAGCGTATTGAAAAATAGGTACGTTCTAACGGTATAAAGGAATGGAATAACTCTTACATTTTTAGTCGTTCAACGTAGGTAGTAGGTGCATATTGTAGGTGCTATTTTTCTACTAATGGAAACGAAAATGTTCATCAAAGTAACTTAAGAGCTAAGATGTATAATTTTTTTTCCATTTTAGCTACATCGCTTTACAAAATGAAAAATTTTCTTTGAAACTTTTACAGCGCATCGACTGCTTACTTTTTTAATAAGATTGAGTAAAAAATTGCTGGTCCTTATTGCTTCACAACACACAAAAAAGTAATCATTTTCTAATTAATAAGTAGGCAAAGCAAATAGCTGATTTAGAAGACAGTCCTAAGGCTTCCAGTACTTTTGGAAAAAATGTGATATCAGACGATGTTTCAGAGGTTTAGGATGGAGATAAAAATAAATATTTCTGACAAAGACGCTAATGTTAATACATAGGAAGTTACAGAAAAAAGCGAAAAAATTAAATTTGGTTGTTATTAGACAGCAATAGCGTAAGTTAAGTTGAAGGTTCTGAATTCCTCTTACAGTCTGTTGATTTAAGTTTGAATGATTTAAACTGTGTCATATTTATTACAACATTCGTTACAAAAAGGCTTAGGGGAAAAATCAAAATCATATTTTTATGAAAAAACTCTTAACATCAATAAAATATAGAAAGTTAAAGTAAGAAAGTCAATCAAAAACAAACTAAGGAATAATCAAACCGAGCCTTTATAAAATGTTAATACAATTAATTACGACCCTGTAGATAGTAGCTTTGATAAGAGTACTGGTAGAAGCTCTAATGAAAATACCTAAGGGGAAATTGGTAAGTGTGTTGAAGGCCGTTGGGATTATCATAATAACTCTATTAAAATGGTTGAACATCAACAAGGCTAGAACTTGAAAATTGCTAGTAATAAAAAAGAAGACCTAGAATGGTTCTTAAATTATCTAATAGACTTTTAAATCTGCATAGAAGTGGCAAGTAGAGATCTACTGGCAGCTTCACGAGTAATTTTTACAAAAAATGCTAGTCGCTTGTACGAAGCCTGAAGGGATAATTTTACATCATTCAGTGATCTTCAATAGGCATTTGAGTCGCAGTTCATCAGGGATTTTAATAAAGAAGACTTAATGGAAGAATTGCGTTCACACACTTATGGTAAGAAGGAGAAGATATGAAAATATCCATTCCGCTTCCAATATATCATATCATATCAATCATAAGCCAATTTTCGGATTTTCCTTCTTTGGAGTCGCAAGAAAAGTTGGCTCTATGCCACCTCTTACCACCTTATCGGAAAAGTAAGGCAAGTATAAGGCTAAAAACTTTGGAAAATACTAAAAAACACGGAAAATTACATTAAATAAGTGAGATGTAAATGTGAGGTACCCCACCATTAAATGATAAGTCAAGAATTATGACTGTGGCATATTGTAGACAACAAATTAAATAGGAGAAAGTGACTGTAGAGAAAGAATACGAGAAAAGTGGCACTAAAAACATAAGCCAACAAAGGAAAACTAAGAATAGTGTATTCATTCAGGTGACAGAGTTTCCTTCAGGTAATAAACTAAATTCTGACACACAGAATCCAGCACCTTAGGAACAAGAGCATGAAGGCTCAAAATCTATTATAAAGATGGCTTGTGTAATTTGCACAAGGAACCAGATCATCAAAGATTACAGTGCCCTAGTAACTATTATTTTTGATAAAAGGCTTTAAAATCCACAGCAAAGAAATGCCCATTTAACACATTATTCTTACAATTATCATGGCAGATGTAGAGGGCATCTGGAGTTTTTATTTGTAAACCGTCTTGATTGTGCAGTGAGGTGTAAGTTGTTGGAAAGTGCTAGGATGGGAGAACGATAGAGATCCCTGTTTTCTCACCATACTTAAAAGGATCCCAGAAGAAAAGAGAAGACATGGGAGTCAAAAGACCTGAATCGGAAGGTCAGTCTGCTTAGTTGATAGGTTCAGTTCAGAAAAATCTGACACTCACATCTAACTAACTAAGAAGCTCATCACTCGTGGTGCTAAATTTTAACAGTGACTATGAGGATTGGGTTGAGCCAGCTGCAGTAGAAAATAGCTGTATATAAGGTCAAAATATGCTGAGGGACGAAAAAGGTCAGGAGTATGGCTGTAAAAATATAGTTAATTTCAAAGCTAGTTTCGGCTTGACCAGCTTTACGAATTTTTCTTAGAGGTTAGTAGATAGTGGAGATGAAAAGATATTGGTTTATCTTATATTTTCATCTTAGGGAAGTGGAAAGGCCGTAGTTAATAAAACTGATAGTTGAGAAGTAGCTAGTGCGAATCGCATGCCCAGACACCCGCATGCTTGTTCTTATCTGGGAGGCAAAGAATATGATGCGATGATCAACTCTGGAGCTAAGATCCCGCTGGCAGGACAGGCAGTGGCTTAACACATTAAATTAAATGGTCATTTAGATACTTTACCTCTATAGGTGGTGGATATCATAGAGCACGATATAGCATTGGACATTGACTTTGGCGAGAAGTAGGACGTGACGGTAAGCATCTGGAAAAAGAAGCTCCTATTTTAGTAAAACGACCAACGAATGCTTAATAGTTACTAAGATTTCCCGGAATAATTAGGAGGTATGCACGATTCATTTCAAATAATAAAGAAGTTAAAGTTCTGATATTGGGATTATAATATCAAAGACAAATATGGGAATGGAAGGAGGAGCAGAAGCAGGGATTTGGTGATTTACAAAATTCGTTAATTAAGGCTCCTGTTTTTGCTTGACATGTTTTTCCAAAGCTTTTTACGGTCCAGTGCAACGCTAGTGGCTTAACTATAAGTAATGTCTCATTTAGAAATATGAGGATTTTGAATACCCTGTTATTTCCATGCGTCAAACTTTAAATTCATCAGATTAAAATTATTCGACAACCAAAAATTTCTGGTACGATAAAGAGTTACCCAACGGTCAAACAGACGCTTACAAGTACATGACTTGGTAGGTTGAAAATGGCTTGTTCTACAAGTTCTAAGCCGATCAGTTACTGGATCCCATACCGTACACAGATGACAGTTGGAGGCTGGTAATTCCCTTCGAGAAGGGAAAAATAATTTTGATCGATGCCCATAACCTCACTAGCACAGGACACTTTGGGCTAGAAAGAATGTATAATAGAGTGGCTAAGGAATATTTCTGGCCTATATCATTGGACGACGTATACGCATTCGTTATTCAATGTCGGGTGTGTCAAAAGAATAAAGTTTTGCAGACTAGACTGTAGGGCTTGATAGGCTCAAGGATAAAAGAATGGACCTAGAGGGTAGTGGCTGCTAATGTAATAGAGTTTTTTCCCAATAAGAGCCAGTCTAAATACATCGTTGATTTTTAGCATCTGGGTACTTTTTGAATAGAACTAAAGTCACTGTGTAAGGCTTACGGGAAGAGTATTTTTACTGCGCTCCAGGAACTTGTAACATTCTATTGGAAAATGCCAGTATATTTCTTGACCAACAATGGTAAGGGACACTGTAATAAGTGGCTACAAAAAGTATAAGTTAAGTATGCAGCAGCTCACATAATTGCAATTTTCTATTATCCTCAGGTGAATCCCGTGAAAAGGATAAAAAACGTTTAGGACAATCATCGCCATATTTTAAGAGGCTTTGTTCTTAAGACTTGCATCTACATCAGTTCTATCATGTTGTTAACATGGCTGTGCAGGCATCCACTGAGGTCTTGTTAATCTTTCCTAACCTAAGTAGGCAATCGAAGATAATTAAAAGCTGGAGGTAAGAATTTGTGAATAAAGCTCATGACAAGCAAACGAAGTATTACAATAAAGAAGAAAATTGAATACAACCAATAGATATAGAGGAAAATATTGATACTTCTTTCTCATTGTATGAAGAGGTGCATATGTATAAATGGCAGCACTTTTTAGAGATAGAATGTTCACATTAACAGTGCCACCATGTATACATGTGCGCCTCTTAATACAATGATTAAAATGCATAAATATTAGCTTGTATACCTATTAGTCGTTTAAAATTTCTAACAAATTAACAATCATTTAAAAGTTGAAGATAGTTCTACCGAGAGAAAATTAGGAGGTCTAAAGGAAAGATAGTAGTCGTTTTTATTGATTTTCTTTTAGTTAAATCTGCAAAACAGTAGTAACTAATGTTTTTTTTTTATTTCTGTTAAAGACCGGCTTAATAAATTTTTTAATTTACGAGAGAGTATTTGCTGTTAACTAGCCAATCAGCACTCATTGATCGATAGTGGGAGATCAATCTAGGGTTGTTATTAAAGACTCTCTAAATTATTAAGCAAGAAAAAGTTAGTGGGCTAGTCAGTAGCAGACTTAAGTCTTTTTGTGCGATTTTTAATTTGCCCTTGGCTTATGCAATTAAAAAGAATTCTGCACAGTTGTGAAAGAATCAGTGTGGTTCGCGACTTTGGCTAATTATTATAGGTTGTATTGACTAAGAAAAGAATTATTAGAGTATTTAACTCGATTTTTCCTTGGCTGGTTGGGTGTGATCAGTCACTTTCAGAGTTGCTAAAATACTAAGGCCAGAACTAGCATTTAGTACCGTGAGTCCCAAGGATTCAAAAAGTTGTTAGCCCAGGTGAGTACGGTTTATCTGTATATGCAGTGGCTATAGAGGTTACAACATGCGTAAAACAGTGAGAGTGACGCTCTTACGAACCTTTCATGCCAAGTTAGTAGCTTCGTGGTGCCAGGAGTTAATGGGTATGTAACACGTGGCTAACGATGCCTCGGGTTGCGAGGCGCACTCCGCACCCCCTTTGAGCACAGCTAGTAGTGGCTGCGGACCTTTAGTTAGTGGTTCTCGAGTTCACGAGTAGTGGCTTCTTGGGGGCATGGTAGTGGCTTCTTTAAGGGTATTTTAATATTTCGTTAAAGGTGAGCCATTAACAGTAGAAGTGGAAATATCCACGCTATGCAGGGTACTTTTGGTTATGGCACTGGGGTATGGTGGTCATACTAGAGAGGCTATAAATGCACAGTTGTGGTCGTAGTGTTGTACTGGGGGTAGTTGTATGCATGTCAGAAGTTGGCCAGGTACGAAGTTACAATGTTCTTAATCAGAATAAAAATCTGCTTTCTTTTACAGAATACGGTCAGTCAAAGAGGTTTTAGGGATCGTTGAATTTAAGCACATGGTATCAATGTTTTTGAGGGTATAATGTTATGTATATTAGATTATATTTGTCCATAATGTTTTGTTTTGGAATGCTGCGTTTGTAAAAACTGTGGTAGATAAGAAGTGTTAATAGATTATTAGGATACTTGGTGGTGAGGAGGATGGTGTGGGGGTAGGAGAGTCTGTGATATTGGGTAGTAAGGACCGCTCACGTGGGAAAGTTAGAGGACATTGTGCTCTGGATGCTGTGATATCAGATGGTTTAAAGAGATGGCTCCCTTTCTTCCCAACAATAAATCATCAGCTCCGACGTATAGGCCCAAGAGGTATAGGCTACTAACAAGCTTATCATAGAACAAGAGAAGGATGATGAAACATAAAGGAGAACTTTTTTATAGTAGAATCTTTTTTCTGCGCTCATTATCAAGGCATTTAAGTGTAAATTTTTTTTCTGAAGAACAAACGTATCGAGTGATTGGAGAAAAAATATATAATATTTTATAATAAAAAGTGGATCACGTATCCTATTTAACTGTCTGTTAATTAAACTACTCGACGCAGTACCTAGCCAAGTAGTAGAGTGATTTTTTTTTTATTCATTCGTATGTGTTAGTTGTGGCCAATTTTTTTTGCTTCTCATCTAGGCATATACCGTACTATCGTCAAATTTTGATCTTCCAGAGAAAGGGTGTATTGAGTTATGGAAGTTGTCATTCTTTTTTCTTCTTGAGAGAAAGTCCATCCAGTGATGCTAGATGCCAGGAGCTTTTATTTTGAAAAGCATACCCAAACGTTGCTTGGTTTACTTATCTCTAACGTAGTACCTTGCCAAAGAATGAAGTCAGTTAATGCGATACAAAAGTCTTAATCGGCGTAATAATAAGGAGGTATGAGGTAAAAAAACCAATAAACAGTAGCTACTTGGGTACCCAAGTATAAACTTCTTCTTTTATCAAATTATATGGCAAAAAATATTACTATAAGTATAAAAATACTTTTTATCAAACAATATTGTGTACGAAGGTGTTGCAATTGTTGTAAGATTAAGTATACCTCCGTAAAGTAGGTGTGGTATCAATTATTACTTTAATGCCTAAAAAATACATTAGTATATACAATATTACGGCGTTTTAAAATATAAACAATAGATAGACTGGCCACTAGAACACTGTGCACTTTCATCAAGTCTTCCAATAAATCTAAAACAACTTTCTGCTACTTACGTTGATTCCATGTCTAACGTTACGCTCACATCTGTCACATGCACTTACACACTTATTCCTAATCCATTTTGGATATACTAAATATAATTGTATCGTAAAAGTAGAGACAAAGCATCCTGCAGTACTACTTCTTTTAATAGAGTAGTATTTTACGCCAGTGAGTGTCCTTTCAGGACGTTTATCACACCGAGATTTTTCCACAGATACTATTTAAACATTTATCGTATATTCAAATTAGCAAAAGAAATACTTTGAAAATTTTAGATTCCTTAACTATACCGTTTTTTGTATGTATAAATTAAAAAAATCTCAATTGAACTTGTAACCTTACGGAAAAATCATGTAAGATTGCATTCGTACGATATATAGAAATCTTCTAATTTTTCGGGTATAAAACATTATTTTACGATATCCTTATTTTATTTGCTACTAGATATACACGCTTTTGTTTTTTAATAATGCAACAAAGATAGGGTTAAGTGAGCGTAAAAGCGTCTATGTAAGTACATTCATATGAGAAAAATAATTGCCAGCGTTGCTGCATATTTGTACTTCTCTAACAACTCTGAGCTTCTTCCCCGCTTATTTTGATAAACATCCTTAAGTAAAAAAAAAAAAAAACACTACAATTGCGAGCGGAAGAACTGTAAAAAAATAGAATGCAGTAAAAATTAATTATTGTCTTTGTACAGTACAGAAAGTTTTTTTTATTTTTGCAAATTTTGAAACATTATAAAAAAATTGTAGAAGCGATTATTTATTCAATGTAATACAAACAAACCAACGGTTAATAGAAAAATACTTATTAATACAAAATAATGTGCTCTGCTGAAATAAAATAATTTTAAAGATTTCAAAGAAAACATTTGAATGAAAAAACGTATCTGTTTGATAAATTATATTACTGTTATTTGTAATAAAGCCAAATAAATTGTTAAACAGTCAATAAAGAATTGTACTAAAAATAAGTTACAAGCCAAACAATAAAATAATGTAATTAAACTTATTATGTCGGGACCACTTATAGCTGAGTGCGATATGTACATAGACTTATAATGAGAAAGAACTAACTCAGTGCATAAGTATTGTGTATCAAGTGTAGATTTTAAAGAAAGTATTGTTTTGTCGTACTGGCTCTTTTAAAATCTATTTTTTTAAACTGTAACATTCTTCACAGCACAATGAGCTGAATAAAATGTATAGCTTATACATTTGATATTATTCTACATTTCTTTTTCAGATAGAGATGGCTTAATATAATACGTGTACGTATAAAAATAATTGTATTTTGTTCATACTTAGTGAGTCATATAAATAATACTATGAGTATTGTACCTATGAAATAGCACAAGGCAGAACCATTTAATTGTTTCAAGACCTTTTACATAAATTCCTTTTTTTATACGACTAATATGCATAAACAATTTCAAACGAATGTCCAGAAGCCTATTTGTATAGATATAGAAGAGTTTTAGGAGCATGATTCCAGATGGACTGTACGCTCAATTTCAAATTTGGTAGTAAAAATGAATAAGTATTATGAATGAGCGGTAGTTCTTACGTAGAACACTTTTCTATTACCAAGAAAAAAAAAAGTTTGTGTAAGCGTAGAGAATTTAAATCAGCAACGTTGAAAATAGGCTCACTTGGTAGCACTATATCCCAAATATGAAAATGTAAAACGTGGACTAAATTATACGCATTACGAAAATAGCTAAAATTTTAAGGGAATCACTATTTCCGTGCTGTCTAAGCAAATTTTTTATTTAAAAAAAAAAAAACTGTTTTGTCTGTTAGTATATATTTTTTTGCAGAAAAAAATTTATAAAACTTTATAAAAAACTTTCTATTCTAATGAAACTACATAAGACCTTACCTTTTCATTTGAAAGCAGAAAAAAAACATATTTATTTTCTGCTTCATACAGAATTATTATACCGATACACGTTGTAAGAAAAAATCAAAGAATCATAAAAATATTAACGAAAAACACGACAATTTACTATATGTAAAGACAATCGATTAAAATAAGGTAGAAAAAGATAAAAAAAGTTTCTTTATTACTCAGGTGATTGACAAGCATGAAGCAATGGATACAGATAACGTCGAAGAAGATAGACAAGGAAAAAAAAGATAGAAAATAAAGCCAAGAGGGTTAAAATAGTACCAATAATTATAATAAAATGAATTATCACTTAGTATAAATTGAATACTTATCTGGGTCGGTAAGCAGTTCACAATACATTTACTATAAAAATATATTAGCAAACACTGTTTTCGTTTCCTTACAACTAATCGAAAGTTGAAAACACATACAGTTTAGTGTGTTTGAGTGAATAAGTATAAAATAAGCTTCACAGCGAACGGTACCAAAACTTTCAAGTTTTAAAACTACAATGATGGCTGCAGTGTTGTACACAGATTTTTATTGCACGAGTTATACGTTTTAAATGCAACTTTTCTAATTCCGGTTTTAACATATACTTCAGAAAATTCTAGTTTCATAAGCCATCCTTGTTACTGAATTGTTGATGGCAGTCTAAGGTTTTTCTGTCCATTACTTTGTGAGAAATCATCTAATACATCCTTTTTTTGTCTCCAGGAAATACGTGTGACTTGCTATACATTCATATAAGCTTATCTCACTATTCGCTCAACTTGATAGCAATTAGTATGGTCATAGTTCTAAATATTTTAATTATATAATATGACAAACAAGGTACTCATATAAAAAGTTGAGAATATGATACAACGTAGAAAAACGAGCTTATTGTGATATCTTTTAATATGAAATTATTGTGCACCATGAATCAGTTTTCTTCTACAATTAAAGGTCAAAGGTTTGTAAAAAGTACTTTTTACTTTTAAGGATTTCTGAATGATAAAAGCCAGACTCATCGTTATCTAATTAAGACCAAGTGATAAGTACAAGTTAGATTAACTATTAATCTTATCGAACTTTAAATACCCTTGACGTAATGAAAGCATATCTTAAAATCATATAATACAAGACTGTGTGCTACGAATTTAAGCTATTTTTTACTGAACTTTCAACTTTATTTTTTAATAACTACAACACTCCTGAAAAATTTAAATGATGCTTATTATAGATTCTAACATACAAGTAATAAGTAAATAGTTACGTGCAAAAAAACTTTGGCTATTGTAAAATGTTTTCTTAGTTTTTATTTCATTGCACTTTAAGAACAATTTGTGTGGTTACTGTACTTGAACTTTTTTTATAATTACAGGAAGATCTGACAAAGGAACAAATCACACGTGAGTACTCTATCAGATATTTGTAGTTCAGTCTGTTAAATCCTTTAAAAAAACTATGGGATTTGAAAAGTTTAAGGAAGTCACGAGAATTCTCATAACACAGGCCAACAAAAAATTGTACTCAAATTGTATACAAATTATAAATACTATTTAATTTTATTTCTAGGACAAGAAACGAAACAAAGTTCTTGTGACTGCGTTTCTGTTATGAAAACAGAAACGAAACAGAACAAATTGTGTGTAAAATTGATTTTAGCTTTAATTCTGAAAAATGAAACAAAATGACTCTAAGTTAAGTTTTATTGCTAAAAACGAAACAGTTCATGGCTATGTTTTTTTTTTTTTTTTTTTTTTTCCAGAAACAAATTGAAACAAAATGAAAAAAAGCTAATAATTATATCTACTTACCGTTATCACCAGTTATACTCTAAGCCATTGCAGCTAATATATCAGATATTTTAAGGTTTATTTTAAAATGGTAATAGCTTTACAGTTAAAGTTATGAGCAAACTATCTTTTTTTTAATGTTGAAAAAGGAAGAAAACCATTAGTAGTAATAATAGGAGAAAAATGATGATAAATGTTAAAGGACAATTCTTACAGACACCAAGAGTCTCAGTTTTTGAGCCTATACTCGTGGCACACGTGCTCTAAGCCGATGCAGAAGCTGCACCCTCAGCATCAGTTATTTGATGAATGTTCTTACATGTAAGCAAACATCTAAGAACATACACACATACAAATAGCTGCTTGTAATTAGCAGGTTCACTGAATGAGACAGCAGGAGAGAATCGTCTTTCTCTCTATAGCCTACTAATTACTTGCAGCCACATGGTATAAGGCTTTTGTTAACATGTAAGAACTTTCGTCAAATATCTTATACAGAGGATGCAGCCTCTGCATCAGCTTGGAGCAGGTACGTGTGATTACAGAAGTGAGATTCAGTTGAATCAGACTTAATAATCTTATAAAAGTAAATACATGAGTACAATTATACTTTTAGAAGTAATAGTTGTTCATTTACTAATAACAAGTTCAAATTATTAATCATAAGACTTTATGCCTGACCTTCTTTAGTCGTAAATTGAATGTTAATGAGTTTCTGGAAGTTTAAAAACATGCTAATTATATAAATACCCTTAAAATATTTGTAGAGCATAATGAATTTACGGACTGGCCTTGCAACTTACAATAAGACATATGAACAGTAGGTAATATAAGGAAATACGGGGCCTGGCTTCCTAGAGTTAAGGGTACGGGGCCACTCCAGCTATAAGGGTATGGGGCCAGGTTTTGTAGCTCTATAGGTATGAGATCGTTCCTTGTTATGTATCAGCACTGATCTACTTTTCTAAAGAGGTATGACTTACGCCTTATAGCATTATACTGACCTTGCAGTACGTATCGGTGAAAATAGCTTTGCTTTAATTTCAAAAAATGCACTGCTGCTATTATTACAGTAGAAATTATTCTCCTGTATAATGATAAGAGCCCTAACCACGCTCTTATGGGTACGGAAGTAGGAAACTTTATGGCTTCAAAATTTAATGGAAAGGAGAGACAATGGCCATACCTTGTAAGGTACAGACTTTGATTTGCGTCTTAATTGAATTTTTACTTTTAATCTATACATTTTACTGCTATAATATAATGTTTTAAAAGCTCAATGTTATGTAGAGCACAGTTTAAGTTGCATAACTTATAGTGGTTTTTGGAAACACTTAGAATTTTAATTTTATCCATCGTTAGATAACTAAACTCCATAGTATTAAAAACATAAAATTTAAGTTTGTCTCAATAACTTTTCTGCACAAAGCTACCTACAGACATTTTGCGCGCATTAACGAGATACTCTCTGAAGATTTTACCTATAGTATTTTGTGGTAGCTCATCTGTATAACATGGTATCTCATGATAATGACATTGCAGCCAAGTGTTTCCTTTTCTTTATTTGTTAGTAAGCCTGTATCAAGAAAATATTTGCTTTGATGTAAACGCAATAGATATAGTGTCTCTTGTTAACAAAATTACGGCTAATTCTGTTAACACAAAGTCATTAACAGACTGTTTGTAGCCATGTATATCAACTGTGGAATCGATTCATTTCATTTTTTACAACTTTTTTAACCAGAAACAGACTTTTTGATATCTTAATGCTTTTGATTCATTCGTTTATTTCGCCAAGATCTTTCTTTTATATAATCATCATCATCCTAAGATATATGTTAATAATATTTTATGTTGCTACTGATGTTACACCGAATAGGCTTATGTGCCACATAAATATTAACCCTGAGGTTGCTAGAGATTTACTGCACTCAAACTCAAACAGTTGTGTCTTTTATAGTGCTGTAACTGCACTGCTACCACCTCAAAGATTGTAGTCCTATCAAACCCCAGTTACGTTTTTTTACAACCTTACTTATTTGACAGTCCTGTATAATGCGATGTTGTAGAGTCAGGCAACTAACCAATGATGTGTTGTTAGAAACATTTTCATGAAATTTCATTTCTAAGCGCACATTTACTGGATCATTTATTAGTGATTTCTTTTTCTTAGAGCAATTAATCACACTATGGCAGTTAGAAAGGATCTTGCACTAACCCTATAAAATTGTGGTTCCCAATGAATTGTTAAATCTAAAATTTTAACATGTTACAGCATATGCCACTTAGGCCATGGCCACCGCTGCTGCTGCTGCATATCTCCCATCGTAGTCACTCTCGATCAAGCAGCTACTGCTTATTCTGGTAGTCATATATGAATTTTATTATCTTTTTCCGCTGATACTGCTGTATCTCTGATATCTAACTGGTTTTTCTCTGATGTCCTTTTCTCCTCCTCTCAGCGTACAAATAGCTTCGAAGAATAAGGTCAAAGAAGCTTCTAGTTTATGCTCATTGTGTATACGTTGTATCAGCGAGACTGTTTTAGGCATGTAGGTAATTTTTGTGTCATTATAACATACATTATATGCTTGGGCCAAATATTTACCTGGATATTAGGCGAGACACTCATCCAGACATTCATCCAGTCACTTAGCCACATTTTTAGCCAGACCTCAAGCTGAAAGTTAAGCTGTACTTTGAGCCAGACTGTAAACCAGACTTTGTGCCATACTTGTAGCCAGACATAAAGCGAGCCTTTGAGCAAAAAATTCAGACAAATACTGGGCCATACTTTTAGCCTGACTGTGAGATAGACTTTAAGCTAGATATGCAGCCACAAATTGAGCGAGAAATTAAGCTAGATTTTGAAATGAATTTTAAGCCATACTCTTAGCTGCATAAAGTCAGACATTCAGCCATACGGGCATTATTAACTGATTAATTAAATACTATAGATAGGCAGCTCAACTTTTTATAGTGCCGTTAATTTACTTAGTCCAGCGAGACAATACTTTTGGACTAGCTCTTAGGCTCAAGCGTCAGTACGATTGACAGATATTAACTTTAAAATTTTGTTGAGATGTAAGTGTGTGGTTGGGAATTCCTCAATCTGAGGTCATCCCACAGTTGATATTTATGTCTCTTTTAATACTATTCACACTCTTATGAAATTATACGATAGAGTCCTTTTGCTTATAAGAATAAATTATTTATTCTGAAATACAAATCAATAAGGATACATAAATGAGCTTATAGCTAAGATTTACAAGAGTATAAAAGTATGAACGTGTGTTCTATCAATCTTAGGTTACGGACACTTTGTTGTATTTTATAATAACGGTGTGTTACTAATTCTTTATAAAAATCGGTAAATAAGTCGATAATGGGGCCCCGTAAAAGAGGTAGCGTTCGTTCGTTACCAATATGAAAAGAAACCTCTTGCTTATTTCGTTCACGAGCAAAGACTCATCAGCCAGGGCACCATGATGGCTGTGTAAGTCATTAAGTAGTTAATTAGTGTAGACTCGATCGAACAGAACGCTTCGAACTCACGGGCGTTAGCTAACGCACTGAACACGACGAATCGCAAAAGGTTTTCTTAGAGCACCATGTGCCCCTTCTCGCTGCGTAGCAAGAACTGAGTCAGAGAGCGCAGTCGGTCAGGCTCAGCTTGGCGCTAGCAAAGGCTCCCGAAGTCAAACGTGTATACAGCTGACTCACACACAGGTGTACGCTGGCTTCCTTCATTATGTATATAGCTTCTTTCTTCCCTATGTTGTGTCTCATTTTTCGCCATAGATACATGCTGTACATGCTCTTCCCCATTGGGAGAGGACACAACCAATTACAACCAATCATTTTCGTATTGTTTACATTTGTTTCTCATTGCAATAAAGAAAATTTCAATGTTGATCATCATTTTGACTCGAGATTTCAAAGTCTTTCTTGGTGTTCAATAAAGGACATAGTGTCTTTATATTTCTTAAATATACGCGTTTCTCTATCTTTACTGAGACCACTCTCACCACTCCATCGCCTCCTGGATGAACTTCTACCACTCTTCCAATTTGCCACTGCATACAAGGCTCGTTTTTATCGATTACAAGGACTACCGTGTCCCTTTCAATATTCATATCTGGCTTAAACCACTTTTGCCGCTTCTGCTATTCGGTCAAGTATTCGATCTGCCACCTGCATCAAAAATCTTGTTTGGATTTAGTTATCATTTTCCAGCAAGACAAACGATTATCTGAAACAGAAAATACATCACTCTGCGGCAGCATCGTGAAAGCTCGCCCTATTCGAAAATGAGCTGGCGTTAAGGGTATAGGGTCATTTGCGTCCATCGAGATCGGGCATAGTGGTTGCGAATTGAGAATAGCTGTGATTTCGTACGTGAAAGTCGAGAGAATTTCGTACGTGTACAAACGATCACCAACGACTCGTCTTAGATAATGTTTACATGACTTTACGGCTGTCTTCCATAGACTCTCGAAATGGGGAGTCAGCGGTGGGTTGAAGTGCCATTCGATTTTTTGAGCAAAAGCAAAATCTGATACTTGAGACCTAAATCTTCCCGCTCTAAGAGAACATATAACTCACGAAGTTTACTGCTTGTTCCGAAGAAATTAGTCCCATTATCGGAATAGACATGGGCCGGCAAACCACGGCAGCTGATGAATCGCTCAAAGGCTGCCAAGATTGCGTCAGTACTAAGGTCACTCACCAGTTCGATATGGACTGCTTTTACTGTCATACGTATAAAAATGCACCCATATACTTTAATTTTTCTCTTGTATTGATGCCTTTTTTTTATGAACATTAGACCAAAAAAGTCTACACCCGTGTAATAGAATGAATAAAAATAAACCAAGAGAAAACGAATGTATCGTAATTTGTGACTTCTAACAAAACCCGTTGATCGAATTTCTTAAAATAAATTTACCGTGTGTTGATAAAGTAATATACATGTCTGACGATGCAAGTGGACAGTATAAAAATAAAAAGAACTTCATTAATCTCACTTATCACTTTGAAAACTTAAAAATAGCAGCAGAGTGGCATTTTTTTCCCACTTTACATAGAAAGTGGCCATGCGACGGAATAGGCAGGGCTGTAAAACGACTAGCTGCCAGAGAAAGTGTTCAGAGAATTAACACCTCTTGATTGAGCCACAGAATCACTGCCAACTATTACTTGTCATTATTCTACAAATGACGATGACGAAGTAGAAAGAAAACTAGTGTCAGAGAGATTTTTAAGAAAAACAACGTTTAAGGGAACTCTAAAATATCATAGCATGAATCCACTATCTTGTCAAGAATAAGAAGCAAGGCTGTTTTCTTTCCACAAAAAAACAAATACTGTGAAAATTTTCAAGGGACATAATTTTGTTATCAAACTGCAAAAAAAGTTTTACTTGTACATAAAATTTTTTTTACATCTATAAATAAATATTACACAATTTTAATGTTCACTAAATTTCTTATTATACTTTTTTATGAATTTAATTAAATATAATTTCTTCAGTTATTATTGCTTATCTTCGTCTTAGAAGTAAAAAATTACTGTCAATCAATAATGAAATAGTGATTTCTCACTTTTTTGCATGATAATACAAAATTTTGAGGTTGTACTGACAAACGGTTAATACAAAAGATGTAGATCTCTTAATCATCTACAACTTTTACTCATAACTTTTTTTGTTACGAGGTACATATATCATTTTCAACTCAAAAAACAGTTTTTTTTTACCATTACGCTCTACATAAATTAATATTTCAACAGTAACAATTGAAAAGTCTCCATGTTTTAAAAACATGATTTTCATGTAAAATTTGCCGCAAAGATAGTAATAATAAGAACTAGTAGGTAAACTATGAGGGTTTCGGCTCATTTTCCCCCCTAGGGTGGCAGGGGGAGCTGTAGCGCGAGGGTATGAGGCGCCTCCCCTCCAAGTGGGTGGCTCTGAGCTGTCACAGCTCTGAGTGGAGGGGGGGTGGGCGGACAGTTGTGTGAACGCCCCTGTATGACAGATGTGTACGTGTAATAGTGTGTTGGGTCAGCCGTCCTATTGCACTAGCTTAACGATGCCTCCCCCCCTTTGATTATTATACGCATGCATAAAAATGTACACTGAGCTCATATCGTGATATTATGGCTGCACACGCGCTCCTTCAGGTGGCTTATCGTGCTCAGACGTCAGCGTCTTCCATGAAGCAGCTGGGTACAGCTGCTTACAGAGGATGGGGATGAAAAATTAATATTAATAAATACGTTTCGTGTCAAGTCATATACAAATGTATTAAGTATGGAATTTGCAGAAAATTTTTTTAGTTACATCTGATATTTCTTACATTATAACTATACATATGGATAAAAAACTAATATATCTTATAATGTATGCTGAATTATTTTTAATTATTAGTTATTTCTAATGTTTTAGCATAAACCATTTATAGTTATTATTCAAAAACAACAGACACACACATATTACAAATAAAGCCATTCAACCCGCGATAAAATCGCCACTTGTATGTAGCGTTCTTGTGCTGTCTGTAATACAGTTTCTTACATATTTTATATAACTATTCTCATCATGTTAGTTATATCTCATTACAGCTTTTTTTCACCTAATATAGTTTCATCAATTTCTTGTTCATCCAATACAGAGAGTAGACTACCACTCTTACTGTAGTATCACTATCACTATCTCTATCACTAACGGAAGTGCTTCTGTCACTACTATAATCTACAACTACTATACTCGTATCACTGTCTCTATCACTAACAGTTTTCCTATACCTATCAGAATCTATAACTATTATGTTAGTGTCATTATCACTATCTTTATTACTAATCGATGTTTTTCTCTTACTATTGCAATCTACATCATTATAAACACCATCTCTTTCTTTATTTTCACTACTTATAGTGTCACTATCACTGTTAATATTGAAGTCACAATCACTTTTTATTCTTTCAATTTTATTTTTCTGTATTTTACCAGTAATGTTTTCGGAATCATTACCATTTATTATAGTTTTCCGTTTTTTCAATGGGAAAGGTATGAGTGGGTATTCGTCTGGTTTTACTTTAGCAAACTTTTATGGTGCATATTTTATCTCAAAATCAGTAACAAAAACTCTCCTTTTTTTTATTGGTAGTAAAAAGGGTAACTTTTCATCATCACTCAGTTGACCAATTTTTATTTTGAAATATAACATTATTTTAGAAATACTTTGAGTTGTTTGATAAAAAATGTGCATTCGCACTGTAGGAAAGTCAGGAAAGAACTAGTGATCCTTCGAAAAATTTTCTTGGTCCAAAAAAAACTGATAACTATGCTTCGTCCTATATATAACGCTTTTACCTTTACAACCATAGCTTCGAGGTGGTAATAAGGTGTTCATGCCTATTTAAGATTATTTATATCAGTTCAATGCGTCATTCATAAGCAGATGATAACTGTTTCTCTATAACAGAAATGTTTTTATAAGGTTATAAATATTGGTACGCACGAGTCCTGAGGGTCTCAATAGCTCAACAAGACCACTTATATTCTTTACACTTTCTCTTTTTCTGACGCTTTCACTGTTTTATGCTTACGGTAATGCTGCTGCAGTAGTACTCTTATTGTAAAAATATATATCTTGTTTAAAACGATGGAACACTTGAAAGTACGAAAGTGAAGATGGTGTAAAATGATTGTTATTAATTTTTTCTATTTTTAATTTCTACAAATCGCTATGAATAAATTATATGTCAAGAATAGTTTATTCGTAAGGTGTTACTCTTTTTTAATATACTTTTTTTATAGCTATAGCATTCTACATAGCACAACAAGCTGCTTTAAATGCATGATTTGTACATGTTACAAAAGGCATGTTAAATTGTTTCAATGTTAAACATTCTTCAAAGTTGTGACAGAACCTAGAATAGAAAAATAGTCCTTTACTCTTTATTTATCATATTTTTTTTATTATGCATTGGATTTTATTAATCTTATACCTATTGAGGAGCATTCGAAGAAGCCATTTCGTTTTTTCAAGTCCTTTATCATAAATAACGTCATCCTCTTTAATAATAGACTGAAAAGTGACGATTAAATCTTTATAGGGCACTTCAAAGGAGACCGTGGTAATTACACTCTAACCAACGATTTTCACGTTTATTTTCAGACCTTAGCTGATCGCAGGGGCGAGGGGGTATGAAAAGAAATACTTTTGGTGTATAATCGTCTTCCTCTAAAAGTATAATTGCTACCTTCTTAAAACTGAATTCGTTCAATATAGTCTTGAAGCCTTCAATATCAATCACGTATTTAGACATCTTTTTGCTAGTTCAATTAACAGTCAACTGACATCAATACTTACATACAACCTGTTTTTATACACTGTACGTGTACTGCAGTTTGTTATTATTAGGCCTTCACTAGGTAGCGCGTTTATCCACGTAAATAAATCATATGAGACGTGTGTCAAAGCACCGTAGCAGTCATTTGAGAACGATAAAAATCGGTGTCAGTATCATGGAGCAACTTTTTGATAATTCTGCTCATGCCGACTGTGTAGAAAATTTTGTGGTTTTTTAGAACGAAGTTCTTTATGTCGCGTTACTCGGGGGGCTGGAATTTTAAAACCGACAGATTTTTTTTTTTTTCGAAACGAAAGTGGTTTTACCCAAAGTCTCTACCTTTCAAGATTCCCCCCCTTACCCCGTCTCCCTTACCTACTGGTCTCTACACACTTCCCCTCTCCCCACTATATATGTATATCTGCCAACCGTCCCGTGTTCCTCTTCTGCACACCTTTACCCACCATTCCCTTTCACACTCCCCAGCAATTAATTTTTTAACAAATTCTAATTTTATTTTTCTCACAATAATTTTTATTTCACTTTGAATTTTTTTCTTCTACAATTTTTCCAATAAAGAGATTTGAACCCTTGACCTCCTGCATATGAGTCCATTATCTTACCCTCTCTGCTACGAGAGTACAGTATTTATGCACGACGTTCTCACGAAGTTCAACCATCGTGAGTACTAAACTATTGTTTTTGTTTTTTTTTATTCGTTTTTCAAGTTTTTGTTTTAGTAAACAACATGAATGCAGTACTAACGTTTACAGAGCTTCGTTCTTCCTGTGGGTCTGGCGACCCCCTTGTTACCTGAGAAATTGTGTCTATA
>NW_019380064.1:601759-612689 GCF_000648655.2 Copidosoma floridanum | reverse complement strand
AATGTATCAATATTTTAATATAGAAACTGGAAAAAAAATTTTTATCCGAATGAGAGAGATGAAGGTAAAAATCCGTTTAATTTGTAACAGAATTACCCATTAGTGTTATTGTTGCATACAAATCATTGCCTTATATTATCATTTATACTATTGTCATTATATTTCTTATCTTTAATATTATTATGAAATATATTGTCATTATTATTATCAACATACTTAGTGTTTTCCTTTTATGTAACACTTGCATCAGATGCCTACGCTGTAAGTAGTGTTGACACATTCATTCCATATTATTTTTGTAGGAAGCGAATAATGTTAGTCATTTTAATCTTCGTAAGTTGTTGTAACTTGGTGGTTAAGAGGCGTTCTCAGACTATGGCTGTAGTGGTAAATAATTTGAAAGTATGCTCCTATCCTTTTGAGAGCATTTTTCAATAAAGTTTCTATTGTTGTGTTCAGCGTTCTCGTTTGGACTCTGATTTTCAACCTAAGGCTCTTTCATTTTAATTTTTTGGTTTGTATACTCTTCTGTATCTTCTGAGTCTATTTCTTTAAAAGAGTGCTTAGGCATTTTGGTTTTATTCCCCGTCCTTTTTACATAGATTGCTTAGTGATTAATTTGTAATAGTATTAAATTTTCAAACATTTATTCTCATGCTTTGCTCACTGTCAGAGTCAATCGGATAGACACGACTGCGGTTACAAGTTCTAGATTGAATGACGCAACTCTTTATCTTCGCAAAATTCATTGACTTTTATTTAAAAGGGAAGTTGTTAAGTTACTAGACTTATTATATTGTAAACTTATGTACTATGTGTAAGACTCTGAGATTAAAAAAAGGAATGTATCTCTGAACAAACAAAATACGTTCTTCGAGGTTCTAAATGATCAGAAAGCATACGATGATACTGATGCTGCTAGTTCTGCTGCTGGCGTCGAAGTGCTAAAGAGCATGTGGTCTTTGCACCCAGATGGGCCGCATGAGCGGTATCTTGATTTACCGCTAGATGGCACAACTTGGAGATGGTTAAGCTTGAGATGATTCAAAGCTTACATCCTTGTCAAGTACCTTCAAAATCTTGGTGCTGGACATTTACTTTTCTTTTGCCTGGAAGTTGTAAATCGAGTCGTCAATCACCACTCAAATTTTTTTCATTTAGTCACATTATTTCACCGTATTCAATATTTTTTGTTGCTGCTTTCGTTTCTCTTAGAGGACTTGCAGGTGAACTTAAGCCTTTCTATGATTCTTCTTCTCCGTTCCACTCTTATTCTCACTCAGTATACCTGCAACCACATCTGTTTTCTCTATAGAACCTATAAAGTCAAGGGTCTTCTTTTCGTTTTTAGCTGCTTTAACTTAGCCTTAGCAAGTTACAGTCCTCAATGTTTTGCAGCTTAACATTTTCCGTACGCAAGTGCCAGTGTGTCAAAGTTCGCTATAATAATTACAATTGACACACTTTTTATTTGTGGTGTTGCTGAAAAGTTTTGAAGGTCTGAGCAACTTATTTCATTGCTTCTTTCAGTTATACTTTCAGTCATGCGTCTTCTTCTATAAATAGTATTCTTATTTCCTAACTTTTTTTCTAATTCCGTTTTTGCACATATAGGCTAATTTGTTAAGCACCAGTTTTTCAATATTTTTTCTTCATCTTCGTGCAATGACGTTTAAGTCATGTTTTTTTTTGTTCTGTCCAGCAATTTATGGTGTTTGTTTACATAACCCTCTTTATTTATGTGGGTTTTTATTTTTTCTAGTAACTGTTTTTTCTTGAGTATTATTTGCCACTTGCCACTTTGACTCAGAGACTGCATCGCTCTGCCCGATGAAGATAGATATATTCTTATTATTACACTCTTGTGGTTCCTTCCTTTTCATATTAGATTTTTTGGCTGCTAATGCTTAAAAGGGCGAATCGTACATTTTGGATATAGAAAATTTTTATTGTAGAGTCCTTAAGTTATAAAATTTTATCTAATTGTTCATTGATTGCCTAGTAAAGAAGTAAGTGGGGAGCTTTTATTTTCATTATTTGGGTATATTAGATATTATTTACCCCGTGTTTCAGCTTAACGCAAAAATGTATTAAACAGATATGGAAGGGCACGTATCTAAACCTACGGTACGACTGAATGTACGGTTCTTCGGTAGCTTAAGTGGTAAAGTATCTAGTAAACAGGAAGTTGTCCGTTAGATCTGCACCCACGAAAAATATTTTTTTCCTTTTTTTTTATTTCTGAAGAAATGATTTTAGAAAAGAGAATATGTGAATATCGATTATGAATGTTCACTAAATTTTTTTAAAAAAAGGGCATGTATGGATGGGTTTGAGTGTGCTTTGTAGGTACAGTCAGGCTGGAGAGTAAGCTATGACAAAAGAGAATCATTAAAGTTTTATAATAGCAGTGTGTTAATTAAATGTCTATAAACAGTGTTTAACAGCGTGGCTGATGGCTTAGCTCGAGTGGGACGACTATTGCACGACTGCTCTCCTTAACAGTCTCTTCTCACTGAGAAAAGTGCACAGCTCATAGCAGCATGTCACACCATCTATCTTAAGGTGATATCACGTCATAGCCACGCAAACTGCTTAGCAGACTCTAGGAGAGTAACATTCACTCTTACAGCTAATGAGAAAAAAGCAGCTTTGCGATGAGTGACGATCATTGTTACTGTCCATTCTATATGATATAGTCGTGCTTCCACGCTTGCTGATCCTATTATTGTGCCTGAGTTAAGGTTGTGTCGTAACGTGCTTCTACTTTCTTTTTCTTAAATTACTTAATTGAAAGTATTGACTAAATATTAAATTACTTTAAACTTATTATCCAAAGTCAATTATTGGTTTTATTTATTTACTTTTTTTAATTTTTTTTTTTTAATTTTACGAAGGTGAGTAATGTATTTATGGTTAATATAAGTTTAGAGATAACATTAGTGAATGTTAATTTTGTAAATTTTTTGTTTAAAGTTAAAGTGGAAAACAATATGAATCAACAGATTTTTAAACTGACGTGCGAATCGTACTACAATTTAAGATACTTAAGAAGTGACATTAAGCAGATAATTATTGTATTTAGTTATTTTATAAAAGATATTTACAATCCTGACATTAAAAAAAAATAGAATATTAACCTAAAAAACAAGTTTTAAGCAACGTTTTACAATGTGAACCCTATATATACTTGGATACGAGGTTTTTTTATTATATAAAAGACTTATATGTGATAGCAAAGCATCAAAAAAGTCTTTTAGTTTCCATTAGTTTTCTTAATGAATTTTCTTAATAAATTCACAATATAAACATTAACTAATGTTTACTTTAAACTTATATTAACCACAAATACATTCCTCATCTTCGTAAAATTAAAAAAAAAAAAAATAAAATAAATAAATAAATAAAACTAATATGACATTGAATTTGGATAATAAGTTTGAGGTAATTAAATACTTAGTTAATACTTTTAATTAAAAAATTTAAGAAAAAGAAAGTAGAAGCACGTTACGATACAACCTTAACTCATGTACAATAATAGGATCAGCAAACGTGGAAGCACGACTATATCATATAGAATGGACAGTAACAATGACCGTCACTCTTCGCAAAGCTGCTATTTTCTCATTAACTGTAAGATTGCATGTCATACTCCTAGAGTCTGCTAAGCAGTTTGTGTGGCTGTGACGTGATATCACCTTAAGATAGATGGCGTGACATGCTGCTATGAGCTGTGCACTTTTCTGAGTGCTCTTTGCTCTCCCCACTCCTCTTGAATGGGCAGTGGGGTCGCTACAGCTTATGTAAAAGTGTTACTGTCTATATACATGCATTAATTAGTACCATGACATTGGAGCAATGTATCAATATTGCTTGTATATCTATCAGAGCCACATCAAATTTTTGTATTAAATGTTATATAATTAATGAAATATACTATTTTTTTTTACGTTTTGTATATTCTATATTTCATATGAGAGTTTTATGTGCTAAAAAATAGTTATTTAGAAATTATATTTTTATTTATTTGAGAATAAAAATTTGCTAATATCATTTTCTTGTTATTTTTTTTAACGTTTCTAAACATTTGTCAGGCAATTTTACATTTTTAAACACCTTTTTTAATAAACAGTACATTCATACATATTTCTACGATTACATTATTCGATTTTTGTATGTTTGTATTTGCGTGTTTTCTTCAACAATTTTCTATTTGTTACGAAAGTAATGTCTTGACTTAAGGATGTTTATTGCAGTTAATAAAGTAAATGTCACATAAACAGGAGAGGTGAGAGGAGAAAAGTTATGCAGCAACAATGGCAATGATTTTTATGTATGGCTATATTTACCTACTCATTTCTTAACAATCTTGGACCTTTTTTCATGTTTAAAAAAAAAAAAAAAAAAAAAAAAAAAACAACTCGTGAATACATTTAAAAATTTAATAGAATCATTTTAAGGCAACCTTTTCTAGAAAAAAATTGTGACATTCTAACAAATTATATAAATGCAATTGTTCGTGATTTATTCATACATTTTATGTAAGGTTAGGATTCTGTTTGTAAAAACATATTTAAAGTAGTTCTTTTAAGCGATCCAGAAATTCTTCAGTAGGAGTTTTTATGCTACAATTAATGTACGTTTGATATTTTATATATTTATTTGTTGTGGGTATAAAATACGCAACGAGGAATAACTGTGTGAGCCTAAATGACAAACGTAATAGTGACGTCAAAGATGTTATCATCATAGGCAGTAGAAAGTTATTTAAAAATTATTAGAAGATTTAATTAAAGGGCATAGTCTTTTACTGGCTAGCCAGATAGCACGTTCTGTCATGACTATAGTTAAAACTTCTTGATCAACTCAATAAATTGTTAACAACAGTTTATTCATTATACATCATTATGTTTATTAGGACTCCAGTTAAATAATAAGCATGTTCTGATTTCTACAGTAATAACAGCATTTTTGTACACGATATCGTTTCCATACATTTAGACAATCTCTTTTTTAACATTTACATACTTATCCTCACGTCTTTCGTTACCTGCAACAAAAAAAGTTAAATGATGTTATTTTCTTATAGTTCATCGAGTCTAATTAAGATCGATATATCTTACATGAGAATAATTATCTTTATTATACAAAATGAGTTAAAATTGTGTTCTCACGAACTGTAATGAACATACAATTTTATACAAGTGCGTCAGATAACTATACTAACAGCAAACAGCTAAACGTAATACTTACATATTTAGATTTAGCTTATATCTAAGTGTCAGCTAAAAAAATGAAATTGGGGTGATCTCATCGTTGGCAGCCAATATAGACAATAGGCAACCATGCCTAGCAGAGAAAAGGACTTGGCAACGTGGCACAGAACGAAGCAGGTCCTGAGATCCCACAACGTCTTCTCTGCAGCTGCATAGTGACCAGAGCTTTCCTGACGGTCCAAATAATCCAGGAGAGCCCTGGCTTTTCACTGTTGCTCAAATGCTCTGCCTTTGAACACGATTGTGTTCTGTTATAATGTCTCAGTGTGTCGATTGATACTGACAATAATTCAAGAAATACGAGCCTTTTAAGCACCTTGAAGTGTTCTCATTAATTATAAGAAGTTGTAAACAAATTACATAAAATTACTTTGGAACTACATTGTTGTTTGATGTTATTTTAACATCCCACAAAATCAGGCACACTATATAAAGCTTCACGTATATAAGCTTATAAAAATTCAACACCATTTTTCGTCTGATTGCAATTAACTTAAATTTATAACTCAGTTTCGAGAACATTTAATACTTTCCACATTCTTAGAACTTATTTTAATGCAATAGTCTGTAACAGCTCTTTTTGAGTTAGTAGAGATTAAATAAGCTCTTACTTCTCTGTGTCTCAATTTAAATTGCATACTTCAAAAATGTATACAAGTACCAAAAGATTCTAGATTTGAGATATAGTGCGTAAAAAGGAAATTTTTGGTTTAAATTTAGTATAGAACTTTTAATAAACTAAATTTATTCTTTAACAAAACTCTAACTCATGCAAGTACTTAGTAACAAAATGTGGAGGCATAAGAATACCCACTTTTTTGAGCAGGCAAACATACAGTTTCCAATGATCGTTATTATGGAGAATTTTATCTCCGACTATCGCTCCTTAGTATCAAGTTATGTACAGCATACCAGTGGCTGAGTATTTTAGATTTAATTGACCATTCAAACGATTTATTATTTTTAGTGGCAGTTTATTTGAATCTTGCGTACGAGAACAGAATATTTCGATTTTTCAATTTGGTATTCTAAAGTGAAAAATTTCTTTCTGAAAATTAATTTATAAAAGATAACCCAATTACCATATACACATATGCTTCAGAGCACATCTTGCATAAAAATCGACGGTTTTGTTGATTACTATAATAAAAGTATTCAATTTAATAAATGTACAATTCTCGTTTCGGCCAGTTTTGGCTGCATTTGATTGCAGCAGATCTCATACATAGTTTTCAGGAGTTTAGAGTAATTGCTTATCTATAATGTATTATTAGAAACAGTTATGAGAAATTATTTTGCACATTCCAAAAAAATTTCGCGTTATACGAGTGTACAAATCCACATTTTAGGCTCAAACCTAGGTTGTCCTCTAAAATAAAGGCATGTAGAAATTTCAATGTGGTGGTAACATTATCAATTAAAACACTCGCACCTGCGATTTATAAAAAATTTCATTTATTAATAAGCTGTCTGAACAATTTTTCGTTGAAACAACGCTTTATTCTTTAGATTGGATAAGAGTGAATAAAAAGATTCTATCTAAATAAAAAGAAATATTGGCAGATGAACAAGCAATTAAAGCATATACAACTCTTAATTTATTACTACCACTACAGTTTTCTAGTGCTTTGCCTACATTGATTTCATCAAATTATATGAAAATAGTTATTCATATTTTTTTTAAAACATCATTTTAATAATAAGATAATCTGTAGATATTGTTTATTATATATATTACGAATATTACATATTTATATAATATAACATTGTAATGCCAACATTCAGCTAGCACAATATTTAACATATTTAGCACGATATTTTCAAATAATTTTTTATAATTTCTTAAGATTTTGCTTAACAATCCCTGACATTAACAACATGTTGCATGGATTTAATCAAGGATGTACGAACACCAGAAAAAGTTTTTTAAACAAAAAGTGATTTACTGTCTTGAATGTCTTCTACAGATTTTTTTTGTATTTTAAAGGTTCCTAATGATTGATATCCTAAATTCTTTAACCTGCTAAAACACTTGCTTTAAGTTAAAAAGTTTTTCAAACTCTACTGTGCTGATCAAAACAATTTCGAATTTTATAAGCTACATCGCGTGCATTATGAGTCCTTTTCACTATTTCTATAATTCAATCTTGCAATTATTTGCAGTATTTTTTGTGAACAAAGTCGTTTACGAAAGTAATTAGAGTTAAACGATTTTCTGAGGCAATCGTGAAATACAATACAATAATAGAATTCCCCTACTAATTGATATTTTGTAATTACATATGTAGTTTCATCTGTATTTAGACTTGTAAAGTCACTTGGAATTCTACTTGGAATTTCGCTTGGAATTCCACATGGGATTTTGGATTGGAAACTCCAAGAGTCATTCCAAGTGGCATTCCAAGTGGAATTACAAATGACCACTGAAGATACATTTTTTCCTTTTTTAAAATAGTTATAATTGAAATTTCAAGCAGTATAATAGCCATAATGGGTGTTATCATCCATATAGTAACACCAAATAAGAGGTGTTCAAGTATTTGTTCTCAGATTTTGAAAAAATAAATTTTTTTGTTTTTCGTTCAAATTGTCTTGAAATGACTTGAACCCCTCTGCTTTGGTGTTACTATATGGATGATAACATTTAAGAAGGACATTAAACGGCTTGAAATTTCAATTCTAACTATTTTAAAAAAAGAAAAAATGTACCTTTAGAGGCCATTTGTAATTCCACTTGGAATGCCACTTGGAATGACACTTGGAGTTTCCAATCCAAAATCCTATGTGGAATTCCAAGTAGAATTTCAAGTAACTTTACAAGTGTAAATACAGATGGAATCATATATGCGATTACAAAATATCAATCAGTAGGATCAAGATATAGTTTAATAATGATTAAGGTAATAAATTTTAAGTATAATACTTGATTAACAATTTAATATACACAAATAATTCAGTATGTTATTATTTGGTAATATTTTATATCTAGTAATAAGCTAAGCTATCACGAATAATGAGTCAAATATTATTTAATAGTAGAATACCCTCTGTCTTGGCTTTGCCCAAAACTCACTAAATAGAACACCGTAGTGTGTTAACATGTAAGGTGTAATATTGTTAATTAAAAATTTCATCTATTTCTGACACTTCTTAGAATAAAAATCGTCTAATTAAAAACATATTGTTTGGAATCTACACAGTTTGCTTGATCAAGTAAAAAGCTGTAAAAAGTAAAAAATATATAATTATGCTAAAAAGTATTATGTATTCCTTGTGCCATAAAATAATTGGTGGTCTTAAAAGGCTGTTGATTTGTAGTTCCTACCACATAATCTATAAACAGGGCTGTTTTCTGAAGCTGTAAAGCTTTAAATCTAAAAAAAACTATGCAACTATAAAAAATTTTTTTTTTTTATCTCACAACCTTATTACCACAGCAATAAAGTCCTGGAGCTTAATCTCAATATTTTTTATCGCCACAAAAATACAAATACATATTCCACCTATTTAAAAATCTGGAAGATTCAGGAGATTACTATAAGGGTTATAGTGAAGAGCTTATCTCTCGCTTAATAAATTCTTTGTTTATTGACTTAAGTGCTGCTTTCATCGTGATAAATGTTCAGCGTCTTTTTCTTGACGCCTAAAATTGTATTCATTAGATGCTTTTGAAGTTTTCCTTCCAATTCTATTTCTTGAGACTTTTAGCATAGTTAAGATATTTGTAAGCCCTGAAAGCTTTTTTTTCAACTTTATTAGGTTCTAATGTGTTTGTTGGTAAGGTATTTCGACGTCGTATGACCCTGAAATGGACCAGTGAAATTCTGAACTAAACTCGTTCTTCACTGAAGTTTCCAGCAAACATGCTTGCCTCTTTACCTCAGGGTGATCTTTTCTGGCCTGTTATCGTAGCACCACATTGACTAGGAGGAGAACTACAACATTTGAAGCCTCGGAGATAGTTGTAGAGCTCTTTTCCGACATCTACTGACATATAACGTCGAAGACGTTGGTGTCTAAAGCACCTTCTTTTTTGTCAGACTCAGTTATTTTGGTATTCAAAGGTGGAGAGATTGGTTCAAGATGCGTGCCCGTTGGAGACTGTCCCGTTGGCTCAAGTTTAATTTTGCTTGATACAGCTGTTAGGTTCTCCCAGCGCAGATCTTCAAGGGGGTCGATAATTCCTGGTTGAATGCTTAGAGTCGAGCGGGTAATATAGGGTCATCGGTCACTGGGGCTCCCAGCATTGCGACGAATAACGTTGAACGTGACACTCGCTAGTGAACGACTGACTTGGCTGGCCTTACGTAGTCTTTTAGTTGTTGAATGACTTCCAAAAATGGTAGTAAAAATGTGTTTGTTGGCAAGGTAGTTTAAAATTAGGTGATATTTAAAAAGACCTATGAGATTGTTGGTTAGGTAAAGATGACTCTTATCAGTAAAGCCTCTGTGTACGGAGACCATACAGGATGGAGGTACGCCGCTGACCAGAGAGTATCTCGTCTTCAGATCGTTCCTCGGATAACCAACCACTCATCGTTAGTCTGTAATGTGGGCCTGGAGAAAACCTTTTTCGTAGGTATGCTGTTGGGATGACCACTAACAAAAAGGCTGTTGTGGCTGCCTGTGCTCTTCAGGGCTGTCTTCCTTGGTTTGCATTTGAAATAGAAAATTCTCAGATGGCACTAGGACGGATAGTTGAACAGCCACAAAACTAAAGTATTGGAGCACATTGTACTTCGGCTAAATACGTTGCCTGGTATTTCCCTGGAGACGTTGACGTTCTGAATGCCTTTTTTTCATGGCACTCTGTTATCTTGGTGATCGGGATAAAAATCGATTAATTTTGCTCGCTCATTAAAAAAGAGTGTCATCAGTAGCTGGGATGCCCAACTGCACGACTATCAACTTTTTTCTTGGTGTACTGCTGATAAACGACTACGATAAACGAAAAATCGATGGAGCATGTTATAATCACTCTTTACTATCTTTGATTGTGGGTGACTTTAACTTTACCTCGACGCCACCTAGTAGATCCTACTGATCTGAAGCCCAAAGCAATCTTATTTTAGCGAAATTTTAGGATTATTCATCGCTATTGTTATTAACTATTTCAAAAAAAGCCATGCACGAACCATCTGGGAATCAGCAAGAATCAGCATGCAAAGTCTTAGCAAAATTGTTTCAGTAGTTTTCACTGTTAGCGATTACAACGGTCTTAGCAACTTTGCCTTATATATTAGTAAGATTGATTCGTATTTGTTTGTCATCTAAATATATTACTTAACAGTCAATCGTTTTATTTATATTAAATCAATATTTCGCTGTCCTGCTGACAGATTCTTCAGGATTACAAATCTACAATTATAACAGAGTACAACTTAGCGTCAGCTTAATAGAAGTGAAATATTTAATTTATTCATCCTAATAAATATTCATAAAGACATCCATGTAGGTGCCAAGACAACATGTTACATGGACATGGATGGTGCCTATAGTTACATCCACAAATTGCAACAACTTTACTTAGTTTAAAAGAAAGTTGGGTTCTTAAAAATTTAATTATATAATAATCTTGTAATGATATAATAGTATATTTAATAATATGAGAGTGTCTCTAAATATTCTTAACTCTTCAGTGTGTCACCCATTAT
>NW_019380064.1:587211-600555 GCF_000648655.2 Copidosoma floridanum | reverse complement strand
AAATGTGTATATAATAAAAACGCTGGATAATTAGATAATCAAAAACCTGTTTTTTAATAATTTTTGAGGTTATAAAACAGGAAAATAATATAAATTCCGATTCTACAGTGGTTTGTTCTGGGATTTATGTTTGTATCTGGAAAAATAATTCATATGTTAATTTTTTTAGGACGATTTACAATGATTTTTTAAACAAAGTAGCATATTTTTATTTCATGCGTGTATTAAGGTTATGTTGAGTCAGTATAAGAAATAAAATCAGTATAAAATTAATATTCGGGTATAATGGCATCAATGTATTTACTTTTACATGTTTTTCAGTTGTTACTTTTTTTTTTAGCCTGTTTCTTGATTTTTCTGGAAAATAACCAAGAATCGGACTTTTTTTTGAGGTTAGAACAATGTATGTATGAACTCCCCTATAATTTTTCTATATTCTGTATTAAGTGAACTACAATATCCAAAAAGAATTATCAATCTATCTATTTCCGTTCGCGAGTTCTACGATTTTGGAACGAAAAAACCCGTTTTTGCCACTGTGTGGTGACCCTTATTCAATTCCCGCTTTTTTTCGTCAAATACAGAGAATTCCAGGCTTTTTTTCTTTTAATCTCTGCAATGAGTATATGAATATATTCTATAAATTGATCAACATTAAATTGAAAAATACATTTTTACTTAGATGCAGATCGTACGCAGTGCTCCAATATCGAACTGAGAACTTACGCACACTTCTGCGCAGAAAGTCTTTCATTGGCCGAGAACTTGCGCGTCGTTCAAACTCCTCAAACTTAGAGACCTTTTTTTATTTTACAGTAATAACAATAAAATTTTTTTTACGGAGAGCTGAAACTAATGCGAAATCTAAATTTAAAATTTAAGAAATTTTGTAATCCAAAAAGCCTTGAAGCCATAAGAATCACGAAAAATTTATGGCACGATCCTACTCACTTTATGATAATACAATCAGTAGTTTGTCTAGCATAGAGCTGTGAAAAATTAAATATTTAAAGCTGACCAAGATAATAGTTTATTTTAAAAAAACTGCGGGCTGGAAGTCAGCGTAGTAGGTCATTGAGTTTAGATGCTCGCGATCATAATTTGCTAGAAGAAATAAGCGCGCTGGCAATAAGCGCACCAGGTTATTCAGTTTAGTTGCTTAGGATAATAATTTGTTAAAAAACAAAGGGCGCAGGCAGTAAGCGTGGCTGATCATTAGGTTGATCTACTCCAAATAATAATTTGTTGAAAAAACAAGCACGATAGAAGTAAGAGTGCCTGGTTATTGAGCTTATTTGCTCAAGATAATAATTTGTTTAAAAAAATCAATCGCGCTTGCAGTAAACGTGCTTATTCATCTGGTTAAGCTGCTTAAAATAATTATTCATTTAAATGAATTAGTGCGCTGGCAGTAAGTGCACCAAATCGTTAGATACGGCTGCTTCGGATATTAAATAATTGAAAAATCCACGCGCACTGGCAGTAAGCGTGCTATATCACTGGAATAGTTTGCTCGAGGTAATAATTTGTTAGAAAAACAAGCTTGCTGGCAGTAAACGCATTTATTCATAAGGATTAGCTGCCCAAGATAGTAATATTAAAGAAAAATAAATTGCGATGGCAGTAAGTACGTCAGCTTATCGAGTTAATATGCTTATGGTAAAATTTTGTTAAAAAAAAAGCGTGCATAAACTAAACGCATCGAGTCATTGATTTAATCGGCTCAAAGTAATGATTCGTATTACATAACTGGCTTTTTGCAGTGAGCGGGCCAGGTCATTAAGTTTAGCTTCTTAAAATAATGATTTATGAAAAGAAACTAGCAGGCTGGCAGTAAGTACACTGAATTATTGAATTTAGCAGCTTGAGATAAAATTTAATTTAAATAAACTAGTGTGCTACCAGTAAGCGCGCTGGGCCATTATATTAGGCTGCTTAAGCTAATTATTCTTTTAAATAAACTAATACGCTGGCAGTGTACACGCCTGGTTGTTCAGTTAAGCTGCTAAAGCTTATAATTTATTTAAATAAACGCACCAGGTCATTAGGTTAAGCTGGACGGGGTTATGATTTATTTGAAAAATACCTACAGGCTGGCAGTAAGCGCACTACCCGATCGAGTTTATTTGTTCAGGATAATAATTTGCTAAAACAAGTAAGCGCACTAGTAGTAAGTGCACCAGGTCATTGAGTTTAGTTGCTTGAAATAATAATTTGTTAAAAAACTAAGCGCTCTGGCAGTAAGTGTGGCTGGTCATTGAGCTTAGCTCCTCGAAATAGAAATTTGTTAAGAAATCAAGCACGATGAAAGTTAGCATTCCAGGTTATGAAGTTTATCTGCTCAAGATGATAATTTGAGAAAAAAAAACAAGTGCGCTTGCAGTAAGCTCGCTGGGTCATTGAGTTTGGCTGCTTAAGAAAGTAATTTGTCACTGAGCCAAGCATGCTGGCAGTAATTGCGCAAGATCACTGTGTTAAGCTTCTTGAGATAATAATTTGTTTAAAAAAATATATATTTATATGTTCCAAGAGGGAGAAAAAAGAACAAAAACAGCAAGATCATCTGTAATAAAATATTAATGTTCAGGTTTTCATGACATAGTTGTTATAACTTTGTTTAATTAACACCCACACGCACACACCAACATACCAAAGAATGAATAACGTATTCGGCAATCCCGTGACAATAACTATATAAAATCATTACTGTTGCGTTCACTATCGAGTGTGAGAAAACCAAGTTGTAAGTTCGTAGTACTATTTTTTTTTTTATCATAACCTTTTCTAAGTATCAAAGTTTATAAGACTGTGTATATTGTAAGCTTTCGTTACTTTCTTTATTCCTGGCCAGTGTTCTCTGGAGAGCCGTATCTTGAAGTGACATCCGATATACTGACCGTGCCTTATCCTAGCTTAGCTGTTTCACACTCGTCTTTTCATTGTTGCTGATTAGAAAAAGGATTCATTTCTTATTTTTCTAATCGTCTTGTACTTTGTAGTTGGTATACGCGTACAGTATCGTTTCGTGCGTTGTGTTCGGCAGTTCTTTGACTTCGACTCTTTGACCGCACGAACTAGTGCCAGTGGTTGTTTTCCTCTTTTAACAAGAACAACCTCAAGATTGACCAACCTGAGGCTTTTTCACCAGCTGACTTCCCCAGCGACTGGTGTTTCACCGATTACGCCAGAAACTCGGGGCACGAGGGTGCAAGCCCTTCCACTTCACTGGTGACGACAGTCACCTTTCCTTCACACTTAAATCCTCTAATGTAAAGGAGGTGAAGTATACCTGTGGGAGGTGTAGGAAGGTGAGTAAATTGTTTAATTTTTTCCGGCATGCGCGAGTATTGTTATAGTGTTTGTGTGTTGACGTTTCATCCAGCAAATTTTAATATTTGCTTCCTTTCCTTTTTTTTGTTTTGGTTGCCTCCCGCTTGGAAGACTATCAAGAAAGCTCTGGGCGTTATTATTATTAGTGTGTGTAGATGCATGCTTTCTAAGGAAATTATCTTCCTTTTTTTTTATTTGTTTCTTTTTCTCATCGCGATTTGTCAATTACGCGGCCACGTTTCTATTCTACAAGTTCATAGTATCTTTAATAAAAATTCGCTTATTTTTTTTTTTTCAGCACACTATTTATATCTTCCACACTTATGCCTATGCTGACGAGGGTTTGGGTATAATAATGGGTGACACACTAAGGGTTGTCAAGTTGATGCCTACAGACGGGGATGCCATATTCGAGATATAGTGTCTCTTCTGTCATTACGTGAGTGGCGTCTGCACTTTTATATTTTTGTTTATTGTGAAATAATTTTTATTTTATTTTTTTTTTCATTGCTTACGCTTTTATTTCAGTATGGATTCTGGCGCGTCCTTGACGCATGGCGAGTGCTCAATGACACTCCCACGTCAGACAGGCCCTTCCTCCGCTTGCTCGCTATCGACTTTTAGGGTGATCCTGTGGTTTATGTGGGAAGCTTCTGGGGATAGAATAACAAAAAATTTATTCTCAACTACTATCACACTAGCTAGTTGATCTACAGAAAGAGTAAAGTTTAATAAATTCTCTTTTTTTTTAAATACATAAAATAAATCTGCATCGTCTATTTAATGTATTTTTTTCCGTTGTTATGACTGGTTCCTTTTCGTAGGTATCTTGACTGATAAGTCTGGTATTCCCTTGTACAATCGATTTTCTGTTCATCCGCCTCTGCTTCCTGGGTTGCTGCCCACAAGCACAGAGGTGTGCTTGCCATGGACGAAGGTTGCTGACGGAGGCGTACTGTTCCTTACGCTCCTCAGCTTGTTGCTGCATCGGATCACCTGTAACCCGTAATACTGTTAGTAGTAAGGATGCCCTTCCTGGTATAAGTATTTTCCACACTACGAGTCCACCTAACAAAATTCCGGCTATTCCCATGACATATTTCCCTATGCTGTTTTCTACCCTTATTTTATCAACCTGTAATCTCTTATACTCTTGAAGCTCTTGGGCTTTTAAAATAATGTCATGTAGAGTTGGGCCCTGACTTAACTCCTGCTCCAGGACCTCACCTTGGCTTTTCATCATCGTTACTCTTTCCCTAAGTAGCACCTCCTGAATTGCTTTTTGTAACCATGACGAGTTGCTGGAAGGGGTCGCCTTGTCAATAATTTTGTTTATGTTCAACCCCGCACCCCAAAACATTGTAGTGTTGTCTTCAGAGACTATAGTTGACGTTACAACTAATCTTGTACCCCCTAAGCGTGCCGTGCATCCCGCTTGGAGTGTTAAAGTGCCTGCTCCATTAATTGAAGTCATGTAGTCATTAGAGCCAGAGCATTTTACCTCTAGTGGTGTTTCCTCTGTTGTGGAGTAAGCCCAAGTTTTCTGAGCGTACATTTTATTCCACTAGGTATCCTTTAGCTGCGCGACCCTTATCTCACAACTATCACCGAATGAGTCCCCCCATCCTGCCGAGAACCTTACCTTGCACGCTAAATTATTGGTTATATCCCTTACAGGTTCCGTGCTTTCACAAATCTTGATATGACTGAATTTTCTCCAGTTGTTAATGTCTCCTGCCGATATTGGGATGTAGATGTGCGATGCGTTGTTGAGAGCCAGGTAAAGGTTTTTGGGCCACACACATGCGAAGTTGTTGGTGGCATTCCCCAGGTCCTGCTTAATGGGTAGGGGTGTTGCTTCATACAAGTCAAACATGAGAAGGTCTAACAGGGGTATCGAAATGTGATATATTAAATGAGGATGTCCAAAGAAAATGGTGACTTCAGATCTTTCAAGGAGTTCCATGATGGAATTGGCGTATGAAAGAAGAAAAACAATTTCCGGTTTAGTCTCCTTTATTGTTGTAGCTATAGAGCGGAAAGTTTTCGGATCAATGAATCTAGGGTGAACCGCTCCCTTAAAAGCGAACATAATGGCATCCACAATTGTGTTTACGTCCCTTAAAAATTGTTCTGCTTGGATGATTAATGTCAACATATGTGGTTGATTTTGAAGACGCCTGAGAAATATCGGGCATTCACTTTTGCTAAATCGTTTTCCAATTCCATTATGTTCAACCTACTTTTCAGATACTCCATGGATTCGTGGACGATACAAGTTTGCTTTTGAATCAAGTTTGCTATTTTACTCGACGTATTGGAGTTCTCCTCGCGCGGCGCTTACGTTTTATCATTAGATTTAGCTGCTTGAGATAATCATTTATCGAAGAAAATCAGCGTGCTGGTGGTAAGTGCTCCAAATTATTCAGTCCCACTGCTCAAGATAATAATTTGTTAAAAAAACAAGTGTACTGACAGTAAGCGCACCAAATCATTTAATGAGGCTGCTAGAGGTAATCATTTTTTAAGTAAAAAGCGTGTGGAAAGTAATAGCACCAGGTCATTGGGTTAAGCTGCTTAAGATAGTTATTTGGTTGAAATATAAATGCATTTGCAGTGAGCGTACTGAATTATTGAGTGTAGCTGCTTTAAAAAATAATTTATAACAAGCTAAAATTGCTGGCAGTCATTGCACCGGGTCATTAGGATTAGCTTCTTGAGATGATAATTTATTTTAAAAAACGAGCGTGCTAGTAGTAAGCACGATGGGTCATAAGCCTTGGCTGCTTGGGATATCAATTTATTGAGAAAATCACACGCGCTGACTGTTAGCGCGCTAGGAGATTGAGTAAGGCTGCTTGAGGTTATAATTTACTAAAAAAACAAGTGCGGTATTAGTAAACGCGCTGGGTCATTTGGTTAAGCTGATTGAGATAATAATTTATTAAAATCAACTAGCACGCCCGCAGTAAGCATTGGGTTAAGCTGCTCGAGATAATAAGTTTGTGAAAGAAAAAGTATGCATGGTGTGTGTCGTATCATCTTGCTGCTCTCCCTAACCTTGTATATTTCTAATTCACAGCAGACATTATTTGTATGGATGCGTAAGGCAAGCGCTGCCCATTACTGTGCTGTGCATATATAGGTATATATGCGTATATGTTACCGGCAAAGTGTATAATCAGGCATTCTATGGAATGCCTAACAGAGTTAGGTAAAATATAGAATAAGTCTATATTTCACACTTTGCCTAGGCATTCTATAGAATGCCAAAGAGATACCCGGCAAAGTATGATTTTATCAACAAATACTCGTTGATTAGCGAATTACTTCTCAGTTTACTGTTTACTTTTGACGTACACGGTCGTAGTTTGAGGACTGGCTTAGAAATGGTTTAGGAAGCGAAAGAAATTATGAGGCAGCGTTTTGAGAATAAACTGAAATCAGTAGACAGCAAATCGAATTCGGTTACACTAAGTAAAGTGAAAATCTCAGATCTAATAAAAGAAGTTAAAGAAAAAAAGTGCAAAGAGACTGGTAAATCTTCACGACATTATTGGTTGCTGCAATACTACGATGTGCTAAACGTTGAAGGACGCGAAAAGTTAATTTTTCCAATTAGTGAAGCGAATGCTGATATTAAGTATTATTGTGCCATGGAAGATTTATTTGACGTACTGTATGATAGTCATTCGTCAATTGGACACGGCGCAAATGCAAATTTCGAGCCTTAAATAAATTTACTATTAACAGATTATCCTTAATTTTTACTTTGCCGGATACCTCTTAGGCATTCTATAGAATGCCTAAGCGTTTCATAGACTGCCTAGGCAAAGTGTTGAAAGAATCTAGTATTTCATACTCTGCCTAAAACAGCCCAGCATTCTATAGAATGCCTGAATTTCATACTTTGCCGGTAACATATACACCGTGTTAAAAGAGGAGAAAGGAGTGCACTCGCAAACCTCTGCTTGTGTGAGGCTGATATTGCTCGGATGTTCTGGCTGTCGGACGTGCGTGAGCATGTCTTTACCTTGTTGTGAACGTGTGGTATTGTAACTGTGTGCTTGGTTTGTTGTGAAGTTGAATAAAGTGTGATTGTGCTGTGTCTGAACGTTGTCTACATTTATGACCACTATTCGTCATACAATCTGCTGACGTTTTGGCGACTAACCTACGCTTCTCTCCGTGGTTCTTAGAAAACAAATTACGATTACGCTGGGATGGACTTATCAAGGAAAAAGGAGAAGCCTGCATGCTCTATACTAAGACGTGCAGTCACCACTAAGCAAAAAGTAGGCACAACAAAAATCAAGTATGTTTTGTAGCAACAGGCGTACAATCAAGAGAAAATTAACTACCAACACTACGCCACGAATAAAGTTAGCATGTTTTGTACCAAGAGGCGTATGATCAAGCATCCATCGATAGCATCGTGGTGTATCAA
The DNA here is from genome assembly GCF_000648655.2 of Copidosoma floridanum. Next base: position 592,778 of record NW_019380064.1, on the reverse strand, counting down.
CGACGGCCGTTCTAAGTTTTGCGAGTCTTGTGTTACGTGCGTCACTGGGTGTGTGTGGTAAAACGGGCAGTCTTTCCACGAAATTTCGTAAGGCTAACAGCCAAACATCGTGGCATCATGCCTAACAAAGGAAAGACATAGGTTTTTGAAATGTTTGATTAGTTGTACCTTGATCAGGCAACGGCTAAAGAGACGCTCAAACGTGCAACCAACGACGTAAAAATACTTCAGGCTGAGCATCGAATTTTGCTAATTTTGAAAAGTCGCTCAGATCATTTCGAACAATGTTGACTCATTTACTCATTCATAGCGCTTGTGAGATCTAACGCGTCATTAAGTGATTACGAAAAATTGCATTATGTAAAAGGCGAAGCGAGCGAAGTAATTCGTAAAGTGCAACTTGCTTACGGGTTTTTCAATACGGCATAAGCTTTACTCGAAGCTCGGTATGAAAATACGTGAATCGCCACAAGTGCACACTTCTCGGAAATTTGAAAAATAGAACCCAGTAAAAAAAATCGGCTTCCAGCTTGTCAAATTTACGCAATACTGTTCAACGTAACCTCACAGCTTTATAGAATCTCGGGTGTCCCACTCAACATTATGGGGTAATTATTATTCACATTCTGTGACGTGGCAAAATTTGCTTCACAATTTTGCACGTCACTGTCGACGCCCCTATTCTGAAAACAATTAGTGTTCTTAATGGAATCCTCCCATAACCGAAATCTTCGTGTATTTTAGAAACGACCAACGGTAAGCCAGAAAAGGAGACACACGCCTAGACCAGAAATGTAGCGTGCGTACGAGTGAATGTGATGATGTAAGTGTCGAAGCGTCGGCACGTAAGAATGATCCGGAAGATAAGGTAGGGACCGGGTAGGTAGGTCAAAAGATAGTCAGTTGACCTACCGAGCGACCAGTTGGGGATGGACGCGACTGATGAGTTCAGTAGGTGTGAGACCACCGAGCGCGGAGGTTGGAGAGAGTACGTGGAGCAAGATAGCCGAGTTTACAGCGAGTATTAAGTGCGAGAGAGAGAGAGCGAGTGAGAGAGTGAGCGGGAAGNGCATCAATGTATTTACTTTTACATGTTTTTCAGTTGTTACTTTTTTTTTTAGCCTGTTTCTTGATTTTTCTGGAAAATAACCAAGAATCGGACTTTTTTTTGAGGTTAGAACAATGTATGTATGAACTCCCCTATAATTTTTCTATATTCTGTATTAAGTGAACTACAATATCCAAAAAGAATTATCAATCTATCTATTTCCGTTCGCGAGTTCTACGATTTTGGAACGAAAAAACCCGTTTTTGCCACTGTGTGGTGACCCTTATTCAATTCCCGCTTTTTTTCGTCAAATACAGAGAATTCCAGGCTTTTTTTCTTTTAATCTCTGCAATGAGTATATGAATATATTCTATAAATTGATCAACATTAAATTGAAAAATACATTTTTACTTAGATGCAGATCGTACGCAGTGCTCCAATATCGAACTGAGAACTTACGCACACTTCTGCGCAGAAAGTCTTTCATTGGCCGAGAACTTGCGCGTCGTTCAAACTCCTCAAACTTAGAGACCTTTTTTTATTTTACAGTAATAACAATAAAATTTTTTTTACGGAGAGCTGAAACTAATGCGAAATCTAAATTTAAAATTTAAGAAATTTTGTAATCCAAAAAGCCTTGAAGCCATAAGAATCACGAAAAATTTATGGCACGATCCTACTCACTTTATGATAATACAATCAGTAGTTTGTCTAGCATAGAGCTGTGAAAAATTAAATATTTAAAGCTGACCAAGATAATAGTTTATTTTAAAAAAACTGCGGGCTGGAAGTCAGCGTAGTAGGTCATTGAGTTTAGATGCTCGCGATCATAATTTGCTAGAAGAAATAAGCGCGCTGGCAATAAGCGCACCAGGTTATTCAGTTTAGTTGCTTAGGATAATAATTTGTTAAAAAACAAAGGGCGCAGGCAGTAAGCGTGGCTGATCATTAGGTTGATCTACTCCAAATAATAATTTGTTGAAAAAACAAGCACGATAGAAGTAAGAGTGCCTGGTTATTGAGCTTATTTGCTCAAGATAATAATTTGTTTAAAAAAATCAATCGCGCTTGCAGTAAACGTGCTTATTCATCTGGTTAAGCTGCTTAAAATAATTATTCATTTAAATGAATTAGTGCGCTGGCAGTAAGTGCACCAAATCGTTAGATACGGCTGCTTCGGATATTAAATAATTGAAAAATCCACGCGCACTGGCAGTAAGCGTGCTATATCACTGGAATAGTTTGCTCGAGGTAATAATTTGTTAGAAAAACAAGCTTGCTGGCAGTAAACGCATTTATTCATAAGGATTAGCTGCCCAAGATAGTAATATTAAAGAAAAATAAATTGCGATGGCAGTAAGTACGTCAGCTTATCGAGTTAATATGCTTATGGTAAAATTTTGTTAAAAAAAAAGCGTGCATAAACTAAACGCATCGAGTCATTGATTTAATCGGCTCAAAGTAATGATTCGTATTACATAACTGGCTTTTTGCAGTGAGCGGGCCAGGTCATTAAGTTTAGCTTCTTAAAATAATGATTTATGAAAAGAAACTAGCAGGCTGGCAGTAAGTACACTGAATTATTGAATTTAGCAGCTTGAGATAAAATTTAATTTAAATAAACTAGTGTGCTACCAGTAAGCGCGCTGGGCCATTATATTAGGCTGCTTAAGCTAATTATTCTTTTAAATAAACTAATACGCTGGCAGTGTACACGCCTGGTTGTTCAGTTAAGCTGCTAAAGCTTATAATTTATTTAAATAAACGCACCAGGTCATTAGGTTAAGCTGGACGGGGTTATGATTTATTTGAAAAATACCTACAGGCTGGCAGTAAGCGCACTACCCGATCGAGTTTATTTGTTCAGGATAATAATTTGCTAAAACAAGTAAGCGCACTAGTAGTAAGTGCACCAGGTCATTGAGTTTAGTTGCTTGAAATAATAATTTGTTAAAAAACTAAGCGCTCTGGCAGTAAGTGTGGCTGGTCATTGAGCTTAGCTCCTCGAAATAGAAATTTGTTAAGAAATCAAGCACGATGAAAGTTAGCATTCCAGGTTATGAAGTTTATCTGCTCAAGATGATAATTTGAGAAAAAAAAACAAGTGCGCTTGCAGTAAGCTCGCTGGGTCATTGAGTTTGGCTATATAATAATCTTGTAATGATATAATAGTATATTTAATAATATGAGAGTGTCTCTAAATATTCTTAACTCTTCTACATCCCCGGTATTGTGTCTCTTTCAATGTCCACTGTTGTCTATTACATATACTTAGTGTGTATTACGATATTTACTTTACCTATAAATGTTAGCACTGCTTAAGTATAACTTTTCAAGACAGAATTTTTTCATGACAGTTATGAAATTGAATTTTTTAGAAAAGGACTTTCTTTTTAACTAAGTAAAGTTGTTACAATATGTGGATGAAATTGTAGGCACCGTTGATTTTCATGTTACATGTTGTCTTGGCACCTACATGGTCGTATTTATAAATATTTATATGGATATATTGATTAACTATTTTACTTTTTTTAAACTAACAAGAAACTGTTTTCTATTATACTTATAGATTTTTAATTCTGACAAGACTGTCAGCTGGGCAGCGTTATATTGATTTAATGTAAATATAAAGTCAATAAATAGTCATGCTCTATGATATTAAGTTCATTTCTAAATATTCATTATAGTGACTAGATAAAAAGTGAAAGGAGAATATAGTTATGTACAATTTCTCCAGATGTGATTAAAAAAATCATTTAATGTTACTTGGTGTAGTTTTTGCGAAGAATTTTAAACATGTAGTTGGAAAGATGAACTCACACGTTTTGGACGCGTCTAGTGCTAAGCTTCTGTATGTATTACAACGATGCCTTTGTTGAAGATGATATCTTTGGAGTTTCATTCTTACGTTGGACACTATAGTTGCGAATTGAAACGGTGCACAGTGGGAAAAAACGGATTTTTTCGTTCCAAAATCGTAGAACTCGCGAACGGAAATAGATAGATTCATAATTCTTTTTGGATGTTGTAGTTTACTTAATACAAAATATAGGAAAATTATAGGGGAGTTCATACATACATTGTTCTAACCTCAAAAAAAAGTCCGATTTTTGGTTATTTTCCAGAAAAATCAAGAAACAGGCTAAAAAAAAAAGTAACAACTGAAAAACATGTAAAAGTAAATACATTGATGCCATTATACCCGAATATTAATTTTATACTGATTTTATTTCATATACTTCCTCAACATAACCTCAATACACGCATGAAATGAAAATATGCTACTTTGTTTAAAAAATCATTGTAAATCATCCTAAAAAAATTAACATATGAACTATTTTTCCAGATACAAACATAAATCCCAGAACAAACCACTGTAGAATCGGAATTTATATTATTTTCCTGTTTTATAACCTCAAAAATTATTAAAACTTATGTTAGTAAACATGTTATAATTCTTCAGTTTTAATGCTTGTTAAATTTAAAGTCATAGATAATTAAAAAGCCACTAGATAGATATCTTTTTAAACGACGTTGTAACCGAGTGGGACATGAAATATGCCGATTTCGATAGAATGACCTATGTACATGAACGTATGAGTTTATTTTAAAAATTTAGGTCTCTTTGTAGTTTGCTAATCCAATAAATTTTAAATAAAATAATATGTATGTATGTACGTGTGTGAGTAGGTGTAGGGGTCCATGAAGATTAGTAGGGTGTTAATGAAATTCCTCAAAAGTTATGTAGGTAGCTAAAGGGGCCGTCAGGGTCTGTACAAAAAGAAAGCTAAGCCGAAAAAAAAGAGAAAAAGACATCATTTTACCTTGTTTTGTGAAGGAGCAGTGGTGGGTCTAGTCTACAGGGGAGGGGGGGGATTGTGGAGGCTTGTGTCGAATTTACTACACAAACAGCTATGTAATAAGGGAAGATATATAAACTAGTGGGGCTATGTGACCCAGCTGTATGCATGTAGTTTCAATTTTTAGAAGTTTTTCAGATCCTAATCATTTTTCCGTGCTAGGATGATGACAAGCATTCTTTCATCCATATCGATTGAAAATATAATGATATAAAGTTTAACATTGCATTCTCAGTTTTTCAGATCCTAATAATTTTTCTGTGCTAGGATGATGACAAGCATTCTTTCATCCATATCGATCGCAAATATAATGATATAAAGTTTACCATTTGACATTCTCTATCATTCAGTAATATGCCCCGTATGCAAAATTCTTTTTTTCTCGATAAAATTTCGACTTGATAGGGATTATAAAACAGTTTTTAAATAAACACATGTTTTTGTTATTAAAAGACATGTTTCTAATATTTCAAAAGACTTTTACACATTACTTGACTGGCTCTGTAAGTTAACTCAAAATAATGAGCCACCTTATATGGCGATACTTCCACAGTTTGTGTTTTGTCATAACTAAGTGCAAAGAATTAATTATGTATGTGTTAATATTACGTCATATAAAGACATTGAAAATTTTCAATGTTTTACATAGTTTATCATGA
>NW_019380064.1:542770-580565 GCF_000648655.2 Copidosoma floridanum | reverse complement strand
GAGAGAGAGAGAGAGAGAGCGAGTGAGAGAGTGAGCGGGAAGAAGGACTCGGAAAAATAAGCCTGATCCCGACCCATCCGACCCTGAACGGCGGCCATCTTGAGACGAAGCGTCCTCCCGTGACGACCCGAGCCGAGCCCGAGGTGAGAGGTGTACTGGACAGCAGGCGAGAGAGGCCCAGGTATCACACAGCGTCGACTTCCTGGACTGCGACCCTCGACGCTCATGGTGGACTGGCCTTACTGTAAGGAAGCACGGGATTCGCCAAGGTACAGTGTGTGGGTTACGCGGAGACGTGGGTGAGATCGTCGGCTATAGCGATAGACGAGAGAGAGAGAGAGAGAGAGAGAGAGAGGAAGAAAAGGGCGCGTGAGACCCACAGCGAGTGAGTAGTCGCGTAGTCATGGTGTAAGGGCGGGACGGATCGAGAGCCGGCGTCGGGACGCTGTGAGTTGTAAGGCGTGTTTGTGACCGTCTCCGGTCACGACGGCAATCCACGCCCGGGACTTATAGGTTACGCCAAGTGTGAGTGTGGGGGTGTGTAGGTACGGACAGGCAACCACGCCGAGGGGACCTGATCCCAGACCGAGAGTAGTGTGAGAGGGAAAGTGGGTGTAAAGGCGCGTGAGTGTGTGTGTGAGTGGACTAGCGTGGCTCTCCGAGCGCACCACTGGCGTTGAGGTAGCGATCAAGGGCCTGCGCCATAGCATCGGGACCGAGAGGAGGTACGTGAAGTGATTGTAGATAGCGGTTGTGGTTATTTTCAATAAATTTGTAAAATAAAGTCAACGTAGCCTTTGTGTTCATTTGCCCAGATGCGAATCCCCTTTTGAGACAGGTCCAGTGAAGGGGCGAAGAGGAAGAGTGTTGGCGAGCAGAGATGTACGAGAGAGAATAATAACGGTATTTTTTCTCCAACGGTAAGTCACCTTGGGGAATGTAAAATCCACGTTATAATTCTTACGAAAAAACTTGATAATTAAACTCAGCGTGACTGAAAGGTTAGTGTTATTTCTACTACTACCTTGCCTCAATATGACACCTTTATTCAATTTTTACTTGAACGAATTCGGGTTTTAGAATCTCTTGGTCAGGCTGAGTCTCAGAAACGAAATGATCATCCAACTCAAAGACGAATAAGTAGACAGTCACAGAACTGTTATAATAAATCTGAAAATTTGGAAGAAACTTCGTATTTTGTAACTCAACCTTGGTCATGCCTAGTCTGTGACAGTGATCATACAATCCATAGTTGTTCAAAGTTTGCCGGCATGTCTATGACTGACCACTTTTAACAAATGCGTTTATTAAATTTGTGTATAAACTGTTTAGGTAAAGCTCATAAATCCATAGACTGTTAGAGCTCAGGAAGCTGTCGGCAATGTGAAAAAAGCATTATACTATGTTTTATGAAGAACTATCCAACCTAAATAACTCGAGTAATCAAACTCGCCCTGCCAATGGTCAAACGCATGCAATTCCTGACAATCCCATCCAAACTCACATTTCTATTCAAAGACCCCTTCAATCTTAAAAGGTAATGTTAGCCACCATTAGAGTATGGGTTTCATTTTATAATGGTCGAAAAATTGTAGTTTGCCCGTTACTTGACCAAGGGTTGACTTGATCATTTTTTTCTCATAAGGTAGCGGTTGCACTGAGATCTCTTTTGATCAATATAGCTGCACCAATAACAGGACAAGGTGGCACACTAGCTGGTAGTACATGTCATGCTATTAACAGTCAATTGCTGGTTATCCCTCTCCAACCTCCATTGCAGCATTCAGACGTTTTATATCTATACGCAGGATTCCCTATCACGTATACAGTGACTGAGGAACCACCTTTCAAGGAGCTGATTGACTGCTCCATGAAAAATATATCAAGACTATCTCCGGTCCAACATTTCAATCCTTTATAGCTGAGAAACATATTCAGTAGCATTTTTTTTTCCCCGCAGCACCTCATTTTGGGAGAATTTGGGAAGCAAAAGTCAAAAGTGTCAAGACACATTTAAAGCATGTATTGTTGTATCAAACTCCTACACATAAAGAGCTCACTACGCTTCTATGTTAGATCAAGGCAGTTTTAAATTCTGGACCCCTCAGAACTTTGAATGACTTGATTGACGACTTGATCCCGCTGACTCCTGGGCACTTCTTCACTGGGGGGTCACTTAATTTAATTCAACAATGTTCTCTCCTTGACCTCAATTCGCATCGTTTGATTCTGTGGGCTAGGATGTAACAAAATTTGGAACTGCTTTGGACAAAATGGTCCCATAACTATCTTCAGTCTCTTCAACATCGCGCTACATAGTGGACGCTAGAAGTGGAATTAAGGATAGGTCACATGGTTCTTTTAAAACAACCTAACTGTCCTCCTGCAAAGTGGAACCTTGCACGTATAGTAGAATGCTTTCCGCAGTATGATGGTCATGTACGCAAGGTAAAAGTTAAAACTGCAAAATCTGAATATTTGCAACCAATTACTGAATTAGTACATTTACCTATCGATCTTGAGGAGAAAAATAGTGATTAAGATTCATGACTCAACGTTATTTACCTTTAAATTTTTCATGTTTTTTCTGTATTAAAAAAAATACATGATCATTTTCCTTTACTATCATGAACTGCCACCTGAATTGTATTTCTTAAATAATTTAAATTGGTTACTCTAACAGTTTTGTGAATAATTACTATGTAAGGTTTAGTGCGTTAATCTGTCTACATATCTATACATCTAGACTATTCCCATATTCTAATAAGTAATACCTTATAGGCTAAGTTTTATAAATACCTTGTGTTAAACTCAATACTTTTATGCATCTAGCGATTAAAAATTATACTTCAAGGCGGGCAGATTGTTAAAGAAAAGGTCTTACTAGGTGTGTGTCGTATGATTTCAGTGCTCTCCATAACCTTATATATTACTAATACACAGCAAACAGTATTTGTATGCATGTGTAAGGCAAGCACTACCCATTACTGTGCTGCACACACAAAGGTATATATGCGTATACACCGTGCAAAAAAAAGAGAAAGGAGTGCGTGCGTAAGCCTCTGCTAAAGTGAGGCAGATATTGCTCGGATGTTCTGGCAGTCAGACGTGCGTGAGTGCGTCTTCATCTTGTTGAGAACATGTGGTATTGCAACTGTGTGCTTGATTTGTTGTGAAATTAAGTAAATTAAAAGTGAGCTGTGTATAAACGTTGTCTACATTAATTACCACTATCCTTTATACAATCTGCTGAAGTTTTGGTAACAAATCTACGCTTCTCTTCACGTTCCTTACAAAAAAAAATTTGTTTAAATAAACGAGCACGCTGGCAGAAGGTGCGCGAATTCATTGGGTTTAGCTGCTTAAGATACAAATTTATTGAAAAAAAAAACTGCGTGCTGGCAGTTAGCGTACCAGGTCATTAACTCTAGCTGCTCGAGATTATAATTTGTTGAAAAAATAAGTGCGCTAGCCATAAGCGCATCGCGTCATTTGGGTAGGATGCTCGAGGTAATAATTTTTTATGAGAAAAGTGTGCGGAAAAAAGAAGCGCTGAGTCTTTGAGATAAGCTCCTCAGAATACAAATTGGTTATAAGAACAAGAGCGCTGGCACTATACTTACTGGGCCATTGTGCTCAGCTGCTTTAGATAAGTTCTTTTTAAAAAAACAGACGCGCTGGCAGTAAGCGCAACGATTCATTGAGTTTAGCTGCTCTAAAAAAAAATTTGTTAATGAGCCAAGGGTGCTGAAATAAAGCGCGCCAGGTCATTAGGTTCAACTGCTTAAGATAAAAATTTATTTAAATAAACTAGCGTGCTGGCAGAAAGTGCACCTTGTCATTGATTTGAGCTGCTTGACATAAAAATTTGTTTAAAAAAAGACGCCCTCACTGCCAACGTGCTTGTTTTTTTAACAGGCTGCTTAAGATAATTATTTATTTAAATGAACTAGCACGCTGGCAGGAGGTGCACCAGGTCATTGGTTTAAGCTGTTTCAGATGATAACTTATTGGAAAAAGCCGGCGTGCTGGCAGTAAGCGCACCGGGTCATTAAGTTGAGCTGGTCGAGGTAATAATTTGTAATAAATCTAATTTGTAATAATCTCGTAGAGTTAAACTGCTTAAGATACTAATTAATTAAGAAATAATAGGGTGCTGGCAGTAAACGCACTGGGTCAGTAAGTATAGCTGCTTAAAATGATAATTTGTTATCGAAACAAGTGCGCTGGCAGTAAGAGTGCTGGGTTATTTGGTTAGGCTGCTCAAAGTAATAATTTTTTAAGAAAAAATCGTGGAGGAAGTTCTTGCGCCAAGTTGTTCTGTTAAGATTGTCGAGATAATAATTTATTTAAATTAACTAGGGCACTGGAAGTAAGTGCAACGGGTTATTGGGTTAGGCTACTCAAGATACTAACTCATGAAAATAAGCTTGTGTGCTCGCAGTAAGCAAAACGGTTCATTTAGATGCTCGAGATAATAATTTATTGAAAAAAAAGCTTACTAGCAGTAAGCGCGCTAGATCATTAGATTAATCTGCCCATGATGATAATTTAAAAAAAAAAAAGAAGTGCGCTGGCAGTGAGCGAGCTAAGTTATAAGGTATTGCTGGCCGAGATAATAACTTGTTATAGAACAGGGACACTGGCAGTAAGCTTGCTGGTTCATCGTATTCAGCTGCGTAAGATAACAATTTTCTGAAAAACAAGTGCGCTGGAAGTTTGTACAAGGGGTCATTAAGTTAAGCTGCACTAGAAAATAATGATAATTTGTTAATAAGCTAAGCATGCTGAAAGTAAGCGCACTGGGTCATTGAGATAAACTGTTTAAGGAAATGATTTACTTGAATGAACAAGCGCGCTGGCACTAAGTGCATCAGGTCATTAGAATAAGCTGCTCGAGATAAAAATTTGTTTAAAAAAACTAGCGCGCAGGCAGTTAGTGCACCAGATTATTGAATTAAGCTGCTTTAGATAATAGTTTGTTAAAAAAACAAATCTGCCAGCAGTTAGCAAGCTATCTCATTAGGTTAAGCTGCTTAAGATCATAATTTGTTAATAATCCAAGCGTACTCGCAGTATGCGGGCCAGGTCATGGAATTATGCTACTTAAGATGACAATTTATTAGGAAAAGCAAGCACGCTGGCAGTAGTTGGCGACGGATCATTAAGTTTAGCTGCTTGAGATAATAGTTCATTTAAAAGAACCAGCGTTTTAGCAGTAAGTATACTGGATCATTCAGTTAGGCTGCTCGAGATCATAATTTGTGATAAAAACAAGAGTGATGGCAGTTAGTTTGCTGGTTCATTGAGTTTAGTTGCTAGAGATGATAATTTATTTTAAAAAAACCAGCTTGCTGGAAGTAAAGGCCCTGGGTCATTGGATTCAGCTGCTTCAGATTATAATTTTTCATAAAAACAAAAGCACTGGCAGTAAGCACATCGGGTAATCGAGTTTAGCTGATTAAGATACTAAATTAAAAAAAAAAAACATGCACGCTGGCTGTAAGTGCATCGTGCCATTGAGTTCAGCTGTACAAGATAATAATTTATTTAATTAAATTAGTGTACTGGCAGTAAGTGCGTTGGTTTATTAAGTCTAGCTGCTTGAGACAATAATGTATTGAAAAAAACCAGCCTGCTGGCAGTAAGCACACCAGGTCATTGAGTTTAGCTGCTTTAAAAATAATTTGTTAAAGAACCAAGTGCTGTCAGTAAGACTGCCGGGTCATCGGATTGAGCTGCTTTAGATGATAATTAATTTAAAAAAAGAGTACTGGCAGTAATCGCACCGGGTCTTTAAGTTGAGCTGGTCAAGGTAATAATTTATAATAAATCCGATCGTGCTAGCTGTATGTGGGCCAGGTCATTGAGTTATGGTTCTTGAGATGCCAATCTTAAAAAAAAAGCGCTGGCAGTGATTGAACCTGGTCATCGAGTTTAGCTGCTTGAGACAATAGTTTATTAAAAACAACCAGCGTTCTAGCAGTAAGTGCGCTGAGTCATTAGCTTAAGCTACTCGAGGTGATAATTTATTGAAAAAAACCAGCGTGTTGGTAGTAAGCTCGCTGAGTTAAAGGGTTAAGATGCTCTAGATAAGAAATTAAAAAAAAAAAAACAAGTGCGCTCACTGCCAGTGCACTGGTTTTTTTAGCAGGCTGCTTGAAAAAATTATTCATTTGAACCAACTAGTGCTTTAGCAGTAGGTGCGTCGGGTCATTAGGTCTAACTGCTTGAGATGATAAGTTATTGAAAAAACAATGGGTTGGCAGTAAGCACTCCTGATTTTTAAGTTTAGCTTGTCAAGATAATAAATTGTAATAAAAACAAATAGGCTGGGAGTAAGTTGGCTGGGTTATTCAATAAGGCCAATCGAGATAATAATTCTTAAAAAAAAGCGTGTGAAAAGTAAACGCATCGAGTTATTAATTTAAGCGGCTCAAGATAATAATTCATTTAAATTTACTATCGTGCTAGCAGTAAGCGCGACGGGTCATTCGATTAAGCTGCTTTAGATTATAATTTATTTCAATTAACTAGCCCTCTAGCAGTAAACGCGGTAGTTTATTACGTCTAGCAGCTCAATATATAAATTGATAAAAAAATACAACACGCTGGCAGTAAGCGCAACGGGTCATTGAGTTAAGCTTCTCTGGAAAATGATTTGCATTAATAAGCTAAGCGTGCTTCCACTAAGTGTGCTGGGTCATTAAATTAGGCAGCTTAAGATAGTCATATATTTATATAAACTATGCCGCAGGCAGTTAGCACGCCAGGTCATTACGCTCTGCTGCTTGAGATAGTCATTTTTTTGAAAAATCATGTGCGCTGGCAGTAAGCATGCTGAGTCATTGGCTAAAGATAATATTTTGTTTATATTAACTGGCTTGGAGTGAGTTAGCGCAATGGGTCGTTGATTTAAGCTTCTAAAGATAATAAATTATTTAAATAAACTAGTGCGCTTACAGTAAGCGAACCGAGTCAGTAAGTTAAGCTGCTGGAGGTAATAATTTGTTAAAAAAACAAGCGTGCTGGCAGTTTTTTAACAGGCTGCTTGAGATTTTTATTAATTTGAATAAACTAGTGCTTTGGCTGTAGGTGTGCCAAGTTATTAGATCTAGCTGCTTAAGATGATAAATTATTAGGAAAAAACAGCGTGCTGGCAGGAAGTAATAATTCATTTAAATCGACTAGCATGCTGGCAGTGAGCGTGACGGGTGATTTAGTAAGGCTGCTTAAGATAATAATTTATTCAAATAAACTAGTGCATTGGCAGTAAGCGCGACGGTTTATTAAGTCTTGCTGCTCAAGATATTAATTTAGTAAGAAAGTGCAAAGACTGGTAGTAAGAGCACCAAGTCATTGAGTGTAGCCGCTCTGGAAAATAATTTTTTGGTGAGCCAAGCAAGCTTCAGGTAACATTGCTAGGTCGTTGGCTAAAGCCGCTTTAGATAGTAATTTATTTAAATAAACTATAGCGCTGGCGGTAAACGCACCAGCTTATTACGCTTATCTGCTTAAAATACAAATTGATTTAAAAAATCACGCGTGCTGGCAGTAAACATGCCAGGTCCTTAGGTTAGCATGCTCAGGGTTATCGTTTGTTAAGAAAAAAAATCGTACTGTCAGTGAATGAGCTGAGTTATTGGGTACATCTGCTCAATATAATAATTTATTACAATTAACTAGCTCTTTGTCACTAAGCGCAACAAGTCATTTGGTTAAGCTACTTGAGATCATAATTTATTTAAATAAACTATTCTGCTGGCAATTAGCGCACTGACTCATTAAGTTAAGCTACTTGAGATCATGATTTATTTAAATAAACTATTCTGCTGACAATTAGCACACTAGCTCATTAAATTAAGCTGCTCGAAATTATATTTTGTTATAAACATGAGTGCGCTGGCAGCAAGAGTACCAGGACATTAACGTAAGATGCTCGAGATAATATTTCGTTAAAAAACTAACGGCACTGGCAGTATCATGCTGGGTCGTAAGTAGTAAGGGAAAGCTTTTTCCAGACAGTTTCATAGATATATGTCATACGGCAGACATAGAGATATGTCATATGGCTGGCGCCGGGGGCGTGGTCAGAGACCGTTTTTCCCCGGGGTCACGTGACGGGAGAGGCCGGGGAATGGACCAATAACCCAATACGAGTTTCGCACGTAATTAAAAAATATAATTACCAACATAACCCAGTACGAGTTTTGCGCGTAATTTAAATATAATTACCGACATTGGTCGGTAACAATAATTTTTGTACGTGACCCAATAAGCCGAAAAAGGGGCACGTAGTTTTAATGTTGCTAGGATAGTAACAACAATTTCTTCCTCGCAGAGAAAAGATGTTACCGACATTGCTTGGTCGGTAATTTTTTTTCTTTTTAGTGGAGTGAAAATAAAGGGGGCTCCCCCGATTATCAGCTGTAAAAATCCATGAATTCAAAAGTGCGAGAATATGGCTAACGCTACTACTATTTTTCATGCTAAAAATTTAAAATTATTATGAAGGTTAAGGTAGTGGTTGGTGAGCGAGGTTTCTTAAATAAAAACAATTCAAATTTATTTAATACATATATTGTATAAAGACACACTTAACCAATAATATTTATAAGTTAAGAAGCGATGTGAAAATTTTGAAAATAGTTTTGTTTCAATATTCTACAACAATATTAATTCTATTCAATTTAAAATGTATGTCGCTTAGAAATATTTCTAAACAGTACGTAGTTAACTCTAAAAATACCGTGTCAAAATTTTGTTCTTAAAATAAATTATTAATTGCACAATAAAGATTTCCTTTAACATTTTTTTGTAGAGTTGACTAATGCTTTTTAATCAGCTTTTCCAATTCTGATACACTGATTTTATTCACTAGAGTAATACTTTGAAGTAAAACAGTTAACTCATTCACTATAAATTCTTTGCATTTATTATCTAACGTTGCTGCACCCTCGATATGACGTAGTCTTTCATCCACACATATGACATCTTGAGTGAGTCCTAAAAAGATACAGTGTTGCATGATAATGGTTGAACCGTACGTTTTTTTTTTTTCCTAATTTCCGTCTTCTCCATCATTGATTTCATTTTTATCAAAGATCACTGCTTTCATTCCGTAAGATGATGTGAATATCAACTTGACATTACCAACTTGTATGCGTTCCATTCAATCGATGTTTTTATCAGTAAAGTATTTATTTATAGAAGCAAAATAATCTTTCAACTCACTCTATACATGTAAATTTATAATCACACCTCCTGTAAACTGACATTTGGAAAGCTGCAACAAAGGTTCGAAACACTGGCGATGTAGATTATAGTGAAGGCCCACGACGATTCTTTTCGTACCCGTCTTGTTGAGTGGATACGAATGTTGTAACACCTTTGCCGTGGATATTATAGCACTTTCATTGTCCTTTTGATTTTCTATAGAATTAATAAAATCTGATAAATGTTTAGAGGTTTCACGCGATGAAAAACGCGTTTGTCTTGATTCAACACGAGCCATTTTTTACAGTTTCGTACGACACAGTTAAATTAAAAAAAATCTTTTTATCGACAAAATTTTACAGGGGCTGCAAAAATTATCTATGTCAGCCGTTATCTGAGCTGCAAGGAAGACTAACGGGTTTATAGAAAAGTGAAACCCTCGCGCTTGAAAACTTGTATAGCGGTTGCACTCTCCGCTCTCAAAATTTTTTTATGCGGCGCAACCCTCCCCACTAAAATTTTGGTAATATGTGATTCATAAGCAGAGATAGTATACCTTTATTTTATCATATAAAATTCTGTGGGAAAAACATGCTCAAGCCCAAAAAACGCTCTTGTTAAGTCACCGTGAAAATATCTGCAAACGGTTGTAGAGAAAAGTAAGTGACGACAGCGGATGTGTGCAGTTGTCCCTCAGGTGTAATAATTCTATGCTTTTTCAAAATATGAAGAAGGGTAAGTAACCTCAGAGAAAGTAAACAATTGTCCCTCTCACTCAAATTTTTGGCAATATGTGATTCATAAGCAGAGACAGTATACCCTTATTTTATCTTATAAAATGCTGTGGGAAAAACATGCTCAAACCCGAGAAACGCTCTTGTTTAGTCACCGGGAAAATATCTGCAAATGGCTGTAGAGAAAAGTAAGTGACAACAGCGGATCTGAGCAATTGTTCCTCAGCTGCAATAATTTTAATCTTTTTGAAAATATGAAGAAGGGTAAGTAACCACTGCGGAAGTGAATCATACCGTAACTGTAGAATTTTCCAGGGTATGACTAAAGTGTACCTATGTGAGTGAGTACACCTTTTACATTTATTATACGTTGGCCAGAATTTTTGGCAAAGAAGATGAAAGAGAAAATATAGAAGTAGATAGGGAAAAGACGAAATTGTAAAAGAAAATCAGTCTTTATCCGGCACTCTCAGCCGCATCACATTTTTCTTGCTGATACGCTACTATAATTTTACGTGTTACATCTTGTTCGAAATCTTTTACGTGTTACATCTTGTTCAAAATCTTTTACGTTTTCCATTAACTTTAAAGTTTTATACATTATATTTTTCCGTTGCTTAAACTTGTTTATATTCTGTAACAGTGTATCTCTACGGGGTGTTGCAAGTTTTTGCTAGCTACAGTGTTTTAGTTAGTTATTTCAGTGTCTCTCTACAATGTGATAAAAGTTTGTGGTAACTACGCCGTAAAATAAAAAAAAATAAAAAACCGGAGCAAAATGGAAGCACCTAATATCACAGCGTTGTTCGAGGTAGTGCGTTCATGTGTACGATACGCGAGTATCGTGTCGGAAGATGCGCGTAAAGCCTACCCTGACAAGTGGTTAAGTGAGAAGCTGCCTTTATACTCCGTTAACGAGTTAAAAGGAGTATTGCAGGAGCTTTTCACCGTTTACCTGGAGGATGTGCACGCTGTCGTGTTATACCCCCTTTATCTGGTACGTAGTCCTATAGCTATGCAGACTGTGGTAGAATGTCTACTGCCTAAAGCTACGAACATCGCGAAGTTGAAGAAAATGTACGAGGCGTATGATAGAAGTGGTAAGTGATACCAATTTAAGAAATTTTTTATACTTATAAAATTTTGCATGATGATAAAAATTAAACGGAATCTTTTTTTTAGTTGGCAAAATATGTTTTGAAGATAAAATCTTTAAGGACATGTATTTTTTCATAATTTTATTTTATCTTTTCAATTGTATTTATTTTACAATAATGTGTAGGAAATCAGGGTGACCGCTTGCGGGAAAAGATGTCCGAACCCACACCTGGTCCGTCGGGAATAACTACGATACACTACACCGACACAGGTAAATTAAAAAATAAAATTTTATATTTATATTTCTCAAAAGTCTTAAATAATATTCTAACAACCTTTTCTTATCTTACAGATGGAGTTGAAATGAATGAGAGTACTCCTATTGAACAACCTCAGGAGCAGCAGCCTCGCGAACATCAACATGGAAGAGGTGTTGCAAGCGTCACCGTGCAGACCGAGGGTGAACCGGACATAACGAGAGGTATGAAATATATCATACTAGAAAGTGATAGAGAAAAATTCATCAAATCGTTTAAAACAACGTGTTGCGCTATAAGATTTAAAATTACCAACCTACGGATGTAGCAAATACTTTATAATGAGTTAAAAACGGATTTCAGGAACTTTTTAGTGTTATTAAAAAAAATTATACGACGAGTAATTATCTTGTAGGTATCGAATTGCACTCTGACGCGTTAACTGAAGGATCGGCTGGTATATATTTCAAATTAATAAATCAAATTAATTTTCAAGATACCTGGGGCCTCTGCGAAAAAATCGAACAGAGTAAGCGAATAATTGACATCGCGAAAACGTTAGTAGTTGAGGTGACTTATGTTAAATTACTTCAAGGGTGGAGTGCGCCGGAAGATGTTATAAATAGTTTAAGTAAAAAAGGCGTCTTAGTGATAAATAATAGGAATAACCTATGTTTAGCTAGGGCTCTTGTGTGTGGTAAAGTTTTGACAGCAAAAAATTGCTCGCGCGCGTGGGCCTGACAATGGGAAAAGATAAAAACAAAAAATGAACAAAAATCAGAGGCTATAAAACTAATGTGAGAGTGTGACATTGATATAAATAATGAGCAAGGGTATGGATTTGCAGAGTTTGCTAAATTTCAACAGTATTTAAAACAACATTATATACGTAATCGGATTTTTGATTACGACACTTTTGGCACCGAATCTTCTTTAATTTATGATGGTAATGATGACGATGTGGTGGATAGTTGTTCTTTATCAATACATATAATGTATTACGACAATATTGGTCACTATAATCTAATTGAAAATATGTTAGCTGTAAAGTCGAGTTATTTTTGCTTTACGTGTAACAAATCATACAGTTGTATAGGAAGTCATGAATGTGAATCTGTTTGTTCTACATGCAATGGAAACCCTAATTGCAGTAACATAAATAATTCAGAAAAAATACTATGCACGGATTGTGGGCGAAAATTTTATGGTCGAAAATGTTTTGACAATCATAAAGCTAAAGGTTCTCTTTCGAGAACGAAATCTCCTAAACACGCGGAAAAAACCATTTGCGAAACAATAAAAATATGTAATACCTGTGATAGATTTATAGATTTATCGAAAGGTAAGCATGATTGCGGAAAAAAATATTGCAAAGAGTGTAAAAGTGTTCATGCACTTAACACACTATGTAGTATGCAGCCTATGACATCAAATTATAAATTAAATAATAAGAAGAATTGTTTTATATTTTACGATTTTGAAACAACACAAGACACAAAATTACACGACACTGCCGACACGCGAGTACACATACCAATCCTTTGTGTGGTACAAGTACGATGCTATGCATGTATAGACGAAGTAGAAGAAGAAAATATCCACGCGATTTGCCCTCTCTGTGGTGTTAAAAAGCTTATTTTCGAGGGGGAAGAGTGTCTAAAAAATTTTGTCGCTTTTGCAGTAAGATTTGAAAGTAAAACTTTCGCTTCATTTATTTGTATAGCACAAAACTCTAGGGCTTTTGATGGTCAATTTATATTAAAATATATAGTAGATAATAAAAAAGGTACCCCTTAGGTTATTCTTAATGGGCGTAATATCATTTGTATGTCATTAGGAAAAACTTAGTTTATAGATAGTTTAAATTATTTACCCATGCAATTGGCTGATTTACCTAAAACGTTTAGTCTTGCAGGAAATACAAAAAAAAGGTATTTTCCACATATATTCGTTACCAACGACAAAAATTATAAAGGCCCTTATCCCGATTCGCGCTACTACGCACCAGATTCTATGAACATCCGTGATCGCGCAGAGTTCTTAGAATGGTACGATAAAGTAACTTCTAACGTCAACGCGCAGTTTGATTTTAAAATAGAACTTGTTGAATATTGTGTGCAAGATGTTAAAATATTACGCGAAGCTTGCACGGCTTTCCGAAAAATTTTCATGCAAGTTGGAAAAGTAGACCCTTTTGTTGAAAGCGTGACAATAGCGAGTGCCTGTTCCGTTCTATATAGAAAAATCTTTGTAAAAAAAGACACAATCGGTATTATTCCCGCAACTGGATATACACACGCAGGAGAATTTTCTAAAAAATGCATCCATTGGCTTTTATGGAAAGAAAAAGTAAGGAAAGTAGACATCATTCATGCAGGTAGATCGCGAGAATACCGATTAATAGAAGGCCCTGTCGTTGATGGTTACTCAAAACCTCGTGTAGAAAAGAATAATTCAAAAGGAACTGTGTTTTAGTTTCACGGATGTTATTTTTATGGTTGTATCCGTTGTTTCCCTAACGATCGATATCAAAAATTAAATAATAACGAAACTTTTACCGAACGCTACGAAAATACTATGAAAACATGTTTAAAAATAAAAGAATACGGCTATGAACTAATTGAGATATGGGAGCATAATTTTGAGGAATTTATAAAAAAATAATAACGAGTACTTAGAGTATATAAAAAATCACGCAATTGCTGAAATTTGTACTTTAAACCCTCGAGATTCTTTTTACGGCGGTCGTACGGGTAATATTGTTACTCATTATACGGTTAAAGATGGCTAAAAGATAAAATATTTAGATGTTTGCTCACTAGACCTTTATATTTGTAAAACAAGGACATTTCCACTTAACCATCCGAAAATTTATACAGGGAACGACTGTTTGAAATTATCAGGAAAAAATTTTAAAAATTTTAAAGAAAATGTCGAAGGCTTAGTAAAATGTACAATTTTAACACCACGAAATTTATTTCACCCCATACTCCCTACAAAAATAAATAGTCGTTTACTTTTCGGATTATGTCGTAAGTGTATGGCAACAACCTTTCAGGGCGAATGTATTCACGATTTAGAGTCGGATAGAGCATTATCCAGTACATGGGAATCCGTAGAAATCAAGAAGGGTCTAGAATTAGGATATAAAATATTAAAAATTTATGTCATTTGGCAATATGAAGTTGCTAAATATGACTCTGTTTCCCAAAGCAGTGGTTTATTTACAGAGTATATAGACACTTTTTTAAAAATTAAGCCAGAAGCAAGTGGTTGGCCCTGTACAGTTAAAACTGAAAAAGATGAATTAGAATACATCGATAATTATGAACATGAGGAAGATGTTGAGTTAGATATTGACAACATTAAAAAAAATCCTGGGTTGCGATCTGTGGCAAAATTATGTTTAAATTCGTTTTGGGAAAAATTCGGTCAGTGGAGAAATTTACCTCAAACTAGTGTAGTTAATGATTATAAAGAGTTAGTAAAGGTGTTATGCGATGGTGAAAAGTATGTAGAAAATTGTCTACCGGTGAATAATAGTGTTATGTACGTAACGTAGCGATATAAAGAGGAATCGTTACTCTCTTACCCGTGTACAAACATTGCTATAGCGGCTTATACGACAGCTCGAGCGCGCTTAAAACTATATTCATACTTGGAAAAATTTGATCGAAGAGTTTTGTACTATGATATAGATTTGGTGATATTTACTAGTAATGACGAAAATCTCAGTGAATATAAACCACCCACTGGTTCGTTATTAGGACAGTTAACGGACGAATTCGAAATGTACGGTGAAGGATCGTATGTAGAGAGCTTCGTTTCAGGAGGTCCTACGAACAGCTACTGGAGGCTTTCACGATGTTTGCAAAGTCAAGGGCATTAAATTAAATTACGAAAACTCGTTAAGAATAAATTTCGATTCTATGGTAACAACGGTCGATCGATGGAATGAAAATAATAATGTAGAATCAGATAACATAATCAAAATTAAAAATTCGATGATTAGAAAGTCTGATATACATGAAGTGGTAACGCGTAATAAAGAAAAACTATGCGCGATAGTTTTAAAAAAGCGGCGGTGTATCTCGGAAACCTTATCATATCCTTTTGGTTATAAGGAGAAAACATAAATAATTAAATTATTTTTGTTATAAATACAGTACGTGCGATTAAAAAAGTCTGTGCTGGCGGAAATTGTGATTGTCGAGTGCCAACATGCAAGTACTATCCCCCCCATAAATCTCATTAGGAGGTTTAGCATGGCACTCCCTTTTACATACTATAATTAAACTTAAAGCTGATGGAGAAATCAGAGTCTATCGTGAAATGTATGAGACACTGTTTAAATATAATTTGCTTGGAATGTCGTTTAAATATGTAAGAGTATTGGGCTGTTTTAATGAGTCGAGTGTTATATGGAAATTTCAAAAACCTGTTGAAAATTTGGACTTCGAGGATGAGTTAAGCACTGTACCATGTAATAAGCTATTAGACTCGCATGTTTTTTCAAATATTTCAACAGCAGAACTATTACACATAATCGATCCAAACCGAATTATAAAAATCCAGTCTCACAAAGTTCGACGCTTGAATGAAGAGCATCGTGATGACGGTGTTATTTATAAATGCCGCAACGGTTATTTGATAAAAAGAAAATATTACAACCGATGGATTGACGTAATTAAACATTGACGTCGACTAAGATTAGAAAATGAATTCTAAGAATTTTTGTTTTCATTTTTATTATTTAAGTAAACTAATTTCATACTTTAATTTGTTTGTTGTAGATCTCTCGAGGACTATTCAAAAATACTGCTCTTCATCAAGAAAATGTTCATGTTTTGAAAGCGTCTGTAAATTTCCTAAGTGTGTACGCTTTTCAACTTTTCGCCAGACATTGCAAGGTTTATTGTGGCACTCATTATTTCACACACTGTTAGAATTAAAAATTAAAATGGAGATACTCGCCCATAGACAATTATATAAAAAAATGTACAGTATGCAAACAGGTTCAAATATGTTATTCCACATAAAATTTATTGGACAGTTCATAACTTCAACTGTAATAAATTATCATGGTTCTGAGAAAAATCACGATAATATTCACGAATTTGAAAGTTTAACGATTGCTGAAACTTTATTAATTATAAATACAAACACCATAACAGGTATTTTTGTAATAGCTGTGCTAGATGATGACTGTCGAAATGAGTGGTGTGCGTCTGTTGGTATGCATTTGTAAAAAAAAAAAAAACAATATGGTGACAAAATATATTGTAATAATTATGTAAAATCCTAACAAATATGCATATTGTGAAATTTGATAATGTAAAGAAATTGTGAGGTAAATTTTTAAATAAATAGTGTTGTACTTAAAAAAAATTGAAACCATTTATTTTTCCCTAATTTTATATTTTACACATACATTATATACCAACTCTGTAAAAGAAGAAACTACGATGGTTATATCTGTGAAAAGGTGAGTTACTTGTTTCATTCATCTCTTTTACTCATAGCATGATCATTTGTATGATATTTTTCAAAAGGGGGGTGCTTGTTAAGATAAAGGAGAGAGAGAGAGAGAGAGATAGAAAAAAAATGTCGCTTCATTCTGTAAAAATTTATTATAAGAGCATGTTATGATATGTTTTTACTCAGTATTTCATGATGTCTGCAAGTAGTAAAAAGGAAAAGGGTACTATAGAAGAGAAGACCCCTCTACTTACCAGAAAGGACGAGGAAAAAAAAAACAAATCATTATTTCCGTCGGTTAAAACATTCACGACCGATCGATTCTCCAGCAACCAAAAATCTTGTCCAGAGAATAAATATTATAAGAGAGTGTAGTATCACCATCATGGATTTGGTTGTAGATATACAAGGTTTTTATGACTCTGACAGGCATTTTATACCAAAAGAAGTTGCCATGGTATCGATACAAGCAAATGTCATCGGTCATTGGTTAATTAAACCACCCCGCCCATTCAATGATTAACCTTACGATGTAAAAAAGTATAATAATCACCGCACGCTAGAAGTTCACGGTATAGAGTGGTTTGACGGAGATACCACAATCAATTATTTAAAATGTAGTCTTATTACGCTTACTAAAAATATCAAGAGAATTTACATGTATGGTAACGATGGAGCCGAGCTTATAAGTTTAATACTAGCACGTGAGGTTTACGACTTATCGCAAATTCATACCTCATTCAAAATGCATGGAAATAAAAAAATTCGTTTACCAATTTGTCTAACGCATGCGCAAAAACATTTTGTACACTGTATGGAGCATGTTTATTAAAAGAATGGATCATCAAGACTGAATCTCTAAAAAAAGCATCAGCGTTGGATAGTGATGCATATTATAACGCCTACCAGAAGCTTAAACCTCAAAGATCGCTACGACCATCCCCTGGATATCAAGACGTCGTGGATTGCGTCAGTGATAATAAAAAATAAAACAATTATTTGTTACTGTACGTTTTTGAAAAAAGGTATTGCAAAATAAAATCGTCAAACTAATAATTTGGCTTTTTTTTAGAGTTGTACCCCATCCGAAATTTTATTTTAAAAAAAATGCCATACTTATAAATATTAGGTGTATTAAAATATACAAATAAGAAATATAAATAAAAAAAAAAATAATTGCAAGCCCCGAAGAGATCAAATTAAATCAACGGTTTCATGTCGATGAAACCATTAACCAACTGAGCTATTTAGGACTTGCATCTTCCAAAATCAGAATAAGGTACTACAACTACTTTGAAAGTAATAAAAGTATACGAGCCGTTCATTTGCGTAGTTAGATACCAATGCAGGTAATATTTTTCCGATGCATGCTCCTTTCATCTACCCAAGGGAGTAGTTGAGAGAAGAAGAGAGTAGCGTCTGATGTGTACGTAGAGACAAATCAGCTGACGCTCACACATCGAACCAACCCATGCGTAGATTTATACCTATATAGGAGTATATATATATATATATATATAAAAGCTTAAGTATTAGCTACAACACCGTACCGTCGTGGACTCCGCCACATAGTATGTAGGTATGCTTTTCGGAAAAGTATTTAACTTACAAACTTTTCAAACTATGATTAGTATGAAAAATATTGTCATCATGGATACCCGATGGCAACACTCCTGGACAAGCATGATTTGCGGTCCAACCGGCTGCGGAAGCAGTTTTCGTTAAAAAATTTTTAAATAATTTAGAACAAATGTGTATATCATAGTGTTCAAAAACCCTCGCGATCGTGCGCAAATACAACATTTGGCGAAGCAGATATATCCGGAAGATCCAAAATTTGTACAAGAGGCGTATCAAGACGCAACAGCTAAAGGTCATGGTTATCTAATGATTGATTGCAAGCAAGACACTTTGGATGAGTTAAGATTTCGTGCAAGTATATTTCCCGACGACGAGTATCAATATGTTTACCTACCAAAATATGCTACGAGTGCATTTGCGTATCTGGGTTGAATTAACAGATAAAATAGTTAGAAGTAACCCTTAGCTCTTAGTTTTCTTTTGACTATGAACCCATCAACATCGAAAATCGGGCGTTTTAAACAACCCCCTCGTCGTGCAGACGAGTCTCGCGAAGCTTCGTTCGAGAGACGGTATATTGCGATTTTTGAAGCTCTCACTCATCTTAACAGAGAACAGAGAGCTGCATTGTTAAAAAAAGGAGACAAAAAATTAATCAACTGCTTGTGTAAGTGTGTTTTAAACGTTCTCAAAGGTGTTGTTTCTCTGAAAAACAGTCAAAAAAAAAGTTTAAAGAAGTTTAAAAGCATTTTACGACAATTGATCGCTAAGAGTAGAGGTAAATATTCGTGGAAAAAAAAAAAAAATTATAGTTCAAAAAGGTAACGGTTTTTTACCATTCATATTACAACATATTCTAAGTGAAATATTATCAAGAATATTGTAAAAATAATAAAATGGAAAGAGGGAAAAAAATGACTTTACTGTCTAAAGATCAACTTGAAAGAATAAAAAGAGAAAGCACTACCGTACGGGAAAACCCCGGTCCTTCTACTTCTACAGCCGCAAATAATTTTTTCACACATTCTATTTTACAAACCACACAGACAGCCGGAGATAACTTGAGTCGATTAGACGACTCGATGAAAAAAACTCTAGATTCAAATTCGTATAGCAATGAATACGATAAATTGAAGGAATACTTGAGAGTTTTACACAGGTATTTATACTTTATCGATGAAGAGCTTGAGCCAATGCAGATTGCTGAAAACGAAGTTAAAAATATCACTACTACTACAGATGATTATGGAATAAGCGAAGAAACGATTGTCAGTACTGTACCTAAAGTGTACCAGCAAAAATCTATGCTGCTTTTAAAACATTTAAAAGGATACAAAATCAAAATTAAGTGGGATAGTACAGGTACAGTAATTTATAAGGGGAAGAAAATTGATGGGTCAAATATTATCGATTTAATTAATGATGCTGCAAGGTGAAGGAAAAATTTTAAATCGGTGGGGAGAAAAATTTTTGATAAAGTACTTCGGGAGATAAACACTCCTCAAGAACTCGTGGGAAATACAGACCTCTTGAAAATCGTAGATCGCGACAGTTCAAGCTTGCTGTTGGATGGGACCATTAATATAAAGTCGCTCGGAGAAGACGAAGAAACGTTTGAACACGAGACTTTTTCATCACCTTTGGAACAAAACTGTACACGATAACAAATCTAATAATGATAAGCATGTAGTACCTTCATCTACACCAAAATCAAGCGGTGTTAAAAGCTGGTTACGATATTAATAAATAATGAATGTGCTAGAGAAACAAAATTTTACCCCTAACCATGAAGCAGCATTTTCTGGGGTCCGCAATTTAATAAGAGTAAATAAAAACAAAACCTCCCCTGAGAAAATCAAAGAGTGGCTACAAAAACATGATGCTTATACTTTATATAAATCTATTCGGCGAAAGTTTTCACGGTTGTTTTACGATGTTAATGCTAGAGATGAATTGTGAGAAGCAGATCTAACTCAACTGACGTCATTAAAAAACTACAACGACGGAGTGTCTTTTATTCTAATTGTAATTAATGTACTAAGCAAATTTGAATGGGTGCAACCTTTAAAAGATAAAAGTTGCCGTAATGTAACAGCAGGTTTTAAAAAAATTCTTGAAAATTGTCAATCTCGCTCGCCCTTTATGTTACAAAATGATCAAGGGACTGAATTTTTAGGCAGTGAATTTCAGCGCTTTTTGAAAGACAATGCTATACAATTTCGAGTTGCCAAGAACCCTGATGTTAAAGCGGCCGTAGTATAGGACGTCATTCGAACGTTTAAAGAGCGTATGTACAGATATTTTACATACAAAAATACATACCGTTATGTAGACGTTTTACAAGATTTAATTAGTGGTTACAATAATACCCCCCACTCTACAACAAAGGTAGCACCTAGCAGCGTAACAATATATAATGCACATGTAGCAAGACAAAATTTAGTCAATTCGAGAAAACCTCGCGCAAAATATCACAGTCACAGTAAAAGTAAAGATAAACATAAAGTAGGTGATTATGTACGCATAAGCCGTGATTAAAATGTGTTTGAGAAAGGTGCAGTAAAAACTTGGAGTGAAGAGATACTTAAAATTACTCGAATTTCGAAAAGACAAAATTGACATGTGTATGAGCTCAACGATTTAGATGGTGAAAAAATTGAGGGATTTCTTTACTCTCAAGAACTCAACCCTGTTGACAAGGAGCGTGTCAGCGAGCAGGAGTATAAAATTGACAAGATCTTGAAAACCAGAGGAAAAGGAAAAAACCAACAACACTTTGTTAGTTAGGTAGGATATCCTGAAAAATTTAATTCGTGGGTAAATTCGAGGGATTTCAAAAACAATGCATCATAACGAGCTTACGATTACTTTACCTAGTAACAGTAGTATAAAATATTTTCCGAGCAACCCAACAACAAATTTTTCTACACAGCTACCCCGTGAAATCGAGCTAAGCAGTAAATGTGAGGTAGGAATTTCCGAGATTCACGTACCATTCACTACTTTGCATGTTCGACGAGAAGAGGCAATGATAAGCGAGCCAGATGAAGAAAAAAAATGTTGTATTCAACATGGTACCTATGACTCTGTACATAGTTTATGCGAGGAAACAAATAGAAAATTGTTGGAATATTATCATAAAGATAAGAAATGTCAACAGCTAATTTATGATCATCGTGGTGGGTTTGTATTTATTGGTTTTCCAATAACAGGACCTGGACGTACAAGAACGTATGCCAAAATTTCTGTTTTGTCCACTATAGTGAAACGTACTGTTGGGTTCGAGGAAGGGCTGACCGAGATCGAACGTGACCGTGCCGAAATAAGAGGGGATTATAGGTTATTGTTTCATGGTAAACAGCCTGCAAGCTTATCAAGAGCGGTACCTAATCAACTTTTTATCTATTCTAATACATGTGAACCCGGTATTGTTGGTGATAGGCTTGCAGGCTTGCTGAAGATAGTAAATTTAGCCGCTCAGGAAATTCATTCCGGGAGCACAATTGTCAAGAGGTATACTCCACCAGTCTACTCACCCCTCCTCAATAATAGATTTCATACAATTGATATAGATATAAGAGATCAATTTGGTAAACCAATATTATTTGAGTTTGGGACACTGACTGTGGTGTTACATTTTAGGAAAGTTTTCTTTTAAGGTGATTCTTCACCTAACCCATTTACTTAAACTTTCAGGGAAACTTGGAGGGATTGTTATTAAAGTTATAAGGCATCTTCTCTTAAAATTTCAAGTCCTTTTAACAGGCAAATTTTTGAAAACAAGTCAGTCAAAAAATGCACTTTTAACATGTATTCTTATGTAGGTTACTTTTCCATACGACGATATCATGTAATATCTCGTAAAGTAGGCTTAAGATCGTAATAGAAAAAGTTTTTAGTGAAAGAAGAACTTTTTAGCTGTCTAATAATATAACAAAAGTATGGGCTTATCAGGGAAATAGTAAACGATATTTAATCGTTAACGTAATCAGTTATTGAACAGCGATAGCGAAATGTCTACCGTGTAAACGAGCAGACGCTCGGATCGCGCACGCAAATTTAAAATGACTCACTTACTAATATGGCAGTAAGACAATCAGTAAAATTATGTTATGATTACTATTTGTTGAAAATAAAAATAACAGTTTATTTTTGTGTTAAAAACATACATAAGGTAATCATAACAAGGAGCATATCAATGTTTAGTTCTAAATATATTGATAACTCATAAATAATAAAAGTAAGTACTTATATAAATAAGATAATTGAAAGATGCAACATAATGTTTAATTTAATAATATGGTTATTTGTAGTACTATTTATTTTCGAAGAAATGTTATACTTTTTCTATGACTGCAGAATTTTTTGTGACTCTCGGTTTCCCTTCAACATTTTCAGTAAACAGAACACGTAAACCTTCTCTTTTATTTTTGTCGAAAGCCTGTTGCATAACCTCATGAGTGATTCCTACCTTTGACAGTTTATTCATTATTCTTGATGATAATGTATCTTTATACCTCAATAAAGTCGATTTATTGAGATCCATTGTTATTTTTAATTGTCTTTCCTCGTTAATTTGATACATGCTTTTTGCAAAATGTTTAATTTTAATTTCTGTCTTGAACATAACTTGATGAAGTTTTTTCAGAGCCTGGACATCCTCGTGAGCATTGTGGTTTTTACTCTGGTACAATGTCCCCTAACAAAGCTCCAAGAGTGAACTTACCTTTCTGCTTTTTTCTGTCTTGCAGAGTACATTTAAAAATTTGCAACGAGTCCGCAAACCCTTTCACGCAACTGCTAAATTCTGTGTACAGCGAACATTGGTGCATGAATCTGATAATTCTTGGGTTATCAAACCTTTGTGAAAGATTATAATTTATTAGTTAATTACATAAATAAAATAAATAATTTATAAGCCTGAAAATAACGTACGAGAATCCATTGTGAGCAAGTAAAATAATAGGACACTTGAAACCCTGCAGGTATTCTACGAATCTTTGACAAGCGACCATGGCAGACAAAGCAGTCACACGATGCTCGTATAAGTGTAATTCACCTTCCAAAATATGAAGTCCTGTTATCTGTGTTGCTGCCTTTGTGAATGGCCTGGATGGTATAATATACGAGTTGAAATCATTGTCCTCTGCAAACGAAGCAGCTGAAATCTGAAATAAAGAATCAGTTTTCCATTTCAAGTACATTGGAATACACTATAAATACCATAAGTATACTTACTTGGACAATATTATCTAGGTGAGATAAGCCAGTAGTTTCCAAATCGTAGAGTATTATCTTGCAAGATGTTAAATCGGCTTTTTCTTGCGTGAAAACTGTGTCAGTAGGGATAAGACTTGAAATATTTGTCGATGCAAAACCACTTTCATAAGTGATGCCCTCTTTTCTGTCATAGGATGCATTTTTAGAAGCTCCAGCACTTTTATCGTAGTAGTTTCTGAACGCACTGACTTTATTTGTCGCAACACATCTTTTTTTTGTCTTGACAAGGAACTTCCAGTGCTCTGTCTAAGGCCTATTTTTTGGAAAACCGAACTGGGATATTGACAGCCCATATTTTTCTGGCAAATAGCAGCGCTCACACGAAAAATCAATGACTCTGATGCTGCATAATGCCTGGCTTTTGGGCATTTCGTTGAGATGATTTAATTAATAGATTCGTTAGCCTGAGTTGAACCACCCTCTGAAATTTTCTGCGAGTTAGAGGCATAACGATTTATAAGCTCACTTACTGTTACTTTAAAATCTGCATCTGTCAACGGCTTTCCTTTGGGTAGATATTTATGGGTATATTGTTTATCCACATTACCCTCGCACCCAGCTCCACAGAGAGTGTGATCACCATAAGCATGGGGAACTATTGCTTTCAAAGCCTGTGCAATTTTTTTTGCGTCCCCCTTATTTTGTTTAATGGTTATTGAAAAGCTTTTACCAAAGTAACTATTGAGGCTTGGTGATAATTTTAGACTATACAGATGACTGGTAAAATTTTTTTTCACATGATTAAAATTGGACCATTTCTCCACTTCATAATTTGCTTTTCTTCTAACAGATGCTATTGTGCAGCTATCATCATCACCGATTAATGTCCTTACTTCAAAATTCTCTTGTTTAAATAAATTATTGTCAGTAAATATTTCAACTGCCATGTCTGCTTCCATAGATTTAGCAGACCCTTCATAATTATTGCTGCAATCATGATCTTCTTTGGGATGTCCAATCTTGCAGAGACGACAATCCTTGCACCTTACTGCAAAAGCAATCACTTTTCCCGAAAAAAATCCGATGGCTGTTCCATGGCCATGAATATTATTATTTTTATATTTTAAAAACTAGTTGGAAATCAATTTCAAAAAAAGCTTGGATTTTCCTTTAACTCCTTTACCACTCAAACTATTGTAAGATCGGCTTGTCCCTCGTTTTTGCCACCCGGTGTCATATGACACCTTTAAAAAAACTGGAGGAAAAGGATCGTGATTGTTTCGAGGTTTCCCATTCACTCTGCGTAACAAAAAATGAAAGATTAAAGAGATTGGAACAGTTGAGCATGAAAATTAAAATGAGGTTCATTAACCTTTAATATTGTATTTAAATATAAAAAATTACTTGTTTACATATAATTGTGTATATTGATTATTTGTAGTTGTAAAAATAAAAATGTAAAATTGGTAGATAAAACATTGAATAAAAATAGTGTATAAATCATCTTGTCAAAAAATTAATCAGAAATCACTAACAAAAATGGTAAACAAAAAAACAAGTTATTCGAACCACAACTGCTAGGTAGTTGTTAAATCTTACAAATTCTGCTCTGGTTCTCTAAAGTAAGTTGTTTTTCTAATCGAATGGCTTCAATGCACGACTCTTCTGCCACTTCTTCTATTGCATGACCAACTATTCTTTCGCACCTTTTTGTGGTTGCTGGAGCAGGACTTGTTACGTCTGTAGCTGATAAAATTGTATTTACATGCGTATCTCCAACACCAGCATCGATCATACCTGCAAATTTTTTACATTCGTTTAGATCTTGTATTTTAATCATTACTGTACATATGTTTTATGTACAATTCCTTACCAAAGGCTAATTTAACATTAACTTCATACGTCGACGAACTTCCACTGATACGTTCATTAGTGTAAACTGTTTTTATAATATTGCACTTCGTACATCTGACTCTGAATAGGTTGGCCAACCCAATTTCTCTCTCTTCCTCCACATTCAATAATGATAAAGGAATCGAACAATCTTTACACCACAACTGAGAGGCCAATGTTTTGATTTCAACAACATGCCTTGCCTTTCCAATTATACGAGACACATTTGTGTCATCCTACGAGTATTTAAAATGAGCTAAAATGCTTTAAAAGTAAGCTTCCTTTACATTCGTGGTAATTGTAGAATTAATAACACTTACACAAGCTACAGATTGGAGAGCTCGTTTTTTAGCCGCCGATGCCAATATTTTATCTCGCCTTAACTGTACTTTCTTTTTAACAAATTTTCCATTCATTGTCCCTCTCGTACAGTGGGCAGGATATTTAGGTGGCATCACTATTTTGTACAATTACAGTTATTTAACTATTTTACTGACTGATAAGAGATACATCGGATAATTAAAACAAAAGTGAAGGGGTTACGTTCGCGTGTCAGACGACGCTCGAAGATTGTGTATATAGGTACATGCAGAAATCGGCGGCAACGTCTGCTTAAGTAGGAGTACATGCCATTTTCAGAACCTTGCGTCAAAAAAAAATTTTTTTATTACTCTTACTCTAACTTCATTAGCTTGTTTATTGGTATGTAAATGCAATGCTATTATAGTCAAGTGCCAGTACAACATATTTTATGTTGCAAATAATACGCTTATCGAAAATTATGAGACCACAGGGTCCCGTGTCACTTTGATACGGCACCATCGTGAAGAACCACCTCAAGCGAATTGTTACAAAATGGTTTTTTACGAGGGGTATCACACACAGCACAGGGGCGGAAAAGGAGGCAAGTATGTGTTTGCGGGGTCATATATACAGAGAGGGCACAGATTAGGCTCTTTTTTCACTGGACTATTTTGGAGTGCTATGTCCTACATAGTCAGAGGTGCTCGTGCCGTTGGAAAAGAAGCTTTACGAGCAGAAGTGAATATAATAGACGATGTTGGAGAGAGCAATATACCTTATAAAAACGCATTCAAGTATCGGATGAATGAATCAAGTAAAAATTTAAAATGTAAAGCTACAGAAAAAATTGTGAAGTTGATGGAAGGATCTGGATATAATGCTTTACCATATAAAAAAAGAGCACAGTCTAGACGTCGAAGCGGTGGTGTAAGCATCTTATTAAAAAGTGCGAAAAAAGAGAAAAGAAAAGGTCGATCGAAAGTAGCTAAACGAAAAATAGGTGCGCGTAAGAAAAATCGTAAGAAGAAAAAACCAAACAGAAGAGTAAATAAAGTTGGTCGTAAAACAAAGAAAAAGGCGGTAAAAAATAAAAAATCAAGACCTGTAGATATTTTTGGATAATCATGNGCGCGTAAGAAAAATCGTAAGAAGAAAAAACCAAACAGAAGAGTAAATAAAGTTGGTCGTAAAACAAAGAAAAAGGCGGTAAAAAATAAAAAATCAAGACCTGTAGATATTTTTGGATAATCATGTCTTCCCTACATAGTCATACGGATCCTTCTCTGAAGAGCGAGTTGGATTTATTTTCCGTTCCTCTCACGCATACAGCATTAGAAACTAATCGATGAGTGCATTAAAAACCTGTTTAGTCGTTAAGCAATGAAAGTCCCATAGAATTCGTTATCAGTTCTCAAAATAAGGATTATATCGATTTGGCTTATACGATGCTCAGAGTGAATGTCAAATTGACACCTTACGACAAGGATGGGGATGCGCTTGTAGCTCCAGTGAACAATTTTTTACACTCGATATTTAACCAGGTTGACGTTTATTTTAATAAAAAACTGGTAACTCCACGAAATAATGCTTACCCATACAGAGCATAGATTGAAACTCTTTAAAATTACGGTCCTGCTGTAAAATCATCGCATTTGTCAACAAATCTGTGGGAAACAGATATTTCTGGGGAAATGGACGAATTACCCGGTTCGAAAAAAAATTTAGCTCTTACCAAGCGTCAAGAATATTTAAAAGATGGAAAGACCGTAGACTTAATGGGTCATTTACATTGTGACGTATTCAATCAGGATAAATTATTATTAAATGGCGTCGAAGTTCGTTTACGCCTAGTGCGTGCAAAAGATGCTTTTTGTCTCATGGATGCCTCAACGAAAAGTTATTCCGTCAGCATTAGCGAGGCTGCACTCTTTGTTTGGCAAGGGAAAGTTAGCCCTACAGTTTTAATTGCGCACGCAAAAACTCTGGCAAACACTACGGCAAAATATCCAATTACGCGCGTCGAAGTCAAATCTTTTACCCTACATAGCGGTATAAACAGCGACTCTTTAGATAATGTTATCCTCGGACAACTTCCGAAAAAAATCATTTTAGATTTTGTTGACAACAAAGCCTTCAATGGGGATCGAAAGATGGCTCCTTCCAACTTTTAAAATTATTCTATAAATTTTTTGTCGTTGTACGTCGATGGTGTACAACTCCTAAGTAAGCCGCTACAACCGACTTTTATAGGAAGCACACCTATGTACGTTGAAGCATATCATACTTTATTTTCGGGGACCGGGATCTATTATATGTATGAGGGAAATAGTATTCACAGGAAAAACTATTCCAACGGGTATTGTCTGTTTGCATTTGATCTTACACCCGATCTTTCGGCGCATTTTGCAGGTCATTGGAATTTAGTAAAGAATGGTACAGTACGAATAGAAGTATGCTTCGAGACAGCTCTCACGAAAACTATAAATTGTGTTTTATATGCTGAATTCGACAACATATTGGAAATTGACTCAAATCGTCAAGTAGTTGTGGATTTCAACTCATAAAAATTCACACATCGTTTATTATGGACTCGTCGCAACTACGTAGATGTCTTGGCAGTATGCATGCAGCGATGACAGGAGTATTCCCTGCGGATCAGTTACCTTTTGTTTGGGCGAGACCATGTGCTCTCATAGTTAACACCGATGAAAGTTCTAAGCCAGGCACGCATTGGGTAGCTATGTATGTCGATATTAAAGGTCATGGAGTGTACTTTGACAGCTATGGTCTGCCTCCCATGGTACCCCAGCATATTGATAGACTCAAAAGAAATTGTGTTACTTATTATTGGAATGTACAACAGCTTCAAAATATTAATTCTAGCGTTTGCGGAAATTACTGTATTGATTTTTTATTTTTCATGTGTAACAACTATTCTTTAGGCATGTTTTGTTCATTTTTTTTATCAGATACTCTCACCAACGATAAAATAGCTGTAATCTTTTTTAATCGTATCACTAGACGTAAGAATTTTAAAAATATTCGCATTGTAAGCAACACATGTACTCAAACTAGCAAACCTAAGAGTAATCATAGAATAGCACATTTTTTTCAAATTTATATCAACTTATATGTAAACTTTAAGTGTGTTTTCATACAATATATACGTTCAATAAATTTGAATTGTTTTTATTCAAGAAACTTCGCATACCATTCATTCCTTATAATTTTTACGATGTACATTGATAAAAAAATTACTTAAAAACTCTTATTTCAGTTTTAAAAATTTCTGACACCACTTCAAATTCAGCAAAATGTTAATGAGAAACATAAGCATTAGCTGCACGTGCTTAACTTAAACCGACGCTCGACTTTAAGCTGAAACATCCTCCTAATTCCTACAGACTTATGAGTAATAAAATGTTTACTCGTAATGTATAATTTCTACATTGCTCTTGGGTTTCTGCAACCCCTGATAGCTGTACATTTAGTTTCAGTGTATTTTCAAAACTATCAGCCAGTGGTCAGTCGATCGGTTAAAACGGTTACAATGTGGATAAATATCGTACGTGTTTACTTAAATAGTTTTTTTGAAATTATCGTAATGTGGTGTTAGAAGACAAAAGGTTTCGATACCTATTTTATAGACCATGACTGAAAATGCTTTTTAATAAACATCGTGAGATGCAGTTGGGAAACATTAGGTTACAACACCTACCCGTGCCGTTACAAATTTAAACGATTTTTAATAAAAGTGATGACTTACTATAACGAAAAGCTGGAAAAACATCTCATTTATAGTGACGCAAAAGACTACGGTTTACGTCTGAAAATGTCAGACAAAGTATTAGAAGTGAAAATTAATTGGAATAACTTTGTTGAAAACAAACTTCAGTTCCGAAAGTTATACATGTGAACGGTTAAAGTGCTTTCTTATCATAAAGGACGCCACTGCACCAACTTAATAGATAATTCCATGGGTATGTGTTCAATGCATACAGAGTTAAGAAAGACTTCATGTGCAGCATACCATCTCTTAGGAAAAGCCGAAAGAGCTGGAGTACCTGAGGAACACATGGGGATGATAGCGTTTTTTGAGCTGTTGCTAAGAAAGCAATATGCTTACGAATATAACATAACACAATCCGACACAAGACATCAACGACATCTGCCGTATGACATATATCTATGAAACTGTCTGGAAAAAGCTTTCTCTTACTACTGTCGTAGGGTCGAGGTGCTTGGTATGATAATTTGTTAAAAAAAGATGGCGTTGGCAGTCAGCTAGCCAGGTTATTGGGTTAAGCTTCTTAATAAAATAATTTGTGTTAAATACAAATGTCCTGGCAGTAAGCGAGTTAGATCATGGGGGCTAGCTGCTTGAAATGACAATTCGTTAAAAATCCAATCGCGCTGGCAGTATGCGGGCCAGGTCCTAGAGTTAAGCTACTTAAGATGACAATTTAATAAAAAAAACAAGTGTGCTACCAGTAATTCTATCGGGTCATTGGGGCTACCTGCTTGAGATAATAATTTATCGGAAAAAGCAGTGTGCAGTCAGTTCACGCGCTGGGTCATTGAGTTAAGCTGCTTGAGATAATAATTTGTGATAAAAACAAGGGTGCTGGCAGTCAGTGCCGCGGTTTGTTGAGTTTAGCTGTTTAAAATAATAATTTAAGTTAAAAAACTAGCCTGCAGGCAGTAAACGCGCTTGGTCATTGGATTAGGCTGCTCGAGATGATAATCATTTATGAAAACAGTGATGCTGGCAGTAAGCGCGTCGGGTCATTGAGTTTAGATGCTCAAGATAATAAATTATTATATAATATATATAGCTGCTTAAGATGATAATTTAAAAAAAAAAAAACAAGCGCACTGGCAGTAAGTGCACCAGATCATGGAGCTTAGATGCTCAAGATAATAAATTATTATAGAACTAACTGCTGGCGGAAAACCTGCCGCGTCTTTGTGTTAAGCCACTGAAGATAGTTATTTATACTAATAAACGGTCACGCTGGCAGTAAACACGTCAGGTCTTTGGGTTAAGCTGCTTGAGATAGTTACCTATTAAAAAAAGCAGTGCGCCAGCAGTAAGTGCGCTGGGTCATTGGGTTCAGCTGTTTGTGGTATTAATTTATTATTTGTGTTTGGCTGCTTGAGATAATATTTTATTAAGAAATCCGTGCACTGTGGTAATAAGCTCGCCAGATCATTGGTTTTGAAGTTCTTGGTTTGATTTTTTTGGGCTTTGCATGCTGGGTCTTAAAGCTTATAATGTTTGAATGACGCACAAGTACTTGGGTAATAAGAGACCTCCTGCACGAAAGTGTGCACGAGTTCTTAGTTTGATATCGGAGCACTGATTGTCCAGGGTGCTTGCTAAAGACATTAATAACAGTATGTGATGTCCTTATTCTTTCTTTTTAAAAAATGTTAGTTCACTTAAGAAACATGACAGTTATTTCAAAAAACTTTAAATTGCTTTATTGAATATTAAGTCGAAGGGCTACTATAGATACATACACGTTGTCTCTTAGAACAAAAAAATGTTTTTATAGACACAATAACTGATTTAGCAGAGGATTTTATCTTGCATCATCTAAATTTATTAATTATATGCATCATTATTCTATTAATAACTTAAAACGTAGATTAGACAATAAGTTTAATGGTATCATCACTATTAATACAGAAGTACGCAGGACAAAGTTTTGATTTTAGAATACTAATAGATGTACCTCAATAGACATCTTTAAGGAAAAGATATCAGCCTTTGATAAATTTGTAAGAGTAGACAGTGGCAGTTCTGTTATTAAGAATTTCACTTATATTAGTTTTCCTGATTTTTCTTACTTTTCTTTCGAACTGGGAGCTCAGCTTCATTTTACTTCTTTTCCAGATTCTTAAATTATTTAAAAATTTTTGAAATTCATGCACTGCACTAGGACTCTTAACAGATTGCACAAAGATTTGTGTACTAATATAAATAAACCGTACCTTGATAATAAAAAAAATCTGATAGTAAGAAATTACAAAACTTTCTATACTGGTAATACCATTCCGAATGATATGGAATTAAAAAGAAACTTTCTAAACACCATACCAAACTATTAGTTACAAGATTAGAGAAAGGAGGCACTACTGTTGTCTTATATATGGAGGATTATTTTTGTAAGATCAGTGGCACTTATTCTAATGTTACATATCACATTGCACTAAAAGGTAGTGATAGCAAAGAAGTCGTATTCTAATTGACTTCTATTGTAAAAAATCTTACTAAAAAATGTGATAACAAGAGTATCTTTAACGCAGTAGAGATTCCGGAGCCAGATATTTCGAAACTAACTGGAAGCCAACTGTCTAGGGCTCACAGAGTCATTAAGGCACCTAAGGGGGGTTTTTCGGCAAGGTTGGGTATGTTTTCAATTGTTTACCCCATTTATCAACTTGATTCGCATAAAGCTTTTAAACTCACTCATTTTTCGTTTGGATCCAAGAATAATATAACAGCTCATCAAACTCTGATCGATAATCGTTATCCTCCATTTTTTTAAAAATAAATACACGGAGGAAAGGATTAGTTTTCTTAACAGACAAAAAAAATTCTTCCAGGAAGCTCGCACTCAAAATCTTTAAAAATGCGATGCAAGTGTTATCTCTGGGTTCTCAAATTGGTTTGGTTTGAACACAAATGTGTTCCTTGGTGTTTCTTACTTCCAACCTTAGAAGATGGTGTTTGTTGCACCGCTTAGCTTGCTCGAGACTTATTGAATCAAGTCTTGAGTAGAGAGTGATAGCAGGATTACAATTGAATTAGTATAGCGATGCGAACAAACATACAATGGGAAGCAATGATAAAACAAGAAGTTGCAGTTTTATCTTTAGATCAATAAATGGCTTTCATCTATAAATGCAACTAGTACAACTCTCAAGTTTTAACAACAATAATTACTTTTTAAATAAAAAACTAGGCTTACCAAGTCGAGGATGAGAAGAATTACATCCCAAGCAGAAAAAGTAGATGGATAGCACGGTGTGAATGGTAGCTGTCGTGGCTCAGCAGCAACCAACAGGCTCTCCCGCAGGTATTACTCGCACACTGGTTTGTAGGCAAAGAGAGAGAGAGCGCGGGACATCACCACGTTGAAAAGCCCAAGTACTCGAGGAGCCGGGGCAGGGATACCCTCGTGATTTCATGTGTATGTAGGCCGTGGGGCTTAGAGAACGATGAAACTGTATTACTGTAGTAAAAAAAACACTACATTTATAACACCCACGAGGGCTCCCCACCACTGCTGCATGGATGGAGAAATTGATTAGTGCTGCTGCTTGGGCTCGCCATCGGCTTAGTGTTACAACTATATTCTCACGTAACCATAGCTACCTGCCTTGACGCCGCTGGCGAAAAAAAAAAAAATAAATAAATAAAAAAAGGGAAATTGATTTAAAAGAAGCAAACTTTACAAATATAAATAAACTTGCTTACAGAAAAAAAAAAAAAAATTATTAAATTAATTATAAAATTATAAGAAAAGTAAGCTTATCGATCAAACAGTGTTTTGGTGGGCAAAATTACAAGAATAATACGTTATCGCGAATACAAATAAGAGGTCAGTTTTACTGTTTCAATTAAAGATAAGAGATACAAATAATAACTAATTAGTAGGGGAAACAAACAGTAGAAACTGTGAAAAACAAAGGAAAATACAAAACTTTCATGTCAATTCTTGCTGTCACTGTCACTGCACTTAGCACTAGTTTGGCTCTTGAAGTGGTCTTGATATCAACGTTGAAGCTCTGACTCAGTAGGTAGTTTCACTAATTTGACCACTGGTCATTTGAAGGTAAATGTGGCTGTTTGTATCGCAACCACACGTACCAAGCTGTCATCCCCTTTGTAAGTTATTATCACCCATCCCAATGGCTAATGGCTTGGCAGAACATTATCTTTCTTTAAGAGAACGATGTCACCCACCTGTAAGTTTGGCTGGGGCTTTATCTACTTGTTGCGAAGCTGCATGTGATGCAGCACCTGCTTTTGCCACCTGGCCCAAATGGAGTCTCTTAGGCTAGTCAGCAGTCTCCAACGGCTGACTCTGCTTGACAAAGTTGGGTTCTCAAAGTAGGGCTCAGAGTACGCCAGTAGCGAAGAACCTACCAAAAAATGCGCCGGAGTCAGCGCTACAGTTGAAGCATCGTCGGAGCTGAGGGGACAAAGTGGCCGTGAGTTCAAGCAGGCCTTTATCTTAGCACATAATGTTGCCAACTCTTCAAAGGTGAAGGTTGATTTTCCGACCACCCTCTCAAAGTGGTGTTTGAAGGACTTGACAGCTGTCTCTCACGTACCGCCGAAGTGCGGCGCTCGTGGAGGTATGAACATCCACTTTATTCCTCTTACGGCTAGCTGGCTGTTGACACCCTCGACAAACGCAGATGACTCGTTGAAAAGTTTGTTGAGCTCCGAGGCAGCTCCCTTGAATCTTGAGGCGTTATCCGAAATTAAAGTGGAGCAAGTACCTTTGCGTGCACAAAAGCGGCTAAACGCTGCCAAGAAAGCGTCAACGGTCAAATCTGATACCACTCAATATGTATGGCCTTCAATATGTATGGCCTTAGACACCATACATACAAAGATTACCACATAACCTTTAGTTCTTTTATCCCCTCTGCCCTTAGAGAACAGGATTGGCAGGGGGCTCGCGTAGTCGAGCCCAGTAACTGTGAATTGCCGAGTTGGAGTTGGACGATACACTGGGAGTTGTCCCATTAGTTGGATTGCGCTCTTGGCTTGGTGTCGTGCACAAGAGACACACTGGTGAAACACCGCAGTGATAACTCTCGTACCTTGAATGATTTGGAATGTCAAATTGAGAACCGAGAGCATCAATGGAGGGGCTCCATGGATGGTTAAACGATGAGCTTCCTGAACGAGTCTCTCAGTAAGCAGGCAGCCTCCTGGGAGTATGATCGGGTGTTTCTAGTAGGGTGTAACTAGTTGTTTGCTTCAGTGAGGGTAAGCAAGGGAATTTGAGTGGTTTATAAGGTTCGTGAGTGTCCACCAGTTCCTCAGTGAGAAGAGCGTAAACTTCTTGCTCGTCCACTAGAGAGCGTATCCACGCTGACTCGGGTACTGTGAACCACGCAGGACCACTCCACCAAAGATCAGAATTTGAGATTACTAATGTCGTTGATCCCTGAGTTGCGCAGTCTACTGGATTCTGAGCCGATTTAACGTGCCTCCAGAGAGCATCTGGAAACGAGAAGATTCTTTTGCTCGCCCTGTTTGCGATGAAAGTCGACCACTTGGAAGGCTGACCCTTAAGCCACTCCAAGACGATTTGTGAGTCGTTCCAAAGATTGACAGTTTCCGGTAGTTGGCGTAGACTTGCCAGTAGCTGTGCAGCAAGCCTGGTGAGAAGTGAGCTTCCAGACCACTCTAACCTTGGCAGTGAAACTACTCTTAGTGAGGTTACCTTCGATTTGGCTATGAGCAGGGTTGCCTTATTTTCTGGGAGGACGATGTAAAGGCTAGCTGCATAAGTCTGCTTGGATGCGTGTCGATGAGCCTGTGAAGATGCCACTCGCCAAAGGTAGTTGAGCCAGTCCACCATGGTATAGAGATCACTTGCTCAGTTTCATACCCGTAGACGCAAGTAGATGAGCTGACATACGTCACTGTCATCGTCCTGAATTCCTGGACTGGCTGTGAATCTTTAACTAGCCAGAGGATGGACTGCCACTTTCTCTTGTCTGGATGGACCTTCATCTGTCGAAACATTTGGAAAAAACTATGTCCGTTGTAAAGGCATATCTGAAAAAACGCCATTCAATTGAGACAGCTGAGATTTTAGTTTGTAACTTGGGACCTGGCAATAAAACATCATTCAACAAGAGCCCAGTTAAATGCATCAGGGACGTGTTAAACACAACACGAATCTTTTTTAAATCGTCTTGCTTGAAGATAGTATGGTAAGGCATGAAATAACCCTCATGGAATCTGGAATTTGGTTGTACCAATTCTATGTGCTTAGAATCCAAATAGTCGAACATGAAGGCGTTGTAGACATCTGTACGACTCTCATAATAAGCCAACCGTTTCTCTAAACGCAAAAAACAAGCATAAGCGATTTCTCGAGAGCCAGTAAATCTAGAAATTTTTGAAAAAGGAAGACGGACTATAATCCTATTTTACTTATCATGATAGTGCGTATCAACAAAATGTCGCTCACAGGATTCTTCCTCTGGGGACAGAATCTTTTAGCACCGAATCTCTTCTATCTCCCAGATTTGAGATTGACGACTCTGTGAAGGTATGTTAACCTGGATTGAACTGGGTTTTGAAGATAAATCCTTTGAATGGACCTGACCAGTGAGTAGCTACCCAAAGACTGATTGTTGTGCGACGGAAGTACCAATCGGATCTACCTTTAGACCGTCCGTAATTGATTGATGCGTAAATGTCTGCGCTTAAGACACAATCAACCCTGCCTGGCTTAGAAAACTAAAGTTCAGCCAAAGATAGTCCACGGATGTACGGCCAAAGTTGAACCGCAAGTCTTCTGAAAGGGATGAGTTTTGTCAACTCATCCAAGACTAGAGCCGTGACCTTTAAGCTGAACTGTAAATCGACTTTGGGGTTGGCAGTCAGGTGCACTTTAGTTTGTTACTTCGACGTGACAGCGCCACCAAGCCCAATAACTGAAATAGCCACCCTGATAGGTTTTAAAGAAAGTTGCTCAACAACTTGTTTTGAAACGAACGACCGCTGTGAGCCAGAATCAATCAAGGCTTGAACAGAAACTGACTGCCACTGGGAATCGACTAGCGTCACTTAAGCAGTAGCTAGTAAAACCATACTCTCCACTGAAGTAAGCTACGATTGATGAGGCCGTATCAGGACATGACGTCGTAGCTAGCTGTGTCGAGTCGCAGTATTCTGAAGGAGACGTGCAACCTGTCGCAGGTTTTGTAGAATAACCTGGTTTTGTGATGTTAGCACCTAAGTTTCCTGCGTGAAGCCTAGTATGATGTATTACTTTACATATAAAACACTGTTTGGCTGAAGAACATTTTTTGGCATTATAAAAAACCTAAAGACAATTTAGACAGAGCTTCTCCCTTTTGCAAAACTGAACCCTTTCTTGAATCAACATGTCCTAAAACTTTTTGCACCCGAAGAGCCAGTGCGTACTAGTGCACAACAACCAAGACGGGTGTGATTTGTAAGGTGTAGAATCAACAGTTTGGACTGTATGAACAGCCTCTTGTTGTCTGCCCGACTGAGTACCTGAATGAACATCAGATTCTTCTGAAGTCGTCCGCGACTGCTCCAAACTTTGAATTCTACGATCGAGAAATTTAGTTACATCCCTTTATCCAGCGAATCCTTGTTTTTCCTCTTCAGAAATTTCCCAGTTCTCTTGCAAGATAAAATCTAACTTTCGAATAATACAATGAGCAGTGAAAGAATCAGCCTGATCTACCTCTATCTCTAATAAAGCTCGCACTGTTTCCTCGACCTGATCCAAGAGATCGTTGAGGTCTTGTACATTTCGTGCCTGAACGTTAGGGAGCTGAATAAGTTTTTCCATATTGTTAAAATGCCTAAGTCATAAATTCTTATGACAATTATGTGATAAAACTTTTAAAATTATAACTTTTTATTACGCTAAGTTCAGTTGTTGCAATGTGTTAACACAATTATGGACACCATTAGTAATTATGTAACGGGTTGTCTAAGCATTTTCGTAGTATGTTATTGGATTGGCAAATATTTATATAGATATATAAATTAATTATTTTACTTCTGTGAAATTCACACTAAATTGTATTCTGTTATAATTATAGATTTCAATCATTTTCATTAGTAAAGAGGCAGTCAGCAGTACAGCGAAATACCAGATTTATGTAAATGAAGAGTCAATAAATAGTCATGCCCCATACTACCATGCTTTTTTTTTAAATATTGTTGAGTATATTGTACATTTATACCAACGAATATATATGTATATGTAT
>NW_019380064.1:504555-532901 GCF_000648655.2 Copidosoma floridanum | reverse complement strand
TAAATAAGAACAAGATTTGAATATTAGTAGATAAGCTAAAAGACATAAAAGTTTTTGGTAAAAAAGGATTTTTTCAAAGAAGAACAAAAATAAATTTAGAGCTAGATAAGTAGTAAGAAGTTTTTAACCAAAAGAAATCATTGACAATATCCATTAACCTGTAGCAAATATGCAAACTTTAAAAATTTTGTTATCTAATTGTTATCATGAAAGTTTGAGTATTAATCAGACTGATATTAAAACTGCATTTTCAAATAGTAAAGTTACTTTTTTTGTAAATAGTTTGCTGCAAAAAACAAAAGACTATTGATACGAGTAAGAAAAAAGTTTGATTGTCTAACAATATTATACTTAAATTATGTATTAAGGAGTTTTGGGAGTAACATTCAGAGAGGCGAGAAACGGGGAGTCTTTCCTGCCCGCGCAGCTGGAACCCCTTTACCGCGTAACACCTCTTGCACTCTACAAACTTAAAACTGTATGACTGTAATT
The DNA here is from genome assembly GCF_000648655.2 of Copidosoma floridanum. The sequence continues at coordinate 532,409 of NW_019380064.1, read as the reverse complement.
GATTATATTTTTGAATAGTGCCTGGCAAGGCTTGATTTTTTTTGTCGAGCATGTTCCTTTTATACCAAGGTATCTATGACAATGTTTTTTTTTCGTTCTAACACATTTACAACTTACCTTTATTTCAATTAAAAGGTAAACCTAACTTTTGCTCTCTCATGAGACCGTGTTAAACTGTCAATATGTTATAATTTTTTTCTCGAAAATTTCCCCTGGTAAAAAACCTGAAAAACTCATGTGCACTCCTAATATGCTCAAATGTGATGTACGTTTTTTTGGCACGTTTCTCTACTTCAAACTTCTCTCCCAAACCTGCTTAAAAAAGGTTTTATAAGTAGGAACATAATTCTGAAACGATAAGTACAATGTACAAAATCTACGATGTACATTTTAGTCTTAAAATCTTTTTATCCACATAGTAATTTACTAATAGATAGCCAAACTAAGGTTTCTACCGTTAAATCTCACAGTTAAGAATAAAAAGAATAAAGAAGCAAGTATCATATAATTTATGGTTAAAATAGTGATATTTATTTTCCTGAACGCATGCTCTACAAATTTGTCTCCATACATTTCTTATTAGCTGTGAATTTTTGTAAATTCTATTACTAATTAGATTTTGTCAGCAAACAATGTATTGTTACATATTTCATCACAAATTATTAAATACTAGCAACCCGCCGTCTCGGCTTCACCAGAGACTTACTAAATAAAACACCGTAGTGTGTTGACATGCAATGTAAAACATTTTCAGTTAGAAATTTTACACATATTGCTGATGCATCTCAGAACAAAAGTCTTATTATAAAAAGCTATTTTTTTGGAATCCATATAGTTTATTTGGTCAAATAATAAAGTGTAAAAATTCAAAAAAATAATTATGCTGAAAAGTACCGTGCGTTCGTTATGCCATAAAATAATCGGTGGCCATAAGAAGCCGTTGCTTTACAGTTTTTCCCGTGTACTTCACAAAAAGGCAATTTTTTAAAGCTGTTAAGNTACCGTGCGTTCGTTATGCCATAAAATAATCGGTGGCCATAAGAAGCCGTTGCTTTACAGTTTTTCCCGTGTACTTCACAAAAAGGCAATTTTTTAAAGCTGTTAAAGATTTTAAGCCCCCAAAAAATTTATATCAAAAAAAATTTTTTTTCTCATATCTCACAACTTTATTACCAGAGCAACAAAGCCCTGGACCTTAAACCCTACATTTTTATTGCCACAAAAACACGATTACATTTTCTACTCATTTAAAAATCTGAAGTAGGATCTTTAAAGATTTCATAGATTGCTGTGAGGGTACAATAAAAAGCTGATCTCTCACGTAATGGACTCTTTAGTTGTCGATTTTGACGCTGCTGTTTCAATCTCGATAAATTTTCTGCGTCAGTTTCTTGATGCCTAAGTAAAATTGTATTTATTAGATAAACTTAAAATTTTTTTCCCAATTCACCCTCTTGCGACTTTTGGCATGCTTAAAATCTTTAGTTAATATAGTCTGTTAGTCGACGAATCGCTTTCGAAAATGGTAATAAAAATGTATTTGTTGGCAAGATAGTTTACACTTAGGTGGATCCTAAAAAGAACCGATAAAATTGATGTTTAAGAAGGGAACGTAAATACCTATAATGTCCCTAAAAAGTGCCAGTGGTGAAACTTCCGGTCTATTCTTTATTATTATTCCTGATGGTGAAGAGCTGGCTACGGGTTGCTTGATTTTTACCCTAGGGGTCTCGATGTACAGAGACTGTGATGGAGGGAGGTACGCTGCTGACCAAAGAATATTTCGTCTCGGGTCGTTCCCCGGATAACTGACCGCTTTTCGTCAGACGGGAACATGTGGGTAAGCACGTTGGGGACGCGACGACCAAGAAGGAAGCCGTTGGGGCTGCCCGTGCCCCTCAGAGCTGTTTCCCCTTGCTTACATTTGTAGCCAAAAATTCTCTAACTGCACCAAGCGGGATGGTGGGACTGCCACACAACTCTGAAGAGTTAGTGCAGATTGTGCTCTGGCTAGGTATGTCTCCTGGTATTATGCCAGAGACGTCATCGGTTGGAATGAATTAATTTTTTTTTATCGCACTCGTTGAGATTCAGGGTGAATGGACACCTAGGTCCCTTTCCCCTTAGAGAAGGGTGTCGTCCGTAGACGGGATACCCAGCTGCAAGACTATCATTCGCATTCTCTATAAAGCTCGTTGAACTGCCGAAGCTTGACTACATCACTATCGAGACGCTCTGGCGTATTATTACCACACTAATTCAATTCTGTTGCAGGTTACCTCGATTTTATGTCGACGCCACCTAGCGGATTTTACTAAACTAAAGTGAAAAGCTGGCGTATTTTTGCAAAACTTTGAGCTCATTTATTGCTATTGTTTTTTAATTTTTTAAGATAAAAACTACACTTAAACCATCTAGAAAGTGGAAGGAACCATCAAATCATGATAATAAATCAGTGTGCAAAATTTTAGCAAAAGCGATTCAGTTGTTTTCGTGGTTAGCGTTTACAACGGTTTTAGCAACTTTGCTTTATATATTCGTAAGATTTGTCCTAAATATATGTGTGTATGTGTGTGTTTGCACTCGGGTGAGTGTGTGTGAGTGTTGGTTTGTGGTGTATGGGCACGCGTGTATGCTTTGGCATGGATGTGTATGTGTGTATCTACAGGCATTATTAGTACAATTAATGTTAGATACAGCTCTATTGCCACATATATAATACAGCTTGGCTTCTGTTAACGGTCCTAAGACCCCTTGCGCTTGGTTTTTTTTACAAAAGACTATGTGCAGATGTATATAAAACTTGAGATCAGTTAACTGATCTTTAAATTCCTTTTTATAGTTGTATTTTAGACTGAGTCTTTAAAAAAATACAGTTGAAACATTAATAAACCTAACCCATATATTTCTTGCACTTATCATAATTCGATAACTTTCAAGCATGAATACATTTTATTTGCTCCACACATTAATTAAAAAAAAACGTTGTTGACAATATATTAGGAAAAACATACTGACTGAAAAATTTTTTAATTCCACTTGGAAATATAATATGCTCATATTGTATACCTCCATAGTCTAATTTTATCATAAGACTAATACTGAACTGAATTGACAAACTCGCTTGTTCCTGATTCACGCCAAATAAAAAGAGTAACGGCTACTTGGCTGTAAACACCCTTGACTAACCTGATTATCTGTTGTGATCGGTACACTTATTCATAGCATATATTACGTTGATTGGAGCCGCTGGTACTGCGATAAAAAGTATAGTAATTTTTTATAGTGTACCCTTGATCGAAAAAAGTTAAAAAAATATAGTTATATTTTGTGGAGGTGCACTTTTAGCCATCACGTATCAAACAGATAAGTTGTATAGAATGCAAAGTAAAAGTTGAAATTATCGTAAGATTACTGTTAAAACTATAAGTACCGAGAATAATGATAAAATTACTTTTAAGGAAAATCGGCATCGCATTTTGAGACATGTAAGTTTTAAAAATTTGAATGTTTTATGTAAAAAAAAAAATTAGTAAAAGGTCTGCCAAAATAAATTGAAAGTGATTATGCAAAATATGCTATTTGTATGTAAAATAAAACGCACAATTTACCATTCAAAAATAATAGGCAAAAAAAATTTGACGTGACAAACTCGCCTGTTCTTGATTCACACCAAATAATATGAGTAACGGCTACTTGGCTGTAAACACCCTTGACTAACCTGATAAGCTGTTGTGATCGGTACACTTATTCAGAGCATATATTACGTCGATTGAAGCTGCTGGTACTGCGATAAAAAGTATAGGAATTTTTTGCAGTGTGCCCTTGATCGAAAAAAGTTAGAAAAATATAGTTATATTTTGTGAATTCCTTCGTTAACAAACATTTAATTTAATATTATAGCGAATCATTTTGTGAGATGTAGTTCTGCAATTGTATTTAGAGAAATAAAAGAAGATATTTAAAGAAATAAACCAATAGTAAAGAGCAAATAAAGACCGTAAAAGTAATTATTCGTAGATTATGTAAGTTTTAAAATAAGTAAAAAGTAAAAAGTTGTTACCATCGCATATAAGTAACCTATTTAAAAAACACTAAAAACGATAAACAGTATTAAATATGTAAGTACATTACTCCACTTTTATTGAAAACTAACCATAATAAATACTTATTAAAAATCATTTTTGTTGTATATATAATAAATTAAAATTAAATTGTAAAAAATCACAAATCTCAAGACCGTTAGTTTATAAAACATGTACGATTGGTTAAAAAGGTTTTTTACTTTATCCAATTTTGGTATAGAACTCCAATCTTAAAAAGATCTACCCATTTGTACTTTAACATGTATAATACTTAAATTTTTTTTCAGAATTACAAATGGCTTTTGATGCATTCGATCACCAAAAAAAGGGTATTGTTAGTACAGACATGATTGGCACTATGTTAAATATGTTAGGACATGAAATAAGGAGCAGTGTGCTATCAGAAGTAGTTGCTGAGTTTGATCCTCATGGTGAGTTCAGATTATTTATGCATTTTATTGTAAAAAAATCATGCTCAATTTCCGAAAAATTTGCGTGTACTCCGACGTATTTAGGAGTAAAGCAAGCTATTATCTCTATATTATTTGGATGCGCAGACCATATTGCGCACGTTTTTCGATACGTTCAACTTTGGAGACTAAATATAGTAGTATACTAGCTAAGTATAGTACTATATATATAGCATATGAAAATGTGTACCTACGTATACTCGGTTTTGTTCTTTAGTTACTGTAATACTTATCTATATTTTAACATATAATCAATACTTCTTCGTAACTAAGGAGTTAGTTATGGGAATCGGTATTAAAAAAGTTTGTATTTATTTCTTTAAAAACATTATAGTTCTGAATTTCACTATATCCTAATATAACACTACAAAATTTACTGAAAACCATTTAAGTGTATAGCTTATAAGACAAATAAATATTAAATAATATTATGTCATTTCTTAATTTTTTAAATGGATTTCTTACTAAATTACTTGCTACTTAAATCAATCTAGTTAACTTATTAAATTTTCAAGTACACACAACAGACAAAGACAATGACTACTACGGAAAATTTGCTTATAATTAGAGTCATTCGAGAAGTCATTATTTATCGATATCAGATGAATCTCAGAATTATGAAACTCAGTGAATAAATCTGTATAAAGCTTATCAATCTTCATATAATTAGACCATTTATTACTAAATGCTGTTTGGTGATTGATTGTCACTTTTTTTTGTAAGGAAATGTTTAAAAATGGAACTATGAAGTAATACAACATTCTCAGCAGTCTTTTGATTGAACTTGTCTTTGAGCTCTTCATTATCAATCAAATAAAAAAAGTTTATGATTACTTCGATACTTGACTTAGTAAATGCATTCTGATGTATTTATCAACCAACAGTAATATTATCAAGTAATTTTTTAATTTTAGTAGTATTAAAATATTTAGAGCCTTCGATAGTAAATATCAAAAATTTTTTTTTTTATTCGCCAAAGAATTTTTAATGTAACCTTCAGCAACAGAATCTGACTTTTAGCTGCCAGGTGACTTGACTGCAACCAAATTAGCACATGAATTTAAAGTAACGTTGCAGCTGTTCTGTAAAATGCATACCCAGCATACTTTTCTAGGTCTTCCAGATTAAGATTTAATGTTACAGTTTTTGGCCTCCCCCCCATCTTGTTTTTGCCAGTGTTATAATTGAAGCACTTTTGATTGCGATAAGAAACAGAAAATACTAATGTGTACATATGAATTGGTCTCCATTAAGCATATTGATGGACTCTTTGATAAAATTCTATTTTAATCAAAAATATCTCAAGCATCAGGTCTTCGAATATTCAAGTATCACATTCAAAATTTTTTCAGTTTCTTTGTTATTGGCTAAATCAAGTTTACAATACTCCTGACATTTGAGAGCACCACTGAGTCTAAAAATCAGTATAAGCTAAATTAAGTAATATTTATACATTTAAGTCAAACAGGTGAATACACCTAATGAGAATGTATAATTAAAAAACATCTTAAGCACCCCTATGGCAGGATAGATTTAAATATCACCGCTATTTAAAAATTTTATAACTTGAGCCAAAGTAGCAACTCTCCAGTTTTTGGGCCTAAATGCTTTTGAAAAGTTTTTTCTTAAATATTTCAAGCTTTGAAAAGTCATTTAAACTAGTGTTCTCTCGTTATCTTAGAGTTGTCTTGAGCATAGATCATCTACTACACAAAGATTATGGTTTGAATTTACTAGACAATTCATGGAAATAAACAAGAAATATTTTTTTTTCAGTATATGAATGAATACCTTATTTATAGCATCAATCCATAAAAGACATTATACACAAGCTCATATTTCTCACTTGACTTTAAGGCCGCAGTCACATAGAGCGTAATAGAGCGAACAGGGTAAAAGTTCCTCCATAAGCGACTGTGTTAAGTCTATTGCGCTGCAGGATAGCCCTATTGCACGTTCTATCAATAGACTTAACACAGCCGCTTATGGGGACAATTCTATCCTGCTCGCTCTATTGCGCTCCATGTGACTGCAGCGTAAAGGTAGCAAGGTGTTGATGGTCTGCTGCCTTTACTCTTCAAAATCTTTTACTAATGCTTTCTCCTTGTTACTATCATAATCAGAGTCCAAATCATACAAGTTATTAGATAATATTTTGAGCACTTAAGCAGGCTTAATAATATAGGTCTTCAAGAAAAAGATACAATAGTAACGGCCATTTTGGTCTAACTAGTGACATATACTGTGTACAGCTCTCTTTAAAAGATCACTATTTCAGCAGACGAACCCATGACTCTGCTCTCGGTTTATTTATAGTATCATTACCATACAATGCTTGTTTTATTTCAGTATGTAAATACTGATTTTTTTCTCTGCCTTCGAACTTTGGAGTCTAAAAGTTATAGTTAGTATATGAAGTTTGTTCAAAAATTAAGCTTTTGTATCTTCAATACTACATTTAGTATAAAAATATCTGTGTTGCAAACAGCTCGTTGTTATTCGAAAAGTTCAATATTAATAATAAAAAAGCTACTTCGTACGAACTGCATAATTTTTATTCTTTATTCCATTGTCTCATCAAATTTTTTTGCAAAACTATGTCATTTTGTCTTATTAGTATGTATTTATAAATATTACTATTTTACGATGCTTTTGTAATCCATTTTATATATGGCACGTTTTTTTATACTGATAATGAATAAATAACATTAAAATTAAAATACTAAAATCCTTTTAGAATGACAGGCAACTACAGTTTTCATGACTTATCGATAGTATATAGTTATATAGTTATATCGATGAAGTAGGGAGCTCAGTATAACTGTATAAAAAAAAGTATAACTATGTACCAGCTGTGATTAAATTTTTGTTGAGAGTTTCATTGTAAATGCGAGAGAGAGCGGACGTGTCGAGCGAGTTCTCCAGAAAATAGAATATTAAAAAAGTATAAAAACAAAAATAAAAGAAAATAAAAGTGAGAATAAGTTGAGAAAGTGGTGAAATAGCATAGAAGAAAGTGTAAAGTGAACAAATATATATATGTCAGTGGAAAGGAGACACGTGAAAGCCAAAGAGTAGTGAGTAGAGAAGAAGGTAGATAATAAAAGAAGATGATAGTGAGCGGAAAAACGAGTGACAAGCCCGATTAGAAATGAATCCACGCGGCGTGTACGGCCCCCTCACGGTACCGGAGGCCCCGTGTACGGTCCAACTAGCGGGCCATGTACGGCCTGTTTACCGCGTGTGATCAGGTACGTGTATGGACAGTACACGGCTGCCGTATGTTACGGCTCCCATGGACTGCCCGTGTACTACCCGTGAAGCTGTGTACTGAAAATGACTAGCAGACAGAGTAAATTGCATGCATTATTGTTTTTTCTTTTAATCATTTAAAGTAATCTTCCAAAGTAAGCTATCTTTAAATTGTCACTAGCATCACTTAGATCAAAGTTTTCAACTTAGTATTTTTTAATCAGATTTTCTTTGAAAAACGTTTTGTGTGATAATGGTAAAGTATTGTCAATTAATTTAAATTTTTTTAATAAATAATCAATATGACCGTTTGAAGGCTTACAATCTTTCGCATAATCTTTTAAAATTTGTGCAATCGATTGCTTGCATTCCAAATTAATTTTCATGCCACTTTCAACATCAGATTCACTTTCACTGCTACATGTCTCAAACCTATATTAATGATCATAATCTTTTTCACTAGCACTTTCATTATCACCATCTATTACTTGTATGCATTTACTTTGTTCATTTTCAATGATTTGTTTATCTTCTAAGTTACATTTAATATTATCCTCCATCACATGAATTTTATTAGTTAAAACCGTTTCACTATTTTCATTATCATTATCATTACCTTGTTTCTTTATTTCTTTTTCTAACACATCCCATGTGTAATAAATGTCTATCCATACGTTCATTTATTCTATCATCCATTGTAGATTTTTTAAAAATGCACTTTTTTTAATGACTAATTTTACCTATGGTATTGTGATAAAGACACTTAATATCAAGAAACGTTTTAAAATGGATAAAAAAGCGTTTGTTAGTTTTAATTCAAAGTTATAATATTGATACAAATACTCACGTACATATGATAACGGAAAGATATTAAAATTAAATTCTATTATTCAAATAACACTTTTTGCTCTGCTATCTTATAGATTGGTCGTGCCTTATTTGCAAGACATAGTGCTTAGCATAAATTTAACCGCTTATTTTTGCTCACCTTCATAGCTATATATATTGTATGGACCACTTACGGTCAGGGTACGGGCAGTACACGGAAGCCATGAGTGACGGGTGCCGTGTACTGTCCGTACACGTACCTGATCACACGCGTTACATGGGCCAGGAGTATTATGTCCGGCGTACCGTCTGCGGCCCGTATGGTAGTCTCCGGCGGGCCATAGACTTTTTCTAATCGGGAAGAGTACAGAAAGACAGTATTAAAGTAATGGTGGTGAGATGAGAAACAGTAAAAAGAGCAGTGAAGTGCGAGAGATAAGTGAGGTTAGTAAAGTATAGGAAAGAGGAAGCAGCAACTTGAGAAAGAGGTCAATAAAAAGGGGCAAGCTGAGAGATAGATAGAAAAGGTCCCTGGTCAAATAAAATAGCGGTAAATAAAGGAGGAAAAAGGTTAACAAAGATAGTGGTCGATAAGGAAGATTTCTTGACGACTGACACTAGATATAAGGATAGATCCATAAAAAGAATAATAAGAAAGATTCCTACATTACTGATTAAGGCCGTTAAAGAAGATTTCTGATGGATCCACGCGGAAAAGCCGGTCTAGAAGAAAACTGTGGTGGTATCGACACGAATCTGAAAATGACCGGAAAAGTGACGGGTGTAAATGTAAGCGAAAACAGTAATGCAAATGTGAAACCAAAGGAGCAGTCCTTATTAAACTTCACAAAAGAAAGTCAAGAGAATAAAGATTAAAACGATAAGTTGAGCAGATTGGAAAATAAGTTTGACTGAATGATTAGTATTCTAGAAAGGGGAGAAGAAGATTGGAAAGACGAAAAGCAGATGTGGATAAAAGAGAGATAACAGTGAACAGAAGTAAAGAAGACACTAGAAGAAAGAATGAGCAAGTTGCAATGGAAAAAAGAAAAAGATGAAAGAGAAAAAAGGAGACCGAACGTTGTGATCAAAGGAGCAAATATTAAAAGAGAAGATCTAGAGAAAAATGTGGAAGAGTTCATTAAACAAAAGATCAAAGTGAAAGTAAAGGTAGAGAAAGCTAAAGAAGTAAGTGTGAACGCTAGGCAAAGTGTGAGAAAGATGGTTGTAGTAACGTTGCTAAACATAAAAATAAAAGAAAAAGTAATGAAAAATAAAAAACACATGAAGAGAGGAGCTTACATAGATAGCGATTGAGTAAAGAAAGAAATAGAAATTAAAAAAACTATTTTAAACAAGTAAATAGAACAGAGGAGTAAAAAAATGCATACAAAAATGGGGTATATGAAGATGATGGTCAACAGTAAGTTGTTTAGGAACAACAAGATAGAGAGAAGGAGGAAGTGGGAAATAAAAATGTCAGTATTTGTGCGTGGAACGTTGCAGGAGTGTTAAATAAGGACAAAGAAGTGTAAAAATACTTGAGTGATTTTGATACAATAGTATTAGTAGAAAGGTAGTTAGAGTAGGACAAGTGAACTAGAAGAGAAAGTGAGCTGTCAAAAAGTTTTTAGTGGAAGTGTATAGTAACAAGAGAGCATAAAAAAGGTAGAGCGAAAGGCGAAATAATATTAGAAATAAGTTAAAAGATGGAAAGCAGAAAATACAAAATATAGAGTGACTAACAGCCCCGCGTCTCGGCTTCACCCGAGACTTACTAAATAAAACACCGTAGTGTGTTGACATGTAATGTAAAACATTTTCAGTTATAAATTTTACACATATTTCAGATATACCTCAGAAAAAAAATCTTCTTATCAAAAACATATTTTTTTTTTAATTGATATAGTTTATTTGGTCAAATAATAAGGTGTAAGAATTAAAAAAAATAATTATGCTGAAAAGTACCGAGCGTTCTTTATGCCATAAAATAATCGGTGGCCATAAGAAGCCGTTGATTTACAGTTTCTCCCGTGTAATTCATGAAAACGGCTATTTTTTAAAGCTGTTAAGATTTTAAACCCCCAAAAAATTTATGTTAAAAAAAAATTTTTTTTCTCATATCTCACAACTTTATTACCAGAGCAACAAAGTCCTGGACCTTAAACCCTACATTTTTATTGCCACAAAAACACAAATACATTTTCTACTCATTAAAAAATCTGAAGTAGGATCTTTAAAAATTTTAGAGATTGCTGTGAGGGTACAATGAAAAGCTGATCTCTCACGTAATGGACTCTTTAGTTGTCAATTTTGACGCTGCTGTTTCAATCTCGATAAATTTTCTGCGTCAGTTTCTTGAAGCCTAAGTAAAATTGTATTCATTAAATACACTTTAAGTTTCTCTTTCAGTTCACCCTCTTAAATGTTTTGTGACCCCTAAAAGCTGTTTTTTTTTCAACTTTGTTAAGTTCTAATGTATTTGTAGGCAAATTAGTTCGACGTTCGATGACCCTAAAAAAGACTGGTGAGCTTCTTAAGTTAATTAGAGCTTCTTAACTCTTTCTTGACTGCAGTAAACAGCAATTTTGACTGCCTAGATACCTCAGGGTGATCTTTTCTGGCTTGCTGTTGAAGACACAGACTGATTGGGAGAAAAATTACGAAGTCCAAAGCTTTGGGGCTAGTTGTAGTGCTCTTTCCCAATGTCTCATGGTATAACGTCAAAGACGTTCGTGTCTAAAGCACCTTTTTTATTTGCAGATTTAGTTGTTTTGGTGATCTTAGATAGGGAGATTGGTTAGTGATACTTGTCCAGTGGAGGCTGTTCCGTTGGCTAAAGTTTTTTTTCCTTTATAGCTGTTATAGGTTTGCCTAACGCAGACCTTGGAGAGGATCAGTAATTTCTGGTTAAATGCTTGGGTAGTATAGGGTCGTTGGTCACTGGGTTTTCCAGCCTTGCGAAGAACAACTCTGCAGGTGACGTCTGCTAGTGAATGGCTGACTTGGTTTAATAGTGCCCGTCTTTATTTAATACTGTCTTTTATTTGACAAATCGCTTCCAGAAATAGTAATGAAAATGTATTTGTTGGCAAGGTAGTTTACCCTTAGGTGGATCCTAAAAAAACCAATGAAATGGATGGTTAAGAATGGAACGTAAATACTTATAATGGCTATAAAAAGCGCCAGTGGTGAAACTTCCAGGCTATTCTTTATTATTATTCCTGATGATGAAGAGCTGACTATGGGTTGCTTGATTCTTACCCAGTGAGTCTCAATGTACGGAGACTGTGATGATGGGAGGTACGCCACTGACTAAAGAATATCTCGTCTTAGGTCATTCCCTGGATATTCAACCGCTTATTGTTAGACGGGAACATGTGGGTAAGCGCGTTGGTGATGCGACGACCAAGAAGGTAGCCGTTGGGGCTGCCCGGGCCCCTCAGAGCTGTTTTTCCTTGCTTACATTTGTAGCCACAAATTCTCTAACTGCACCAAGCGGGATGGTAAGACTAACACACAACTCTGAAGAGTTAGTGCAGATTGTGCTCTGGCTAGGTATGTCTCCTTGTATTATGCCAGAGACGTCATCGCTTGGAATGAATTTTTTTTTTATCGTACTCGTTCAGATTCAGGGTGAATGGACACCTAGGTCCCTTCCTTCTTAGAGAAGAGTGTCGTCCGTAGACGGGATACCCAGCTGCAAGACTATCATTCGCATTCTCTATAAAGCTCATTGAACTGCCGAAGCTTGACTCTATCACTATCGAGACGCTCTGGCCTATTTTAACCACACTTATTCAATTATGTTGCAGGTAGATTCAATTTTATGTCGACGCCACCTAGCGGATATGACTGAACTAAAGTGAAAAGCTGGCGTATTTTTGCAAAATTTTGAGCTCATTTATTGCTATTGTTAATTAATTTTTATAAGATANAAACGAGTCTAGTGATGGTTCTGATCTTCCTCGTACTCTCGCTATTCCAAAGCCGAATAAAGATAATTGTGGGGAGCCTTTAAAAAAAGTGTCTAAAACGTCCACAGCTCAGACAGCTCAAACGCAAATAAGGCACTCAACTACGCAGACACCTAGTACAAATCACAATCAAAATCACGTACATCGTCATTATCATCAAGGAAGATGTGAGTATATTTGTCAAAATGTATTTAATTCATGGTAACATATACGCACACGACATCAATTATCATCGAGTTGGTTCAAATGTTTTAAATTAAACTGCGTTGAAAAATATTTAACGTATTTTGTTGTAAAGCTAAGATAAAAACTATCCTCAAACCATCTAGGAAGTATCATGTATTAGTTTGCAAAATTTCAGCAAAATTGGTTCAGTCGTTTTCGCGGTTAGCGATTACAACGGTGTTAGCGATTTTGCTTCATATATTAGTAAGATGATACAATAATCCAGAAGATAATATATGGAAATCAGGAGTGAAAAATCATAGGAGTTCATAGTCAAAACATAGAAAGGACGATGGAAATTATAAAAGAGAATGTTAAAACGAGGGATAAAGAAAGTGTACTAATACTGGGAGATTGGAATGCCAAGAACAATTCACATACGTTTGCAGCACAGGGGGATCGGTAATAGATTATGCAATTGGGAATCAAGAAGCCTTAGATCAGGTTAAATATATGAAGATAGGGCAAAGAACAGAATCAGATTATATGCCGTTGGAGATGTATTTAGAAAAGGAAGTAGAAGTAGGAATTATAAAAAATGAAGAGAGGATAACAGCAAGGAGGGATTGGACTTAAGAATTGATCGATTAGTATGGAGAAGGTTGTAGGGAATGGAAGTAGAAAGAAGAAGAGCTGGAAGAAAGAATGAAGGAATTGAAAGAATGAATAGAGATTACGGTACCTAATGTAGAAAAACAGTTAAAAGTGTGGAAACTGTGAGATTGAAAATGGTACGATAAAGAATGGAAAGAGAAAAAGAGAGATTTAAGAAGAATAATGAAGATGTAGACAAAGAAGAAAATAAAAAGGAAAAATTCGAGAGACAGATTGCAAGGTTAAATATAGAAAAAGCTCCAGGAGAAGATAAGTAAGAAAACGAGGTATGGAAGTACAGGACTAGTAAAATAAACGCAGCTCTTTGGGAACTGGTTAAGAAAGTATGGGAAGAAGGAGAATTACCAGAGCAATGGAAATGAGGAGTGATATGCATGATTCACAAAAAAGGTAATAAAGATAAGTTAGAAAATTATAGGGAAGTTACATTAACGTGTACAGCATACAAAATTTATGCAAGTTTGTTGAAAGAGATGTTAAAAAAGAAAATTGAAGGTAAATTAGCAGAAAGTCAGTTTGGATTTAGAAAAAAGAGAGAAGTAATAGAAGCTATATACACACTGAAATACATTGTGGATGAAAAATTAAGCAAAACAAGAGATAAAATGTTTGCCTGTTTTATATACTTAAAGAAAGCATTTAATAGAGTGGTTAGGCAAATTTAAAAGAAAAAATCAATAAAGATGAAGGTGAACGAAAAGTAAAGAAATAAGATTATGGATATTTATAAAGAAACTAGAAAGGTAGTTAAAGTAGGTGAGGAGGAACCCCAGAAATTCTAAACAGAGAAAGGTGTGAGGCAAGGATAACTACTGAGCCAAACGCTGTTTAATAAATATCTAAAGGTCTTGGAGAAAGAATTAAAGAGAGGGCATGTGGGAGGATGCAGAGTTGGTAATGAAGAAATATGGAGTATGTCTTACGCAGATGATGCGGTACTAATAGCAGATAGAGAAGAAAAATTAAAAAAGATGCTAAAGAGATTTAAGAGGTACACCTGTAAAAAGAAAATGATTTTAAGTGAGAAAAAAAAACAAAAATTTTAGTATTTGAAGAAAGAAAGGGAAAAATAGAAGATAGAAGTGGGGAAGTGAGGTATTAGAAGAAATAGATGAGATAAGGTATTAAGAATACATATTACAGAAAAATGGAAGGAATGATAGACATATAGAAGAAAGGAAGAGGAAGGCAGTGATCACCATAAAAAATGCATGGATAGTAGGTGAAAGAATATTTGAGAAGAGCTACAATTGACGAAGAAAATTATGTACAGCACTAGTGGAAAGTATATCGTTGTTTGGTGCGAAAGTATGGGGATGCGAATAAGAAGAAAGGCTGGAAAGTGTACAAAGAAGATATATAAAATCGATATTAAGACTAGATAGCAACATGCCAAATTATATAGTGTAGGAGTGTAGATTAGAAAAGATGAGTACAAAGGCACTTAGGAGAGCGTTAAAATTAAAAGAGAAAACTAGAAATTTAGACACAAAATTAGTTGAGTAATGTATAAGAGAAAAAGATAAAGACAAAGAAAGATGAAAAACGGGAAAAGATTCAAAAAAAAGAGTGGAAATGTTACGTGAAGAAAATATAAAAGATACAAGATTTATGAAAGTGGTGAGATTTAAAGAAGAATTAAGAGAAAAAATATTAAAGAGCAAAAAAAGAAAAGAAAAAAAAAGAGAACAGAGAAGATAAAGAATTCTCCGTACAAGAAGGTATATAAGGAAATAAGAACAGAGGAAGAACCAGGATATCTGAAAAAGGATATGCCATTAAAGGATAAGAAACGAGTTGCAAGATTAAGATGTGAAAATGAATGTAGGGATAGAGAGTATTGGAAAGGAGAGGAGGAAAAGAAGTGCAGATTATGCAAAGAAGAAAAAGAAGATTATAGACACATATTTAAGAATTGTAGAGAGACAGTAAATAAGGCAGAAGTAGAGAAAATACTAAGCCTTGATGCAAAAGACGTGTTATAAGAAAAAAAGGAAGCAGAAAATAAATCAAAGACAAGAAGAATAAAAAAAGATTGCAGCAAAGATGGAAATAGATAAATTGCAGGACAAGGAAGAAGAAAAGAAAAAGAGAGTACAGTAAAGAAAGAAGAATGAAATNCCGTTCGGTGGATGGTGGGTAAATAAATGTACACATTTCCACGGAATAAAAAAAAAGGAAGCCTCAGAACATAATGATTATCACCCTTAACTTTGCGTTGAATATCAATCGTATGTATTCCGAACAATCTAGTTTTATACAGTTTTTTGCAATTAAGGGTACTTATTTTCTGCTACAGTCATAAAATTTAGTTACAAAAAAGTTACATTATTTTAGAATGCATGAGTCTTACATAAACTTATTAATCTGAAATGTTTTACACAGAAAAGTTGTGTTTCAATAATATCCACAACTTTTACGTCTTATATCATATTTTAAAGTACAAAAAAAAATAAGTTACATAGAGAAAAACTAACTTTTTGCGATTTTTGAGCATTTTATGGCTCACAGAACGTTTTGGTTACATCGTAGAGAAAAATTTTAAGTACGAAAAAGTTGTATCCCAAATATATCTACAACTTCGAATTTCATAGTAAATCTCAAAAATATCACGTAATAAAGTTATAAAAGGAGCCGGACGTAGAGCACTATAATATGAAAAAAAAAAAAAAAATGTTATAAGTGTAACGGAACCCCTCCAAACCCGAGAGGGGCAGAGTATGAAATAAATAAAGAAAACAATAAATAAATTCTTGTTTTCTTTTTAAAATAATTGAACTTCGACTATTCTCGATTGCTCAAACATTTTTCAAATTTTCGGAGCAATGAGTGAACGCGTTGAACTAAACAATGACTATTACAGCTTTGAAATTTTTTTCTTAATAACTTGACTTTGCAGCAGTACATCTGTGCGTGCCTCAAAATGTAGTTGAAACTATACAGAAATTTGTTGAATACATCATTTTAACTTAAAAAAGGAAAGGCCCTAAAGATAGAAAGAATTTAATTGATACTTTATCTAAAGACAAGAACAAAGATTTTAGAAATGAGAAAATAGATTTGATTGGTACCTCATCTAAAGACAATAACAAAGATTTGAGAGATAGAAAAATAAATTTGATTGATACCTTATCTACAGTTGAAAATAAAGATTTGAGAGATAGAAAAATTAATTTGATTGATACCTCATCTCAAAACAAGAAAAAAAGATTTGAAAGATAGAAAAATACATTTGACTCATACCACATTTGGAGACAAAAACAAGAATTTGAGGGATAAAAAGATAAATTTTACCAATACCTTAATTCACGACAAGTTTAAAGATTTGAAAAAAAGCAAAAATTTAGATTTGTTTAATAGCCAATTTAAAGACTTGCAATACAAAAAAAAATAACCTCAAGAAAGAGCTAGATAGTTTACATAAAGAAATGGCGCATGCAAATCATGAATTTAAGAAAGAACTAAGAAAATGAACCAATCAAAATGTTTAATCTAAAAAACCTTTTAAACTCACAAAACGAAATTCCAGAAGCCTCGAAGAAAGATATTAAGAAAATCAAGAAATTGATAGAACAAGAGAGATACCAGCAGAGCTCCTGGATGTCCATGAGGTTTGAAGCTGTGGCCTCCCAACACAAAGAGGCCTTGAAAAAAGAAAAAGAGAAAAACAGGAGGGACCAAGAGACACTCCAAACTGAGTTTAAGCAGCTTTTAGCCACTCAAGAAAGAAAAACGGAGGCTCTTGAGTAAGTACTGGCCAGAAGTTGAATACAAGAGGTAAATAAATTTACTCCATTTACTCCGGGACTTAAATTATGTAAACGATTAATTAACTTAAACTCCGACTCCATTGATAGTTCACTGATGTTTTAACGCGTTGTGCCTAATGATATTCTAAAGATGAAAGTCGTCAATAAAGAAAGTCTAGGTTGCTTTAATTATTCTCTTACTCATGCAACTAAACTAGAATTATTCTTAAAACAATAACGGTCAGAATAAGGAAGTAAGAAATTGCTTTACACGACTGATTCAAAATTGGAAGCCACTATAAACATTGCTCAAGAAAAAAAGAACGAAGATAAAGAACAGGCCCTTAACGTAATACTAGGTAGGTTGTACCTAGATAACCAAAACAAAGTATATCACATTACTGATCCATCAATAATGATACAAAAAATAAAAGATATGAAAAGGAGTGACATAAAAATGAGCGCATATCAAATACGTAACAAAATACATTCCGTTAGATTGGACCCCAAAAAGCGAAGTGCTACTAAATTTTGTGAATTTTTTAATGGACTGGTAAGAGACTTAAAACTAGTTAGTAAAACAAACAGTTTTTCCAAAGATAAGGAAAGAGATAGTTTCTATCATGCGATTATCGATAGAGTACAGGACGTAAAAATAGCCGATTTTAACAGGCTATCTGAAAGTGAGGATGGCTTATCTTTTAAGTACCTGAGACAATATATCCTGAAACAGGAGGCAAAAGGGTCACTCCCACGACTAATAACGGGTGCTGGAGAAAGCTAAGGTGGGGTGAACGCTGGACAAAGTCGTGGTGAGACCAGCGCCAAGCCAAGCTGAGGTGGGGCAGGCTCTCGACCAGCTACCAATGTAACTGCCGCTAACGCGGCCACCACCAGCACCCTATGCTACGAGTGCAATGACAACGGGAACTATTTTAGGGACTGCCCGAAAAAAAGGGCAGAGCCTCAGGTAATGCTACACCGGCCAACGGTTTGTGCAGAACCTACGAGAGTATATAGGGAGGTGCAGAGGTAATTCTAACAAAAGTAACGATTGGTATTTTAAACACAACGCTGGTGGTGGTAAAAATAAGAATAACAGTAATATTAAAGATAGTAATAAACGGAAACATGATAACAGCATACGAATCATAACAACAAGAAAGCCAAGGTCAATTACAAGAAACAAGATGAAGAAGGTAAAAATAATGTAGAAATACTAGGGTCTAATGCATGCAGTGGTTTGTTTGCTGTTAACCCCGAAACTTTGATCTCTACGCGCATGGAGGTAATACGAGACAACAATTGCAATAACATTGAGTTCGTAGCAAATTTAGGTGCTATAGATCACTCTGCTGATTTCCAACTCTTTTTCAAAAATTTTAATGACCGTAAAAAAACATTAATTAAATGCGCGTACAAAGATTCCTCCGCAGACTTGAGAGTGGAGGGAGAAGGGTGGGTTTGGGGTCAAAATAACCAAAACAAGATAGTCCTTGATAGAGTTATACGCACATTGGCGCTTGCTAGAAACTTGCCGTCGCTTTGCTGGTTTGCTAAAATAGGCATGAGTATATACCTAGATAACACAAAGCTAGATATATTTGATCCATGGTCGAATGAGACTTTAATTTCTGATGTCTACAAGAGTCCTTAGTAAAATGTAGAACTACTGCAAGATGGCCAGAATACAAGTTACAATGAGAAATGCAAAGAAATAATAGACTGTTTAATGGTAGAAAATCTTCCAAAACCAAAGACTGAGATCTTTCTGAATGGTTCTATCAAAGAAGAGATATACATGGAGATTTCTGAAGGCCTGCTTGATAGTGACAGCTTCATGAAAACTGAGGTTTGTAAATTAGAGAAAGCCCTTTTGGGACTTAAGATCAGCCCAAAAAGATGGAACGAGCGGTTTCGCGAGACTGCATCTAAATTGGAACTGCAGTCATATACGAGCGAGCCTTGTCTCTATCCATGGAGAGAAGCACATAACTTTCTGGTCCTGATCTTATACGTGGATGGTATGATGATAGCTAGCAATTGTGTAAGCAAAATGAATGAAATTAAGAGTGGTCTGCAATCTGAGTTTGAGATATCAGACCTTGGCGAGGTTAGCATATTTCTAGGCATCAAAGTGGAAAGGAATAGAAAACACTTATTACAATTATTACAATAGACCTAAATAATTTAAAAGCTCAAGAAATATGATTGAAAAAAAATAGTTTCTAAATAAGCCCCTATTGGAATAAGTTCTATTAAAAAATGTCTTTTCTGTTGAGTAGTTTTAAATTAAGAGTTAAATTAGAGTTAAATTTTTGGTTTGCGAAAAAAACGTAAATGCAAACACTAGAACTAGAAGAGTCTGAGATTGCCTATGTTTTACTTTCTACGAAAAGGAACTGTAGAACTGGTGCCTTTTCTGTCGATGTTCAGTTAATAGTTACTATGTATTGAGGCTTTTTATCAAAGTCTTTGACACTAATAAAATAAAGGATAGATTAACCCTTAAGTTCTTAGTAAGAAGCTCTTGGTAAAAATCTATCTTAGTTTTTAGTAGTAAGAACTTTTTAATCGTAGTATTTGATAATGGTATAGCTAGATCGAGCTTCTGAAGACTTCTGTATGATCACAGATGTAGATCTAGTACAGTACACTTAAAAATTTCCCTTAATACTTTTATTTTAGTCTCCAGTATCATCTGAAAAAGATTATTTAAAAGTTACTTGTTTGCACATACTGGAGCCAGTGTGACAGGTACATGACAACTTGCTCTTGATAAAATAATTTTTTTATGGATGTAGCTGTTTATTTAAACATCTAAAAATGACTTTAGACAGCAACTTTTAAATCGGGTTTTTAACTCCAGTAAAAAAAAAATTGTACATTTATAAACTGCACCAACATTCGCAACTTGGAATGATAACTTTGGAACTAGAGGACGGATTTTCCGAAAAAGTGCAGAAAGATGTAAGTCTCTTGTCAAAGCGACCAAGGTAAAGTACTCATGGCTCTTGACAGGGAACAAAATCGTATCAAGCAGTAATAAACATTGTTAAGAGTGATATTATAACAATTTGTGGGGTCTCATATAATAATTAAAACTAGTGAAAGTTTAAACTAAGCTTGTCAATTCGCAGCAGTTATAATTTCTTAGTTTTTTAAAAACCTTTTTTAGTTCACAACGATTTTTCTTACATTCTTAAGTGAGCACATGTTAGAAGCTTACTTTAATAAGCAAAACTGTATGGATTTAAGAAGCTTGTTATGTTTGTCGTTTTTTAGGGAGTTATGTAAATTGATGTATCACCAAGAAGTTTTGTTGCAACGTGAAATGCTAATATACAATAAAAATTTTTTTTCACTAATTAAAATTTTGTCATAAGTACACGTTTTTACTAAAATCCTAAGGTATTGTGCCATTGCAGCAGTAAAATTGTCTAACTTGTACGTTGTAAAAAGTATTGATGTTTACAGATACCATTAAGAACACCTTTATAGCAGGAGTAAAAAAAGACCAGTGGACAGTGGGTGCTTGGGTACTTAAGTAAGAAATTTTACTTTTATTAAGGTATTTTGTAGATAGTATAGTTATAAATATCAATATATTTTCCACAAAACGAGACTATGTACAAAGGTAGTGCAATTATCGTTAGGATTAGTATGAGTATACTTACGATAGTTGAATGTGGTTTCAATAAATATTCTAATATTTAATAGCTGAAACAATATAAACAATATAAAAAATATATTATGGCTCAATACAATACGA
The DNA here is from genome assembly GCF_000648655.2 of Copidosoma floridanum. The sequence continues at coordinate 511,436 of NW_019380064.1, read as the reverse complement.
AAAATGTCCTTTCAGAAATTTTATTTCACATCAGTTTTTTTGACAGTTATTTAAGCATTAAAAGTTTACTAAAAATTTCATAAGAAATACCTAAAGAAATTGCAAATTATTCAACTGTACCCTCTTTTACATGTTTAATTTTAAAATTTTGCAATTAAACATATAACATTATCAAAAAATCACATAAAATTACATTTATAAGATTGGTATAAGTGGGTGCAGATCACCCAGTGTGCAAGAGATCGGAGGTTCAAACCTTTTTGAAAACTATTTTTTTTTTCTTTTTTTTTTTAGAAATTTGTTAAAAGAAAAAATAAGTAAAACTCAAAATTTGTGGTGTGCTTGGTGGAATGATGTTGTATGGTGTGGTACTATGACGTTGTGTAGTGTAGTAGTACTAACTGGGGACCGGAAGTACGTCAAGAGGGGCAGAGTGAAGGGAAAGAATCAAGCAAAATCCACTTGCGTTACACTTTTTCTCAAGCTCACTCATCTAAAATCGTTGATATACTCCGTAGGGAAGAACGCCTCTGTAGAAGTATAAGTTCAAAAGTTACAGTTTAAACGGTACGTCACGATCGATAGATTCGTTAAGTCCATATGCAGATAACATAAAAATCAAGTGCCACTACATCGTGTAATAATAGTATGTATTTATTTACCCTTGACAAAAAAAGGATTTAGTGAAACATTTAGTACTTTTTTCTTAATTTTTTTTATCTTAGCAAGCTGTTTGTTCTTAATGATAAATGAATCGTAATATTCTCAACATTATAGTTTGGATTAGGGACTATTTATTTCTCATGCATTTTATTTGAATAGTTAACAAACATAACGATACGAGTATAATTAATGCTCTGAAAATCAATTAGTGAATGGATTGAAGTATCGAGGCCATTCTGCTTTCTTATTATGCACACTATAGCCACATGAACACACAAGAGTGTTCATCACAGGTCTTCTAGTGATAATGTTTTATTCCAACAAACATTTTAATCAGAAGGTATTGTGTTGCAATAATTGCTTTGGCAAAAATGGTCCTGCTTATAACAGCCAGTGTGCGCATCAAGACATACTCAAAATTTTTAAACTTTCCAAACAAAATTTTTTGTATATTTGTCAAAAAATAGGGATCAGAACTTATTTTCGGAAAATGATATTTAATATACTTGACTATCATATGAAAAAAAACGACTAAATTTATACAAAAACTCCTTTTTTAGCATTTGAGGCACGACTGATATAAGGAAATATATAACTGTTATTACCACAGTCTGTAAAAAGTTAGTACCGTTCGGTGGATGGTGGGTAAATAAATGTACACATTTCCACGGAATAAAAAAAAAGGAAGCCTCAGAACATAATGATTATCACCCTTAACTTTGCGTTGAATATCAATCGTATGTATTCCGAACAATCTAGTTTTATACAGTTTTTTGCAATTAAGGGTACTTATTTTCTGCTACAGTCATAAAATTTAGTTACAAAAAAGTTACATTATTTTAGAATGCATGAGTCTTACATAAACTTATTAATCTGAAATGTTTTACACAGAAAAGTTGTGTTTCAATAATATCCACAACTTTTACGTCTTATATCATATTTTAAAGTACAAAAAAAAATAAGTTACATAGAGAAAAACTAACTTTTTGCGATTTTTGAGCATTTTATGGCTCACAGAACGTTTTGGTTACATCGTAGAGAAAAATTTTAAGTACGAAAAAGTTGTATCCCAAATATATCTACAACTTCGAATTTCATAGTAAATCTCAAAAATATCACGTAATAAAGTTATAGCCGAAAAACTGTTTTTTTTCACTGAAAGAACCATCTTTTGGTACCAACACCTTTTCTTTTATTCATGTATCAAATAATTCTTTATTAATGGGAATAGTGTAAATTCATATACTAACTAAATTACCGGGACGATTTTTTTTCTGAAGCCTGTAGCATTGAAAAATTATGGCCAGAACTTATTTTGTTAGTTATTCCAAATGTTTTAATACATTTTTTTTTTGCTTTATTCCTTCTTATACCGAATAGTTTTTTTTTTTTTTTTTTTTAAGTAAATGCTATTGTAAGTTGTTAAGGTTTTCAATGAGCATTGCATAAGTTTTCAATTGATATCTTTACTTTCAGTGCATTTCAGTGTGATATTCAGAACAAAATCCTTTAAATTTCAGCTTGTCAGTTAAAACAACACTGCAACTCTTTTTTATTTTATATTGCGTTTTTTAAGGCGTAATTCCGATCACTAGTCCTAATTGATTTTTCTGAATTTAAAACAAAACTGTCTTTTTGTATGAAGAATTTAAAATTCGAGATCTCAAAGCCAAATGAGTTATTCCTTCTTTTGTACCAGGAAAATAATTGGGATTTTCTTGATTTTTGCATCCTTCCTTTTTTTTTATTCTGAAGAAGTTCTTTAGGTGTGTTCTATAACCGTAACGATTGTTTTTTCCAAACAAAAACATGGACTAAGATAGTATTCTTTAACTGAAGTATTTTCTGAGGTTCATCAATATTTTTGCCATTTAATCAAGATTTTTCAAATATTGGCCATGATTGCAGTTATAGTTGTAATGATTCTGGATTTATTTCAGGATCTAAAAGCGTTTTTTTCTAAAACTGAATAATTTGTTTTAGTATCTAATTATGTTTATTGACTATATACGTACAAGTAAAAACCTTCATCTAAATAAGTACTAAAAAAAATAAGTACTAAAAGTCCTTCATCCAAACATCTTTTTTTAACTTTCTAGTAGTGGCAACCTAACTAGGCTATTATGACAGCCCAGTTGGATAAGTCCTCATTGCAGTAATACTTAATTATTAATCAAAGTATTCTCTGTTTTTAAGTTTATATTGAGAAAAGAACTATTTATTATATTTGTAAGAAAGACTCTGAGTCGGTTTATGCACTTAATTATGCGTATGAGAAAAGGTATATGGGTAGAAATGTGAGCGTTCGCAAAAAAATTACCATCAGAAATGGCTCTATCGTGAGCTTTGCTTGCTCCATCACGTTGTTGAGCAATAAATGCTTCCCTATAAATACTGACAGGATTTCTCACCGTACCCACTTGAAAAGTTGCTGTTTTACGTACTGTTCGTACTGTTTTGCGTATACGACATCAGGCATGCATACACTAAAAAAACAATAAAGCTACAAATTTAAATAATCAGCAGATTTACTTCAGGTACATTAAAACATTCACGGTATACGTTCAACATATACAGCGTACAGCGCTTATCACGTCATGCCTAGTGTTTGTACATTTGTATATAATTTAATCTGTATAGTGTAAGTGTATTAGAAACACAAGAAGTGAATGTGAGATGTAAGGAAACAGTGAAAATGTACTTTTATACTAAAGGTTGTGTGGAAGCGATCAGAAATATCCTTGCATGGGTGAAATTACTTTACTTGATGAAATATATAAAGAAAGCCTATATCTAACTGCACAATAAGCTAGGTGTACTAATAATACGTCTAAAAATACAAAGATTAGGTTTGTATACTATGTAAAGTCAATATCAATTATCTAGAAACAGTTTAAGTGACATTAAAACAAAAAAAAGCCCTACATTGCATATTAAGGTTGTTTCATGTATTATTTCACTTTTTATTTCAAATTGGTGATAACTTACTTCTATACAAACAAAATTCTGACTATGAAAGAAGAAATTGCAAGACCACCCGACAATTACAGAAACACCTAAGGTAAAAATCATAACGACAGTCTATCTTAAAAACTATTTACACATAATTTCACATACGTAATTATTGCCGAGTTTTGAATTTTGGATTTACGTGCCGTGATTGTTTACTTTCTGAGTTTCTGGAGTTGGTAAACCTTATAAAATGTCAATCAACAATTTCTTAATTAATCTTCTTTAACGCTTCTTATGCTATCTGTTTTTATAACTTCAGATAATGATGCAACGAGTATCTTTATTTTAAAAGTGTTTATGGGATTTATGGTAAGTTTTTTCGTCCCATTTAAAAGAAATTTATATATTCTTAAAAATTTTGTTGTTTTTTTTTAAGTTATACTTTTATCGGCGCGTTTTGCTCTACGGAGTAAGTCAACAATTTCAGATTGGCGACCTTCAGAAAAAGTGTAAAATAAGTGAACTTTGCTTGATTCTCCCACCTTGCCCTGCCCCTTTTAACGTACTTCTGGTGACCCTACACCACCTTACTTCATCACACTATAGCACACCTCACATGTTCAAATTTACTTGTTTTTTCTTTTTCAGCAAGAGATCCCAGACATATTTTTAAGCCCTCGGCCCTTTGCACACTGGATAAGCCGCTAATCAACTCTGTTATAAGCGAGCCCTATAATGAAAAACTTATTACTTCATTTTATCTTACAGTTTGTAATTTTTTTTCAATGTAAATTTTTATTTATTGTGTACTTATTTATTTAGTTATATTTAACATTGAATAAATAACTTATTTAATGAAATATATCTTTTTTTGTATGTGTTTTTTTCAAAAATTTATAAATAAGTTTGTATATTAGCAGAGCCGCTCTCATATACTTCAATAAAAGTGTATTTGTTTATAATTAATTTTTTACTTTTAAAATAAATGAACTTATGTTTATACATTTTCACATTTTTTCAGAATTTTCATAACTAAAAAAAAAATTTTCGTACTGTATACATACAATAATTAGTTTTCTTCTTTTACAATTTTTCCTTTGTAATCGAGAACAAAATTTAGAAAGGTAGGAGGAGCACAAATATATGCAGCAACGCTGGAAACTATTTTTCTCATATGGATAAACTTACGTGCACGCTTTTACATAAACTTCACCCTTAAATGTATTTGAAAATAAAACAGGCTTATAGTAACCTTTCATACAAATGAAAACATAAGAGCTTTAGATAGATCTTATAAACTAAATTCAAAGTAATTTTTTCATAAGGTTACATATTAAAAAGCAAAATTTTAAAATAAAACGTGTTGAAAAGGATTTACTTACGGGATCTGCTATTTTATGAGGGCACAGTTAAATGATTTGCAATTTTTTTTTAGGTATTTCTTATGGTATTTTTAGGATACATTTAATGCTTTAATAATATCTGTCAAAAAATCTGTGCATTATGAGCATTTTTAAGGGACATTTACTGGCATGTACTACTGTGCTATCGAAGAAAGCGGTACTACAGAATGGTTTGTCTTAGTTTTTCAGTTCAATTATAGTTTGTATATTAAATATGAACTAGAAATAAGGGTGTGAGCGTATGTGATAACTGTTGGTGGGACATTATAGATGTAATTAGTGTGAGCAGTAGTAAGTTGCTTGGAAACCATCGGAAGATTCGATGAAAGTGTACAGTCTTGTACTGGCCAGCCTCCATATTGTTTGTATTGTATTGTGCCATCATATACATTGTTTGTAATTGATCAATTATAAAATACTTAAATATTTATCGAACCACACCCAACTAACGTAGGTAAACTTATTTCAACGACAGTTGCATTACCTTTATACACATTATCGATTTATGGAAGGTATATTTATATTTAAAATTATATTATCCACCATATAATTTTATAGAAGTGTAACTTTTAACTTAGGTACCCGAGCACCCACTTTTCCACTGGCTTCATACAAAGTAGGTTTTATCTTTCTAGAGTGAGTAAGTAGAATTTTGAGTGCGTCAGCGTTGCCGTTGTCCATTGTCATTCTGTGAAGTGACAGAAGTGTTTGTGTGATTTATGAGAGAAGTAAATCAAGCTAAAATGCATATTGAATGTAGGAATATATTTTTTTTAAATGGTCTTCTAATAGTCCAAACTAACGTGATAGCTTAATATCGTAACTACTTGTAAATTCTCCTCTTGCCTGGAAAGTTAAAAAATGAGCTACGACAGAGGAAGGATTACTATTTAACACTGTCAAGTGTAACTTATGTTTTAAACTAACTAATTGAGATTAAGATGTCTGTTGTATACAAAAAAAGCATCTGTCATAAATCTCTACGTTATACCATCCTGTAGGTAAGTTATCACTAACCTAATAAATAAGATGCTTATTGGATCTTTCTAATTACATAAGCTAGACTAGGCCAAAAAACTTCTATGAAATATAGGACTTAATTGCATTAAGCGGTTAAAAAATCTTTCTTAGTTTCAAGGGCCTAAATTTAGGGAGAATAATTAGAATTGATATATGTATATGTATAGATAATAATAGTAACTAAGACGACGATTATGATAGTTATAGTAATGATGGTGATGATCGTCATAATAATGACGATGATGATGACGATAAGAATGATGATGATAGTAGAAATAACAAGGTTTATAATAAGGAAAATTAATAATAAAAGTATTTTAAATGATAAATTCTGTGAATACAAGCACCAATAATAATAATCATTATGGAGATATTCATAATAAAGATTATGATGTGATTAATAATAATGTTAAAGACGCTAATGACCATGATATTACTTATAATAATGACAACAATAATGATGGATAGTGGTTAGTATAATGGTAATTACAATTAATGTTAAATAGCAATAGGAATAACAATAAAAATAACCATAGGAATGCTGGTAATAATGATAATTATCGTGACAATAACAATCTTAATACTAACAATGATATAATAATAATAGTTATCATGCTATTAATGATAATGATGATTTTGATTACAATCATGATAATATTAATTATAATAATAATAATTGTAATGATAATAGTAAAGGCACTAAACATAATAGTGATGTAAATAATAACAATAATAAGAATCATAATAATAATGATAATATTATGAGAAATAATAATAATAGTGAATAATAGTAGTGACTATGACTATGATATCTATACATACATACATACATATATATACATA
>NW_019380064.1:443505-500424 GCF_000648655.2 Copidosoma floridanum | reverse complement strand
TTATTGATATTAGATTATGATAATTAATAATGTTTATAATAATAAACATGAAAATAATAAAAATTAACCCCGAAATTACAGGTATTGTGTTAATAGAAAAAATTGTTAGTTTACATAGTAGTACAAATTATAAAAAGAATTCGTAAGAATCATAAAGATTATGTTAATTACATTAATTATTATGTTTTTGATATTTTTAACAACGTATACTATGATACTTACATTAGTAAAAACTGCTATTGTTATAATGATAATGATAGTTTGTTTGACAATACTAATGATGAATATAGTGATGATTTTAATGATGATAATGATTATAATAGTTATAACTACAGTTATAATAACAGTAAGAATAGTAAAATGATGCAAATAATGATAATAATAATCGAAATAATAAGAACAATTTTTGTAACAATGTATATCACGATAGTATCGATAATATTAATGATAACAACGATCATTTTGTTGCCAATGAAATAAAAGACTATAAAGATAATAAAGATGGTAATAGTTACAATAATCACGATAAATGTAAAATGAATGAGATATGAAGAAATATATTTTACAGTTATGTAAATGATTGGGATAATGATAACGATTATGGTAATGTAAGGTTTGCAAAATTAGATGATAATGATAGATGATTCTCTTATCTCTAAAATAATGATTTTTATGACAATGAAAATGAAGATAATACTGTTAATAATTATAAAAGCATTTTAAATTATGATCAAAGTAACAAAAATTATTCTGTAAATATTTACATCGTTTATAATTATAGTGATTACAATGTTAATAATAATAATTGCAATAATAATTATAATAATTTACGAGTAAAACAACAAGATTTATAACACTACTGACTAAAAAAGTGAAGCTAATATAACTTTTCATAATATCAATAATTAAAATAATAATCATGATAATAGATTATGATAATTATGAGGATAATGATAATTATAATGATGATTAGGATAATTATGAAAATACTGATGAATATAATAATGATGACGATAATGATGATGATAGTAAAGATGAAGATCTTACAATTCTTATAATATTAGCAAAGTTGTAGCTCTTGTTTCTATATATCGAACTTAAATCTTATAGCGCACATATTTACATATTTACATTTCAGTTGAAACTTTTCGTAATCTGTTAATTTTATTCGCTTTACGGTGTGTCTACCTCCCGTAGTTGTTTTTTGTCACACGCTTAACCACGAACAATATATACATAACTCATAAGATACTTTTGCTAAACATGAAACTATTAACATCTTGCTCAAATCTTATATAAATAGCTCTTACATTTGACAATACATTAATGGTACTGAGTATTATATATAGATTATCATTTTCAAAGATTTCTTTTATTTTTAGTACCAACTATTTCTTTGTCATTTTTATCTAAATACTTAACGGCGTTTTTATCAATAATTACAGAAACTACTCAGGGATTTACATATAGGTAAAAGAATTTGTAGTAACTTTATGCAGATAACAATAATAATGACGATATTAATAATAACAAAAATAAAAATAACTTCACGGCTAATAGATTTTTCTTTACTTTCGTGAAATAATAAGAATCATCTACATAACAACAATAAAAGTAATGGTAACGATTATAATACAAATAATAGATAATAATAATACTAACTCATACGATAATTATGATAGTTATAGTAATGACAATGATAATGATCATAATAGTAATAATAATAATGATGATGATTATAAAAAAAATAAGCCTTAAAATAAGAAAAAATTGATGATTATACTAATGGAAAGGTAATTTTAGTTAAAATAATAGTTGTGATNATTTCTTTGTCATTTTTATCTAAATACTTAACGGCGTTTTTATCAATAATTACAGAAACTACTCAGGGATTTACATATAGGTAAAAGAATTTGTAGTAACTTTATGCAGCGCGTTGGAGTAGGGGAACTCGCAGGAAAATCTTACTATCTATATTTTTCTTTATTTTGGTAAGATTTTGTTGCTTTTTTGCGTGCCTAAAAATTTTTCTTTGAACTTTCTTTTGTTAGAGCAATAAGGTACTCGCGATTGATCGTACGCTTTTCGGGGAACTGGATAAAATTTCTTACCAATGCTGTTATGGGCATTCTAATGTAAACTTCGTAAAGGACACATTTAGTACTATGATGTGTAAAAATATTTAAGATAGATTCTACATCTTTTTACATGGCTCACCCACGCTGTGTGACTTTCTCGGCACATCGCTCGCATCGTGCCTCCAATCTCACGCATAACGCGCTCAGTTAGATTTGATTTGAGATGTCTAATCAAGTTAAGAATCACTTTGATTTCCAAGTTCTCGAGTGCACTACTTCACTTTATGGACGCGAACTGCGTTCCATTATTGCTTAGTATCCGTCTGGGTAAGCAACATTCTGAAATGTAATTATTTATTATTGTTTTTAGGGACGTGGTCGTGGTAGCTTTTTTAATGGGTATGAAAGTACTAGTTGTAAAAAACATCCAGAACAGAAAGAATATACTCCACTTTCCTTGTACTACATGAAATGTCCTAAAAACATCAAAAGTAGTACGTTCTATACATCAAAATTGATTCGAATGACTCCATGTTTTTGTTCAGGCCAACATGAGGAGATTTTTTATGTTTTTTTTTTTTTCATTTATGGGTTTGTATAATTTCTGTTTTTCAGTTCAGATAACTTTGTCTTCTCGATCGTCATAAAAATGACCTTCAGGATTTTTACTGAGAAAGTCAACTACTATATTATCTTCTGCCGGGCAGTACGTTACACAAAAGGGGAACTGCTGTAATAGCAAGTACCATCTAATTAGCATATTATTATGATGCATGGTGGCACTAAGGAAAGTTAATCCTTTTAATCCTTCATGATTCGTAGTTATGTCAAATTTTCTTCCAATCAGATTATACTAAGATTTATGTACCATGTACACGATAATAAGGACCTTAAACTCTGTCTTCGTATATCTAGTTTCTGTGTCAGATAAACATCTACAAACCAGCGGAATAATTCTTTGATTTTCATCGTCATTCGTCTGAAATATTACACCATCGATTCTCCTCTCGCTAGAATTGGCTTGAACTATAAAATCCTTTTCTGGAATTATATGCATAAAAAAAACGGTATTAATAAAATTTTTTTAACTCCTCACATGCCAACATCTGCTTTTCCTCCTACAGCAAAGATAAATTTTCCCTCAGCAGCAAGCAATACAGATCTACAAAATCACTGTACTTAGTTATAAGACGTCTATAAAAGTTACGTAATCCAAGAAATGACTGTAACTGCTTTCGGTTTTTGTGTTTCTCACATTTTTGAATATCGCAAATTTTTTTGGGACTGAGGCCAATTTCCTCCATGAAAACAATATATCACAAAAATAAGACTTTTTATTTAAAAAAGTCCACTTTTCTAAATTAATAGTAAAGTGTTATATAATAAGTATTGCAAATGATTCACTTAAAATCAAAATATGCTCTTCAAAAGATTCCGCCCCTACTAACAAATTATCGACGTAATTTTTAAGTGCTTTTACAAGCCAAGGTGAGGCTTTTCGTAAGGCAATTTTACGAGCGCGCATAAACGCACTGCCTGCATTTTTTGTTCTAAAACGCACCCACCTAAGTTAATACATTGTTGGATTAAACTAAAAAACGGTGTACAGTCGGGAAGATTTAAGGAGGCACCTGCGAGTAGCTTTGTGTGAGGTCGAAATTCGAGAAGTATCTGGCATCTTTCATACCCTGCATTATCTCGTTAATTATGGGAGGCGCTTAGTGATTGTCTTCGATTGCATGATTTAAAAATCTTGCGTCGAAACAGATCTTAATATCCCCAAAGCTTTTCTGTACTATCCGTAACAAATTATAGTGTGAACTAATGGAATATTTTATAATACCAGCTTTCAACATTTTAACAATCATATTTCTCACTTTCTCGCACACTGCTGGATGAACTAAGTAAGCGTACTTTAATATTGGTTATTTTATTAGTTTTATTATAGTTTCATTTACATAACATATTTATTTTTTATAATATACAGTTATTGCTTTATTTATTTCTAATTCCTTGTCATTATAGTTATGATAATTAATTACTTTACTTGTTAAAACATCACTCGTGTTTTTTTGAGTTTTATTTTTACCATCATTGTAAAAATTATTAACTTTTATTGAATACATGTTCGTTTTTTAACCTTTTTGAGATAGCAAGATTCTATCCAAGATACCTTGCTTGAACAACACCAATTTTCTACATATATTTTTGTCTTTTATTTAAATCAATCCAGTCTAATAATCGATGCAAATACCATTATTCATGGTCCAATAATTGCCAAGAATAATAACGTTTGTCAATTATATAATATTACTAAGAAACCAAATGAGACACTATTACTATTGATTTTCAAGTCAAATCCATATCTGTTTTTTTATCGTGGTTTTGTTTTTCCCGATTGTGACCGATATTATGATGTTATACACTGGAAGCTCAAGAGTTGTGTTTTCTCATTTCATTTTATAATAGAATTCTTCCAACACTGCAGAGACTTAATTGCCAGTGTCCAACTATGACCTTACTTTGTTTACATTTATATTTAATAGTATATACGGGAAAATAGGAATTTTATTTACATTACCACTATTTTCTTGGCCCGGGCTACCTACAATGCCACGCTCTATATCATGCACGAAGTCGTATTGTTCACGATACACTGCAGTGCCTTACGACAGCGTGTCGATATTCAGTTTAAATGCAAAGACTGTTGGACATGTCGCCTGGCTTCCATGTTTATGGATTGTAAACAGTTGGGTGGGGGAAAACGCGTATTAGTAAGGTTGATGGGCTATTTCTTATGCCACTGGTTTACATTATACTCGAATTAATTCCATTAGTTGATATTGGATTTCTATTATAAATATGATATTGCTGATTTTTATTGTAATACTGGTGATTATTTTTGTTATTGTTGGATCTGCTTTTACCATCTTCTTTCTTAAGCTTGTATTGAGAATGTATCTGTTTAATATTGGCACGAGGGGCAAATTCATTGCTATGAAATATTATTATTATTACTATGTTGTCTCCAACTCTTTTCTCGGATTGTGGACTGTGCCTAGATGTGTAAGGATTTGGCTAATACTCTCCAACATAGCGAAATTCACTGACGCTAGTGCTTATTTTATCCAAAAGGGGAACTGTGGAATAATGATGAAGATTTTTTAATAACCACCCAAAATCGGTCAGATGGACTCCATTTCTTTTCTTTGTTTCAGATAGAATGTTTGTAGATCAACTTCTGATTCCCAGTATTTATTACTTACTTTTCTATTTTTCATGCTTACTTGAATTAAAATATAATAAAAATAATGATTAAGAGATTTTTTAAGACCCCTATTTAAGTTCATTTCAGTTTTCAAGGTGTACCATAAACGAGCTTGTCCCTTCAAAGCTATCTAAACGATTCCTAGCTTCCTATCATTGGTTACGCCTCTAGGCTTATACTATTTTTTAAGATCTTTGAAGAATTATAGATTCGTCTGGTTCTTATTAATAAATTGTGGCACCTTAATATCTACGTAAAAAATGCTCATATTACTCAAAATACGACAAATCTCTGTATTATTTACATTATCACCGTAATTATTTAAAACATTAGAATTATTCTAAATTCGCAACAATTCAGCACGCAATCTATTAACTTCTTGTATCAAGTTTTCACATAAACCATGCATGGTTCGCGTTTGTTTAATTTAATTAAATGATGCCTGTGATTGGTCCCGCATTTGTTAAATTTTTCGCAACGGCTGGGAAACCCGATTTCATCGCATAGCTTTCGGATCATTTCTTAATCAATTAATAATTTCTGTTAAATTTTGTGCTAGTATGCAAGTCTGTTCTGCTTGTTTGATAATACCTTGTTATCTTAGTAACTCATTACGTAATGTTTCAATCTCCGCTTATAACTTCACTAAAGTCGTTTTTTTGAGTGGTGCTGAGTTATTATTGAAATTTATGAAACGTCTTTTCATACTACATCCGCTAATAGTGACGTACGTAAGGGTTCTCGAATTCCGTTTGTTTACAGACATACTTGTCTACACTGCTCTAGCTTGTGACTAGGCATATTTACAGTTTTATAGCCGGTTGAGAGCCAATGTAATCATCTTTTCATGCATGGGTATCAGTCAAGAAAATAATGGATGAATTGAGAATGTAGTGAGGATTACTATATTTGTGTTTTTTGATTTTATGCCCATACATTAAAATAATCATTAATTTCGTACAATGCACACCTCAAAAAAAATGCCTGGATCGAGGTGGGCTTCGATTCTAATATTTAACGGCCTTATCGCGAAAATGATTTGTCTTGGCCGAAGCTACGCACAGAGGTTTAGCCGAAGGCTTTTCGTAGTTTTGAGAAAGTTGAATTTAAGGTGCATGCAACAAAGTTCTCGTAATAATGTTCAACGTAGCACATAGAGTGCCAAATCAAATGTTACCGCAAAAGATGCGTCACTTCGAGTCTTGTAAAACGTAATACTAGGTCGTATGCCATCTCAGAAGGTGATGGAGATTCAGCAAGTTAAAAACAGGATAACCCAAGGATGATATCAAATCTGCAGGCAATGGCTCCTCGTTCGAATGAGTTTGGCTTCAACACACCACTGGCCCCGCCAATCGTTAGTCACGTCGACCCCCTCTGAGTTCAGGAAGCCATCTTGGAATGGCTTTAGTCAACAGGGTAGAATCACTAGAAAGTCCCGTACGGACAATGCATCGCTTCCTGGATCGTCATTTTTCAGCAGAGTACTAACGGTGCGTCTATTAGCCACAATGTCTCGCAATTGAGATAGCACCACGAGGCTTCCTCTTTACTTAGCCTGACTTTTTATCTCTTACTTCCATGACAGCGTATCAGGAGGGGAGAATGTTTGGTAGAAAAACTGTGATAGTCACATACATTTATACCTATTATTTAGAGACTTAGTTTTTGTAGTTGACATACCTAGCATTTATTAAAAAAATGAGCTTTTATGGGTGCTAAAGGCAGTAGCAATATGGACTGGATTTAAGCTTTCTTTCTTCATTTTTAAACATTGATAAATTGCTGCAGTTAAATAAATAAGTTTTCCGGTTTTACTCCTTTTATAAAAAAGGCGTAAGTTTTACCATTTTAATAGTAAAAAAATCAAAGGTATTTTGATACGCTTATCCTAAATGTCGTTAATAAATTATTATTTTTTACGATTGTTTAATGCTTACTGTGTTTTTTGACTCAAAGCAATTTTGTTTTATAGTTTTACAAGCAGTCTGTTGTTGTTAATTACTAATTTTTTGTGTTAACATGTGTTAACACATGTTTTTATAAACAATATCCATTTGGTCCCCGTTTGTAGTGAGCACATAAACAGGAAGCAGTCAGCAAAGTTAGGCAATCAGCCCCACCAGCTGTTGTTTACGATTCCTTACTTTAAGTTTATGTTGCTTCTTGTTTTTCTCTTGTACGTAGGTTAACAGAGTAGTATTAACAAAAGATGACGTTTGCTAGGAACAGAAATCCAAATTCAGAAAACGTTCGCAACAGCTAGTGGCACTCATTGCCTACACTTTTCCCTTACTTTTGCCGACTTTTGCTTTTTACTGCTTTTGATTGTTGCGCTCACTTTAAACAGGGCCTTATACTTTAACGTCTGAGTAGCAGGTACATCTCAAATTCAGTAAATTGCAGGTATGCTTGCAAAAAGGGAACTCAAAAAACGTTTCATTTTGTAATATATCTATATTTTGTCATATATTAAATATATATTTAATTTTGTAAAATATGTAACATACAATTAATCACAAAAAAATTTTCGGAGTCGAAAAATAAAGTAAATATTGAGCAATCATAAGAAAAAAATAGTTTATTAACATCTTTGGATAAGTGCATTATGTAACAATAGAATTTTTTTTATTATAATGTGAAAAAAAATCTACGTTGCAATTCTTAACTTGAAAAATTAACGGAGTTTTTAGTATTGATTTAACTGCAGCAATCAATCGTTGTTAAAAAACTGGTATAATTGTGGAAAAAATTTTTTTGTCGTACCATTATTACTGCATGTATTCTTTAAAAAAAAGTTTAAATACGAAAAAATACATCCTTAAGTTAATCTTATTATGACGTCATTAAATGAAATAAGAAAAAGTTTGTGAATCGTAGACAATCGTTAAAATAAGTATTTTATACCAAACTTTAAATCATTTTTATTGATAAACAAAAATAGTACTAACAAATAAAGGCAGATTTTACTACTGGAAAAATGTGCACTTTTATGCAACATAACATTGCAGTAATTAAATTTTTCAGTGAGTAAAGGAACGAGAATAAATTACACTAAAAATTACAATAAATTACAATTCACGAACCAATGGCTACGATACTAAGTACGTCTACTTAATCCGTCATTTTTTCATGCTTCACCTAGCAGACTCCTTGTTTTTTCTCAAAAGTCTATAGCGGGATAAGATAAAAAAACTACACTTAACTAAATATTCAATCGAAGTAAGCCATTTAAGAGTAGTGTAGGAAAAGCTCCTCTAGCTAAATTTTTATCCCTGTAGGTGTTGATGCAGACCTTCGGACATTAAAAAACGTGCTTCTCGAAAACAATCATTCGTGCTGAATCCACTGGTTTTAACAATTAAAAAAAGATTTAAGAACATTTTGATTCTAGAACAAATATAAACTGATTTTTTCGATCACAATAAAGCTCAGAATACTTTTTGGATTTTTCAATAGCTTATTAGTTTTTGTAGGTATTTTTTGGCTTACTTCTCGAGAACACTTTTTCATATATTTTTTTTTATATTCTATAAGAATTGCGATATTCTATAAGTAATGTTTGCTCTGGAACATACTTGAAATTGAGAAAAATAGTCTTTTCAAGCCTTTTTTTTATATTTTTGGTACATATAATCGGAACAAATAGTCAAATCAATTTTTATGTACATTTTTAACACCATTTTTGAAATATTGTTTAACCCCATAGCCATTAAAACTTATTTCGTATTCAATAAGGCTTGTTATTCAAAGCAAAAACTAAAAAAAAAAATACATTTAGAATATTATCTTAAAAATNATTTCATAACTTAGTTTTTTTTAAGCAAAGAGTACTATTAATTATGATACTGTTTCTAAATTTCCTGACATGAATTAATTTACTCACTTTTTGCATGTATAATCACGTAATCCGTGTTACTTGAGAATACATTCGTAAGACACTGCAAGAATTCGGATATGAGAACTGTTACTAATTGTCAACTTCACCTGGACTACTGAGCTCGAGAATTTTTAACATTAAAATCATACCTTCCTAGTGACTGTTACAGATGTCTTAGGTAGCTCTTGAATCGTGTAGCCCCTATGTAGCTCACACTGATACTGTTAACGCAGTCTATTTTCGGAATCATACAAAGTACAAGATAATATGTGTGTTTCTGATATCTTATCCCCTTTAGAAAAGATGGCCTGTTCCCAAAAAATCTAGAAGATAGTTCCAAAGATAGTTGTGATCTAAATAATTGTTGACGGTAGTAGTGCAGAAGATGTGTTACTTCTCTTCCCTTTTTTTCTTAAACTCAGTAAAATATGTAATTGTAATTTACAATGCTTAATTAATAGTATTTTTGGTCCTTGTCACCATTTTCGTCAATTATAGGATCTTTGTCTTAACTTCTAAGCAATTTTGGAAGAATTCTCGCTTGTCTTATAGTTCTTAATTTGTACTTTGCATTACTAAGAAAATGTATAACAGCAGCAATAAGAAAGCATGATCCTATAGTTTCTAGTTCAGTGGCACAGTTACATGCTTTTTGTAGGATATTGCTGGATTCAATTGTGTTAGGATTTTATTTGATGTAACATTTGTAAGTTTTTTGTTAACAAGCTTTAACCTTATTGATACCTTAGTAATATAAGGTTTCATTTGAATATATTTTAAATTGACATAGTTATTATCCTACATCAATTTGGCTAAATAACATGTGGCTTAATCTAATTGACAGGTTCCAAAAAAAATTATTTCTAGTTTCTTTTTCGTTGAATCTCGAAAGTCAATTATTTCACTGGATGCCATCTGAATCGAAGTAGAGGGACATCGAGACCATCCATGTCAGCTAAAATTGTTAAAGTATTATTACTTTAATAAACATTTAAAATTCTTTTAATGATTATATTTCATAAGCTATTATCATTTTTATCGCTATTTCAACTCTTAGCAAAAAGTTATTGAGAAGACATGAAATTCTGCATTCTGCACTAGCTGTTTGGAAAAGTTTATTATTTAGTTGCTGATGAAAAAGCTTATAGTAAGAATGCCATGATTAGCCTCTAAAACCCATCTTAATTTCATTACATAACAAGATTCATTCAGTTCAGAGGTACTCAAGTTTATTTTTTTTCCTTTAGAGACATACTTGAAAACATTCAAACTATAATTTTCCAAGCAAAGTACCACATTCCTAAGATCTCTATCTACAATGCAAATATCATCCTTACTCGTGATAGTTTTTATACCGTATTGATCATCCACTACTATTTTCATAATGCTCGCCTTATTTTTTGTGGCCAAAAAAGGATCAAGGAGGTAAACAATGAGTCCATTTGTAGTGTAAATAGTGAAAAGCTCGACCCAAGAAAAATTTTTGTGACCTGAACATGATTTTTGTTGTTACTTGTTATTTTGAGGTTTTTAAAGACATTTATATGATTCGTTAAATACCAAAGCAAGCTCAGTTGTCAAATTAAACAATTCTTAGGCATAAATAGAAGTGTGATCACGTACAAGATCCTTTCTTTTAAAACTTCTCACACCAAAATACTTTGGTAGGGTGTCTTTTTAAATGAATTAATTAGTGACTTCCAAAAAACAGAAATTTTTTTATTGTCTTCTATTTTAAAAATAGATCAAATAAAATGATTTGTTGAAGCTGTTCTTAATTTAAATAAAAAAAAAACTAGAGCAAGCATAATGTCTCTAGAAACTAATGGTCTTATTAAAACTAATAGTTTTGTCTCCTTGTACAATGAATCAGTTTAGAGACTAGTAAAAGATAATAGGTGTTTTTTAGTACGCTCTGATAATTTTATCATATCAAAAAAAGTTTTTTGAGCTTTATCTGAAAACTTCTTAAAAAAAAAGTATATTTTATCTGCAGTTAAACAACTAGTATTACCGTGTATCTATATAAGTTTGAGATCATCATAAAGAAACTGTGTCTAGATTAAATTTTCCGTTCAAACTCTATTTCTGTTTGGGATACAGATTTTCGTTTTTTTAAAACACTAAAGTCCTGCAGTTAATGGTACAAGCGTTAAGTTATTTTCATGTCGACTGCTGCAACATGTTTTGAAAACAAAAGTTTTTTGAAGGGGCAACTTGGTGAAGCCAATCTATAGAAAAATCTTCAAAACCACCTTTAGTCCTTAATTATGAACCGATCTTTGATTCTCTTCTATCAGTGCTTTATATTTTAACAATCTAAAATTAAAAACAACAATTAGACAAGAATAATAATATTAAAGAACAAAAAAATTCACAAGACTTATGTTGATTACAAATAGTTGTACGTAAGTGAAGAGCATTTCTCGATCACACACCCCTGTTGACTTTTACCTTCTAGCATGATGGTACTTAAGGTATGTACTTAACTCAGAAAACAATTTTTTTTTATCAACTATGTAGTTGAATCATATGAAATTCTTAGATAACACCTCTTATAGAGTTCAATTATCTCACGTATTTATATTGTGTGTTTCACTATCTTACGTAATTTAATAAAAATTAAAATGTTAATCACGATACGATGCATTTCATAACTTAGTTTTTTTTAAGCAAAGAGTACTATTAATTATGATACTGTTTCTAAATTTCCTGACATGAATTAATTTACTCACTTTTTGCATGTATAATCACGTAATCCGTGTTACTTGAGAATACATTCGTAAGACACTGCAAGAATTCGGATATGAGAACTGTTACTAATTGTCAACTTCACCTGGACTACTGAGCTCGAGAATTTTTAACATTAAAATCATACCTTCCTAGTGACTGTTACAGATGTCTTAGGTAGCTCTTGAATCGTGTAGCCCCTATGTAGCTCACACTGATACTGTTAACGCAGTCTATTTTCGGAATCATACAAAGTACAAGATAATATGTGTGTTTCTGATATCTTATCCCCTTTAGAAAAGATGGCCTGTTCCCAAAAAATCTAGAAGATAGTTCCAAAGATAGTTGTGATCTAAATAATTGTTGACGGTAGTAGTGCAGAAGATGTGTTACTTCTCTTCCCTTTTTTTCTTAAACTCAGTAAAATATGTAATTGTAATTTACAATGCTTGCTAATAGTATGTAAGTGAGCTAATATTTTGCTACTGTTAGCATAAGTCTTTAAGTTTTAGCTAAGTATACTTTCTGTACATCCTAATTAGAATAGAGAATTCTCTATTTCCTAGTTTTCTGCCTGTAACATTAGTGTGAAAGTTTTCTGTTTTATTTGTTCAAGGCTTGTGATTGCCATGTTACAATAGTCAAGTTACTAATTCAATGCGTTTGAATGGTAGTTAAAAAAAAATAAATAAAAATGCTATCCGTGATATAAATCCATCAGACAGTAGATGTTTTAACACCGAATATTAAAGTTGTATGAAACTGTACTGAGTATACCATAGTGTAGGGTGCTGATATGCTATCCAGTACGAGAGTACTCACTTTTATCGAATCTTCTGGTTATTCCAAAATATCTGCCTACTCTTATTACATCTCTAGTATTGCTCTTGCATTTGCCACAAATGTTGAGGAACTCATTCTTACAATCAGTAGTGTTAACGATATCAATAATATTTGTTCAAAAGACAGCTTCGAAAATATACAAAATGCCATCTGAATCGAAGTAGAGGGACATCGAGACCATCCATGTCAGCTAAAATTGTTAAAGTATTATTACTTTAATAAACATTTAAAATTCTTTTAATGATTATATTTCATAAGCTATTATCATTTTTATCGCTATTTCAACTCTTAGCAAAAAGTTATTGAGAAGACATGAAATTCTGCATTCTGCACTAGCTGTTTGGAAAAGTTTATTATTTAGTTGCTGATGAAAAAGCTTATAGTAAGAATGCCATNGAAAATAAATAATAAACTTTAATAAAACGAACAAACCACACTATCAAAAGAATAAGCGGATTTTTTTATATTGGGACCGTTTGTAGCAGAGAAAGTCAGGTATCCGATTCGTATACAGAAAATAGGCGGTTTACATCTCGAAAAGAGTATTGTTTTTGTTTTGAATGAGCTTAAGAATAAGAAAAGATAATTGTATAACATTTAATATGTATATGCTGTACTGCATTGCTGTCGTGCCACATGTTGTGGTGTGGAGGGGACTGGCATGGGGCGTCACAGTGAAGGGGGCCTGGCAACGAGGGAGTAAAATGAATAATTAAGTCTTGTTACGTACTTTCTTAAGGTAACAAAGAGTTTTTTTTCGTAGGAGAATTAGGTAAAGAATAAAAAAAAGTAAAAAATGGTTAAATGTAATGTATGATGTAAGTGTGGGGTAGCGTAACGGGGTAAGGGAAAAGATAAAATAACAAATTTTCATCCATTACACATTTTTTCAACGTGACTAATTTGAAATCTTCGATTTAGTCTGTAGCATGAAGCACGCTTATTGAAGTATGATATCAAAAATAGTATGATTATATTATTAAATTATAAAAGTATACTAAATTTAAATTTTTTTTCGCAGGTAGAAAGGAAATACGGTTCGATACTTTCTGTAATCTTGCAGCAAGATTCTTAGAAGATGACGCTGACACAGAAGCTATACAGACAGAATTACGAGAAGCCTTCCGACTTTACGATAGAGAAGGAAATGGCTACATTACAACTGAAGTTTTTAGAGATATTCTTCACGAACTTGATGACAACTTGACGCCAGAAGAACTTGATATGATGATTGATGAAATTGATGCAGATGGATCAGGGACCCTTGACTTTGACGGTAACAATATATTGCTATTATGATATTATGAAAAAAATGTGTGGGTACTCTAATTATAATGCGTACAAGATATAATAAAATGTTTATTTTGACATTAAAATTTTACAAAACCATAAGAATAGTTTTTGAAATCATAGACAATGATTGCTTACTGCTTAAAGTCTGACGCAAGTTTTTAAAACTAATAACGCTCTCTTTTGTGTAATCTTAGATATCATAAGAAAAGCTCAAGCTAAAATTTTTTTATTTTTGGAACAAGTTATCTAAAATAATCAGAAAAAGTACTGGGCGTTTTAGTATAGGGTTAGAATGGTATATATTAAAAGTTGTCTTGTGAACTATAATAGAGGAGTTGCCATTTCTTGAGTATCTAATACAAATCACTGCTAAACTGTCACTTTTTTTTGTCACTGAGAATATCTATTTTGTCGGTAAGGCTAGACCAAGTGTCCACATGTCCACAATCATTTCAAGTAGGATAGTGCATACGTATATAAATTTTCTTTACAATTTCTTCGCACCAAATGCAAGAACTAATATGACGATGACTAATAATTACCAGAGTAACCTTAAAGAAAAGTCTGCTATCTAATTAATGTGGTATCCAAACTTGATAGCTAGGTTTTGAAGAGCTAAATTGTGTTAAAAACCTTGCATAATAAATATGTTATACATTTGTATTGTTTTTTAAACAAGTATGTTCAGGAATTAACGATTTATTAATAATTTGTTCGATACTTGATCACATTATTTATAGAAAACTGGAGACCTCTGACGTATTAAGATATTTAGTTAAGGACTCTCATTTAGTTATGAGCAATGTTTATAATTTGAAAATTGCTTTTTGTGCCTCTACTTAAGTAGTAAGAAAATTTTCTTTATTAGTTAACAGTGTAATTTATTGGGGATGAGATGTCTCTAGCTCTTCTATTTTCTTAGTTATAAGAACTGGTTCAATTAATAATCAACTCTGTAAATGATTAAAAACAAAAGGCCCTTATTACAGTTACTTGTAAGGTTAAAAGGGCTTGTGATGGAGTGATTTATTGAATTTGTCAAACAAAAAAATCCTACCATTCAGAGTTACTAAGTTAAAAGGACTGATCCACTGGTTATAATTACAATAATAATTATACAATTAAAGTAAGCTCTCTATAATTAGGGCTTACTTTATTAAGATGTTGATTTCATATTACTTATTTTACTTATTAAAATCAAATGACCTTCAGTATACCACGTTTTTTGCCAGAGACTCCTGTTAAAAAATCATAAGAGTTACGTCAAACAAAATTTGAAAAATAAGTTTTAGCGTTAGAAAAAAAATAGCTTTGAACTTAATAAAAACCATTTTTTAGATATGCAATTTATTGCGTACTCTTATGTAGATTAATTTTTGTAAGTGAATCTTCGAGACCCTATTAAAAAAAAGTCTGTAAGATATTGATACTTGGCTTTGTTAATAACCCTCAATTAGTCTTGTACACAATGTATTCTTTAACAGATAGAAAATTTCTTTTAAGCTTATATAAATTTGTGCATGGAAAACTATTTTCCAGTTTAAAAAAATGTAAATATTTAGACTATTTTTGAGACTTTTTTATTTTCTTACCAAGAGCATACGAAAAAATTTATTTTTATGTAAGTACTAATAGAAACAGTCATATCTAATTAACTAGTTTTATTTTGTGATGATGTTTTTTTCCGTAAACTAAACAAACAAATAATAGAAATTAGAAAAATAAAGAAAAAAAAAATAATAAGGATATTGTCCATGTTCTTTACATAAAACACAAAAATAATGGAACTGTACTATACCCAATTAGGTTTTCCAAAACAAACTTTTTTAAAGTCATTGAGAACCATTGTACATAAAATTAGACTAAGCACAATACCCATATCAACAACATAACACTATCTGTATGTTACTTCGTTCTTACCAAAGGAATCATTTTGTATGGTAAATACTACTTTCTCGTGAAAATTAATTAAAATTAAAATTCATTTTCGTTCCTACAAATGCTGACGTTTTCTTTACCTGTTCTCATAAGTTTTGACTTAAGTACGAAGCTGAAGCTAGCAGCATCGTAATATTTTTCAATCGTTTTTAAATTTATTGTATCAAACTGTGTTATAGCTTGGCTAAGACAAATTAAGCTGGCAATCCTATAAGACCGATTATTTTAGCAGTTAGATCCCTTGTCTTTTTTTTTGGCTAAGATACTATGTGTTTTTTTACAGAGTATATACTAAAATTGAAAAAAAATTATGAAAACAAAAAAACAGCTAAAAAATTATTTAAAAAAAAATACTTACAATTCTGTTATATAACGCCTCATTTTCTTACTTAAAAATGTTTATACAAAACTAGAACAACGTATGAAATAAAGTTACATTTTTCTGAAAATAAAATACATCTCAATATAAAACTACTAGCGGCCCCCCGTCTTGGCTTCGCTCGAGACTCACTAAATGGAACACCATAGTGTGTTGACATGTAATGTGAAACGTTTTCAGTGAAAAATTATACATCTAGTTCTAAAACTTCTCACAACAAAAATCTTTTCATTAAAAATATATTGGTTCAGAATCCATACAGATAATTTCGCCAAATAATAAGCTGTAAAAATTAAAGAAAAATATAGTTGTGCTGAAAAGTATTGTGCTTTTGTTGTGCCACTAAATAGTCAGTGGCCATAAGGGGCCGTTGATTTGCAGTTTCGCCCCGTATAATTCACAAAAACGGCTACTTTTTTAAGCTGTAAGGATTCAAATCTCACAAAAAATTTATCATTACAAAATTTTGTTCTCTTATCTCACAACTTTATTACCAAAGCAACAAAGTCCTGGAGCGTAATCTCTACGTTATTTATCGCAACAAACATACAAATACATATTCTATCTATTTTAAAATCTGAAAGATTCAGGAGACTACTATAAGGGTTATAGTGAAAAGCTGACCTCTCACTCAATAAATTCTTTCGTCATTTTCTTGACGCCTAAAATTGTATTCATAAGAAAGATGCATTTAAAATTTTCCTTCTAATTTAACTTCTTGTGACTTTTGGCATAGTTGAGACTCTTGTGAGCCCTAAAGACTATTTTTATAAACTTTATTAGGTTGTAATATATTTGTTGTCAGGGTAGTTCGACGTCCGATGAGCCTGAAAAGGATCGGTGAGCTTCTTAAGTAAAGTCTTTCTTGACTGAAATTTCCAGTAATCGTAACTGCCGGGATACCTCAGGGCTTGAAGCTTTCGAGCTAGTTGTCTAGTGGTGTCTAAAGCACCTTTTTTTTCAGACTCAGTTGTTTTGGTGATCTTAGGTGGAAAGGTTGGTTCATAATGCTTGCCCGTTGGTAACTGTCCCATTGGCTCACGTTTACTATTTTTTCTTCATAGATGTAAGGTTCTCCCAGCGCAGACCTAGGAGAGGATTGGTGATTCCTGATTGAATGCTTAAAGTTGAGAGGGTGATATAGGTCGTCAGTCACCGGGATTTTCAGCCTTGCAACGAACAACTCTGCTCGTGACGTCTGCCAGTAAATAACTGACTTGGTTTAATAGTGGCCGGCTTTACATAGTCTTTGAGTTGACGAATCGTCTCCAGAAATTGTAGTAAAAATGTATTAGTTGGCAAGGTAATTTAAACTTAGGTGGCCCTTAAAACAACCGATGAGATTAATGGTTAAGTAGGGAACGTAAATACTTATAATAGCACTGAAAAGGGCCGGTGGTGAAACTTGTAGCTATTCCTTATTATTATTCTTGATGATAGAAAGCCAGCTGCGAGAATCTTGACTCTTATGTTTTGCGTCACTGTGTACGGAGACTGTACAGGAAAGAAAGTACGCTGCTGACCCAAGAATCTTTCGTCTTCAGGTCGTTCCCCGGATAACCAACCATTCATCGATAGTCAGGAAAGTGGGCCTGGAGAATACCTTGTCTGTATATATGCTATTGGGATGGCCACTAAGGAGAACGGGCTTCCCGTACTCTTCAGGGCTGTTTTCCCTGGCTCACATTTGAGGTAGAAAAATGTTTGACGACACCAGGTCAGATGGTTGAACGGCCACAAAGCTCTAAATTGCTGGAGCAGGTCGTGTTCTGGCTAAAAATGTTTCCTAGTATTCCACCAAAGACGGTGACATTCCGAATGCCTGTTTTTCCGTGTCACTCGTTTATTTTGGGGATCCAGGGTATAAACCGATTTATTTCGCTTGCCCATGAAAGAAGAGTGTCATCAGTAGCCAAGATGCCCAGCTGCACGATTGACTCCTCTGTTCTTGGTGTAGTGCCAATGATTGACTCCGATGATTGTCTACTCGATGGGGCTTGTTACAATCACTCTTCACTATCTTTGGTTGCGGGTGGCTTCAATTTTACCTTGACGCTACCTAGCGGATCCTACTAAACTAAGGCGCAATATTAGCTTATTTTAGCATAACTTTGAGCTTATTTATCGCTATTGTTATTAATTTTTTCAAGAAAAAAACTGTTATCAAAAAAATAATGAAGAATTAGTATGCAAAATTTTAGCACAATTGGTGCAGTAGTTTTCGCCGTTAGCGATTACAACGGTTTTAGCAACTTTGCTTTATATATTAGTAAGATGTCCGTATTCAATAGACTTTTCTACCGAGCATAATTTATCTAGTTATTATAAGATTTTGTACGGATAGTTATTTGTTGTAGTAATGGATTGTTCAAACATATATATGGTTAAAAAAAGACAATTGGGTTAAAAACGATGCCAATGTATCTATTTAAATGGAAAACATATAAGTGATATTTTTATGCAGCTCTAAAAATAAGACAGTTGCTTGATTTCTTTATAAATTATTATAAGCTGCTTATTTTATGTGCTGTTGAGATACTACAAACAAAATTAGTTATTTAAACATGACTATACACTTTGATAAGTACATAAAAATGTATAAGTTTATAAAACTGACACATAGCAAATAACTTTTACATAATAGTTTTTACACTTTAAAGCCTCAAAAAGTCTTAATAATATATGATTTAGTAGATCAAAATGTAACGTTATGCGATAAAACGTTCTAAATCAATATTTATCATGTTGTTTATAACTAATGGTCATTTAATAATAAACAAAAAAATTAAATTAGTACTATGTAAACAGAAAAGTTAAAGAGCTTGCATTACTATAATTAGCATACTCACATTGGCAACAAGATATTGACCTAAGATCTTACCTTACTTTAAAAATTGCCATCCTAATAATATTTTATTAGAAAACAAACGCGACATCAATGTTTATTTTTAAAATTAAAATAAAATTCAAATTAAAAGTCGATTGGTCTGCACGGTGCCACGTGTGAGGGATGAAGCTGTAAGAGATATTCTTGGTTACCTTGTGTCTATTGGGCCCTTTTAACAGCGGTTTTTTTTGCATTTTTGGCAGAATAAGGAAATAGAATTGCATGAAGATAACGCACTTTACTTTTTTCCATGATTACATAAGGTGCAAATAGCCACAAACACGTCTCAACAGAAAAAAAGAGATCTCACCACCACCACTGTCATAAGTTATAGGGTCCACTCCCGTTAAGAAGAATGTCCATTCTCCAGAATGTGGCTTCAGGGGGTCAATCAAATGCCTTAAATCTTTTGTTGAGAGAAAACACCAGAGAGTATTTCAAAGAGTACCTTGGTCTCATGCTACAAACTCATAGAGGTCATGACAAGGTTTTGAATAAGCTAAAAGCGTGATCACTTGATTGCCGACTATCCTGATAACTTAAAAAAGTAAAGTAAGACGTACTTCTGTAGTAAACATGGGTATGATTTTGTGTGAAAGGGCTGAACTCATCGTCTCAAGCTTTGTCGTAGTCTGAAGACAGAATCAAACGGAACTTGTCACTCTGATCCTTATACTCTTATACAGGAATTTGTTTATATAAGGAGCCATTGAACTTGTTATGGACCTTGTAGCTAGTGTCTTTGAGAGCTGGTCATGTTTACGTGTCTAGAAGTAAGCATTGTTATGTATCATCCGTGTATAAGTTATCCTATCCTGTCGGTCATGCAAGGCATGTTATTGTGTGATGAGTTATCACATGGATTACGCATAGTGTGTTATTGAAAGATTCGGAAATTCCTTACGAGTTATGCGTAACGTTTCTAGTTTTATAGCCTTGAATACGATTTCTTGTGATATAATAAACTGTGCTTGAGAGGGTCTTTTATATCAACTACTTGATACTGTTTTATCCGGTTCTTACTATCTTAATGTTATAGGGTTAGTTTGTGCTATAATCATTATTGCTTATTAACATCACTACAATAGATGGTTCTTTGATGGTTTTTCAAATTTTGACATAAAAGTTATTAAGTGCCCTTTCAACTACACACATTCTACTGCTATAGTACTGCCAAAATTTGACAAATTTTTTCTTTATTTTCTTGCGACTTTCGCGTTGGTAAATTCGTTTTTTATTATCGACAAGAAACTATAGAGTCTGACAGTTTTATTCACAACTTTTAGTACTTTTTATAAATTATACTTTGCAAGACGCTTGTGGAGCTTGCTGAGGCACATGGGTAACCTTTGCTTGAGGTTAGGGGGAAATATACTTTGTTTTTACTTTGTTAAACAAGTGTTAAGGATCTTAAATAAATTTTGTACCAAAAATTATAAGAACAAAATAAGTTAAAAAGTATATTAATAGAGCAAGTAAAATTTATACATAGCAGTTGTAAGATCATTTAACTTAATTTTATTTTCATCCAATCAACTCTTAGTTAAAACTTTCTTTCATTTTCATAATCCATGTTAACGTGACACTTTTCTTTTAACTCTATAATGTGACAATAATAATTTTTTGGAATAAGGCAATATATATATATATATATATAGGGCCTGGAGAATACCTTGTCTGTATATATGCTATTGGGATGGCCACTAAGGAGAACGGGCTTCCCGTACTCTTCAGGGCTGTTTTCCCTGGCTCACATTTGAGGTAGAAAAATGTTTGACGACACCAGGTCAGATGGTTGAACGGCCACAAAGCTCTAAATTGCTGGAGCAGGTCGTGTTCTGGCTAAAAATGTTTCCTAGTATTCCACCAAAGACGGTGACATTCCGAATGCCTGTTTTTCCGTGTCACTCGTTTATTTTGGGGATCCAGGGTATAAACCGATTTATTTCGCTTGCCCATGAAAGAAGAGTGTCATCAGTAGCCAAGATGCCCAGCTGCACGATTGACTCCTCTGTTCTTGGTGTAGTGCCAATGATTGACTCCGATGATTGTCTACTCGATGGGGCTTGTTACAATCACTCTTCACTATCTTTGGTTGCGGGTGGCTTCAATTTTACCTTGACGCTACCTAGCGGATCCTACTAAACTAAGGCGCAATATTAGCTTATTTTAGCATAACTTTGAGCTTATTTATCGCTATTGTTATTAATTTTTTCAAGAAAAAAACTGTTATCAAAAAAATAATGAAGAATTAGTATGCAAAATTTTAGCACAATTGGTGCAGTAGTTTTCGCCGTNTTAAATATTATTTTTGTTTATTCTAATTGTGAGCAATAATTTAAATTAGAAATTATTCTGCGATATTCCAGTTATCTGAAGATAAACACTGTTTGATTATTTTGTACTCTTGAGTTTAACTGTGGTCTTGAGAGTTAACATCATACTAGACAAAACTAAGATCTTAAAGTATTTTTTGTGGTATCTAAAATTTAAAAAAGCAACAATGAAATTAAATAAAAACAAAGACATTTTCTAAAAACTGTATAACAGATTCATTTGGAATCAGTTAGAAATAGAGACACAAATAAAGAACGTTTTAATGCAAGATTCGTAAAAAAATTGTATAGTCCATATGTCTTGCTAGTTACCTTCTTTATGAAAAGAAACTTAAACATCATTACTATTGTGTATTAAATATCGGGCATTAAATAAAATAATTGTTTCTGAGATATAGTTGTTTCATACAATTCATGATGTGGTACGTGTAAGAGAGTGTATTTACTTTTAAAAATTAAACTTATATACAATCTTTAGGTCTCTTTCATTAGGAGATAAAAATAAATACGAAACGGATTTTGTGCCTCATCAGGGTCCCTAGCAGTAAGAATTTTTACCTTTCAGCTTGAAATTAGCCTTGGCTTGATTTTAACAAATTTATTATAAGCTGTAAAAGTTAACATACGTTAAAAAAGTGTATAAAATATCTATCTGTGCCTGTGGTTACATTTAATATAAATGTAATCACATTTTTAAGTGTATCTTTGAATTTTTAGGAACGTGGTCATACCTATATTAATTCTATTGTTACGAGCAGCCAAAGATGCTGACTAACATTGGTTACCATTAATTCGTATATCTTTGGGTTGCGAGTTATAAATCATATTTTTTAATAATGTGGTTGAACATTATGTCTGTTAAAAATATATCTCTTTTTTTATTAAACTTGACGATTTTCAAAGAACTGTAAAGTTGCAGTTAGTACGTTATCATTAAAAAAATAATAATAATAATAATAATAATCATAATAATTACCAGTTTTTATTCTTATTAGTAGTTTATTCATTAATTATTAAAATTTGTTTTGTTGAAAAGTTAAAAAAAATAAAAAAGAAAAATTCCTTGTATTTCAAAGAGATAAAATTTGAGTTCTTAAAATCCTACATGAAATAAATTTAGAGGAATTGTGAATCAGAGATTAATCAATTCACACGTTATTTTATGGAAGCGTTATTTAAAATTTTTGTTGAAGAATGCTCATTACTGCTGAAAATCTGCTTTTTTACTAAAAATGTAGTTAATGCTTTATTATAAATAAGTGTGTTGCCGTATTGGACATTTGCTTATTCTGGGCGTTTTTTACTTGAAAACCTCCGTTTTATGGATATGGTATTGCTATATGGACTGGTAATAGTTTTAACTTATAAAACGTCCTTCACATCATCGTAAGTTTTTTGATCTGCATTTTTTTTATAATAACGGACAGAGTTAGCAAAAAACAGTGAGTAATTAATAAAAAGCACAAATCTTATGGGTAATGGTAATAATTCCAACATTTCTGTGAATGTATGAATTATGACGTTACTGTGGTTTGTAACTTACATTTTATGTTACTACTCATTTACTGCTAAGAAGTTAAAATAGTTTGATTGTCAATTATGTTTCTGACTGAATTATTTATTTAAACTATTCTATCTGATAATAAATAATGATTTAATGATTTCGAATTGGGCATTTTCAACTTAAGAGTCATTAATTCAGTTTTTTCAGAATATTTTAAAAAGTTCTCATCTTGTTCGATGGTTGGTTTATTTATAGAAGACTTTGTCAATATTAATGCGGTTTAATAGTATCATATTTTTTCAGAAATGGTTTATTCTTAGAAAAAGTAATTTTCAAGTTACATTTACTGGCATGTAATCTATAAAACTATACTGGTACTAACAAAAATTAGCTATTTTACATAAGTACAAAACGTTACTTCTTTTTACTTCAGTTATCAGATGCCAATCATGTAACTTTTAAAATATAATCTAAATGAAGCTTATAACGAAGTTGACAGCTATGTGGAATGTATTTAAGCCGTTTTAATGTATATACTTATTTCATAATTTACAATTGATAATAAAACTAAAAATAATAATAAAAATCCTAAATCAAAGATAACAAAAAGCTCGATATATAAATGAATGGACAGTCTGATGGTGGAACTGACTCTGAGCTTAAACAGAAGTTGTGACCAAAATTAACAGCTACAAAATCATGGAAGATTGCAGAAAACAGAGGTCAATCATAAAGAAATATTATTGGAAACCACCTAAAGATGATATCCAGAGCAGGTGAGTAAAATATAAAGTCATAGCGCCAGGACCAACCAATGACAGATAAGGATACATACACAAAGAAAAAGAAGAAAAAAAGAGGTGGTAATAATAAGAACGCTAGATATAAAGCAATAAACATTATAACAATTATGTCACAAAAGTCTAAGAGAAAACTTGTTACGTTGCATAGATATCTAACAAACTGTTAAGTAAGGACACAAACAAAAAGTATGTGATAAAAAAATAATAATAGCGAGTTGTGACATACCAATGGCTACGTATGGGATATCAAAGCCAGAGAAACATTAAATATTCGAAATAGTCAAACCAAGTATGACTAACAAAGCAACAAGCAAATGTTAAACAGAAATAAATTTATATGAAGAAATGCACTAGAGTTACCAGATAGCATTCTCAAGGTTGGCAGCAGAAACTTCTCGTAACTACGAGAGGAGCAAAAACGATAAAACGAGGAAGAGAGATAGTAACCAAGAGGTTCAGGTGCAGAATAATATCCAAAAAAATAACAAGCAGCAATCAACTATTCCTAGTACGGTCAAATGAAGCCATCCAACGCTGAATAGAAGGGTGCAGAGTGAGCTTAGTAAGAAAAAGAGTGATGGAAAATTACAGCTCACTACCATACATAGAAGCAAATGAGGGCTATTAATAAGGTGCCAGAGAAAAACGAAAAAATTTTGGTGAAACTCAATAAAATAATGAATAATTCAAAAGTGTAAGTAAAACAAGATATCTTGCACCATGATTTTAAAGGTTAATGTGGGCGTCAGATGCAAGCATTACATAAAAAGCTTAAATAACAATACTGATTAAAATGACAAAAAAACTTATTAATAGTAATGTTAATGATAATCATAATAAGAATGATAATAATAATACTAATACTAATAATAATAATAATAATAATAAAAATGATAATAACAAAATTATAAATAAGACTAGCCCTAAGAGTCAAATGACAATATAATATAACAAAGCAATAATACAAGTACATAACAACAATAAAGCTTGTATGATACAAAAATACATGCATATATATGTACACATTTATATTACTAAAAGATGTACGATGACGATAATACCTTGTACTCTGTAAGATATCAGAATATCCACATTGATATGGTAGTGCAAAAGTTATTCATAGATGGGTCAAATGATGATTTTTGGTTCTTTTAATTTCTATTAGCACGAAAAAATATAAACTTCTAAAAGCTTCATAATACTTATTAGCTGAAGTCACAAAAATCAGTTTTTGGGTCAACAGCAAAAAATACAGTTTAGTAGGTCACCAGAAAATTCAAAGAAAAAACTTTTTNTACAGTTACGAGGAAGTGACTCCTTCGTGGATGAAAAAAACCATGTAATCTCGCAATACTGCAAGTTAAACAAACATCAGAGTCTGGTTGCTTCTAACTATTACAAGCAAAAGGAGATAGAAGAAACAAAAACACAAAAATTTGACTGGAAATGTAACAGCAAACTGTGAACTAATTAAAAGCTGTATAGGAATTGCACGTAGTATAAGGTAAAATCTTTATTTACGTTGTGTTAACACACAACATAATTTAATGACAATAGGAATCATTGGAAACCTTTAACGACGACTACATACATGACACATTAAGTGTGAGGAATAAGGGAATAGAAGGACTCTTGATGGTAGTTAGCTCATAAGGCCCCACTCATCTTAGAGGCCTGGGGCTACAGCCTACCTAGCCCTTCCTAAAGATGGCACTGCATTAAGCTTCACAGTACACATTGTATGAGACATTTTGAAATATCAATTTTGTGTGATTTATTTCATTTAATTAAAAATATCAAGTCTTGCGTGAGATATAGATTTAAAAACAGCGCCATAAAAATTATCATCAAATTACATACAACGTTATTATAAGAATTCAAAAAATGAAAACAATCGTTACCACTGGCTAGAAATTGATTTAAAAAAAAATGGTTCCTTACGAGAACAGCTTAAAACAATGCAGCAGAGCAAAAAATAAATCAAGTATCGATGAAAGCTTTAAGATGCATCATTTTTGTTAAGTGATATTAACAAAATGATTTTTTTGGCATCTAAGAAAAAATGTAGATCGAAATAAAAATCACCATCATGAAGCTGAGGAAAACTGCATAAAAATCTATATCTCAAGATATTTTCTGGTAGGTTTGTTAATGAATTATTATTTACGTTACTAAAAATATCGTGCAGCAACGTTGATGTCGTGGAGTTGCCACTTTTTGTCTGCTCGGTCACTATGATTGCGCTTGACTCGCAGAAGGTGGTGGTGGAAATTTCTGCGTGTATTTCTATCTACTTTATCTTTTGTTTCTAGTAAAGAGATAGATGAAATCAATCGAGAAAAATTTTCTTTTTATGGAGTTATCAGTCAAGAAGGAAATGTGCTGGGCATAAGATCTGAATAATGAGTAGGATGATAGCTATGACTTGAAAGGTGAAAATACCGTGTTTTTGCTCGTATTGATCCTTCCGGTCTTTTTTCTTTAATTCTTTAAAGAAATTAGAGGAATAGAGTGCATTTTTTGATTTTTCCTTTATTTATCTGGTTGCAAAACTTTATAATCACAACTAATGAAAATACGGAATTAAGCAGCACTTTTTATTGCAATAACTTTTTTGTTTATAAAGTTAAAAATTTTAACTACAAAAGAAAGAAGTATTGCCCATACCTATTTATCTTATTTAGATGAAATATCAATAACTTGCATTTCATTTTAAGCATTTCAAAAATGGTTTTTGACTACTTTCACTTCATAGACTTTTTTATCTTTTTCATCTGTCAGAGTTAATAAAAAGCTTACTAAATTTTTGGAACTCTCAATTTATATGTAAAATCCCCGTCCAAACAACTTCCATAAAAAACTTTTTTAGTATTTACGATCAATAATCTTATCAGAAAAAAATTTTGGAAAAACATTATTATGGTAATAATAAATCATATTGCCAACTAGTCTTATTGCCAAAAGTTTTGTACGTAATAGTACTTTTTTCTCCTCATTTTAGAGCCAATTTTTTAGCAATGGAAAAGACCACAAACTGTTTGCAATGTTAAAGGCTTATGGATTCTTACTACTATGACAAGGCTAAAAAAATTGCATAA
Organism: Copidosoma floridanum; assembly: GCF_000648655.2. Next base: position 473,387 of record NW_019380064.1, on the reverse strand, counting down.
CTTTATCAATAAGGTAGGTAACTTCAATTTTCTCTCAACGATGTTGTTAAAAGCAGGTTAATGATACAAAAAATATTATTACAAACACAAAACGTATTGCTCTACATACTGGAATAATTATATTCTTACAATTTCTTGATTATGTCCTAAAAATAAATGAGTACGTAAACCATACACATAGTGGCACAACCGTCCTTTCACGCCCGTGACCATATCGGTACATTTACTAGGCAAATCCTTTTCCCTTCCTTGCCTATGCTCGCTTCTTCGTGGCTATTAATACAGGCTGCGCCCATAGCACCCGTGGTTGCCGTGGCTGCCTGTGCGCTCGTCCCCCTTTTGAGCTTATGGTTGTTAAATTAGTGTCCAGTATTTCAACCTTAACTTAGATCACCACAATAACCATGCATGTTAAAATGCGTCTTTTACAGTTAATTTCTTTAGATTTAAGTAAGCGTGCATTTTAAAATACATTTTTTTTTAATTCATTTTATTGTAATCAGACATAAATAAGTCCACATTTCAATAAGTGGTTTAAAATTGTTTTTGTTTTATTAAGATATTTAGACAAATAGGTTCTATAATAAAAATTTTTTGCCCTCGGTCGAACTTGAACCATGGTATTCAGAATGATAGTCAGGTACGCTGCTGTCCATCCAATTGGAGATATAGATGATACCTATACTAATACAAATATGTCTGCAAGATGGTTGCACATTTAAATAATTTTGGGAGCCTTTCGAAACGTAAGTCTTTTTTCACCTTCTTCACTCAAAATAGCATCTTTGCTGGTTGATTTTGGGTTTCCAGGTGAAAAATAGTGTACGAAACTCGTTTGAAAAGGCTTCTTTACAACCCTCGTTACGGTCCTCGCCTTCGGCTCGTGCCGTAAACCTATTGGTTTGTAAATCAAAGCCTTTGCAAACTCGTACGTAATATTCTATTTTTTAGATTTTAGTAAGCACGCGTTTTGACGATTTTTTAGTCCATTAAAATAATATTCATTTGCACTTGCCTTAATTCGGATTTGAAGTCTTAAACTCCAGAATGTCAATAAGGTACGCTACTGGCCATAGAGATACAAAAACTCTTATGAATCTATGCTACGAACTGTGCTATCGGAGAGTTGGTATATACCCGTACTTATATGTAAAGAAGACGTCTTATTGGCAGTTAGTGAAAACGTTTTTTCAAGATAAGTAAAAAAAAACTTCAATAATACTTTTACACTGTTTGTACCCATAAGATAAAAAAAGAAATTTTTTTACGTTATAATAATCTTTATTTTGTGGCGAGCTACTCTTCTGTTATGTACGTAATTGTACAAAAGATTTTTTATATTTTACGTCTTATTTTATCACACCATCCATTAATCGTACATTATCTAATCTTAAACCAAAGGTTAATGCAACGGGGTATTTTAAGAATTCATAGATGAATTATGCCGTGGATCGTTGACCGGGAATCACGAATTAACATCCACTGTACTTATAAATTTATGTGCACAATAGACTCGTGCATGTAAGTGAGTAAAGTTTAGCTAAAATTTAGCGCTCGATTCCAAATTACGGTGCAACGAACGCAACTCGTGTGAGTAATGTTTTTATCCTCTTGCAAGAACACGCGTAAATGAGTACTTATACAGTTACGAGGAAGTGACTCCTTCGTGGATGAAAAAAACCATGTAATCTCGCAATACTGCAAGTTAAACAAACATCAGAGTCTGGTTGCTTCTAACTATTACAAGCAAAAGGAGATAGAAGAAACAAAAACACAAAAATTTGACTGGAAATGTAACAGCAAACTGTGAACTAATTAAAAGCTGTATAGGAATTGCACGTAGTATAAGGTAAAATCTTTATTTACGTTGTGTTAACACACAACATAATTTAATGACAATAGGAATCATTGGAAACCTTTAACGACGACTACATACATGACACATTAAGTGTGAGGAATAAGGGAATAGAAGGACTCTTGATGGTAGTTAGCTCAACTACGCGTAAAAGAAAGACTATACTTTCTAGCCAATTTTTCTCACGCAAGATTTATTTTATTATTATTATTATTTTTTTTTTGAAACCAATAGAAATTTAAAAAAGTAGATAACCAAAATCTATGGCTCGTCCAACTGCGTCTTTCAGTCCTGCATCGAGCAAATTATCGACGGTGTTGGTATACGATTATCATTATGGGCCATGGAGTAGCTCGTCAATTAGCAGGGGCAGCCGTAAACACAATGACTAGCTGAAATCTACTGGGCTGTGATGCTAAGATGTACTATTAAAAAACTGACCAAGGCACACAGTTGACAGGAGGTTGAACAGTGAAAATTCTTCAGAGATTGGGAGCTGATTCTCAACTGGCCTGTCCAGACACTTATACGCTACACAATAGCGTTTCAGAACGAATGAATCGCACATTTCGGGATAAAGTGTGAACCTACATATATGACTCTGGGTTAAGGGAGAACATGTTATGATTAACTTTGAGTACTGCAGTATAAATTTGTAATCGCAAACCACACCAGTCCAACAAGACAACAGCAAATTTTACTTATTTGAAAAATTTACCCCAATTTAATGATGGATATAAATCAAAGAAGATTTGGTTGTGTGGCATTTATTAAGATATAAAGGAACACTGGAACCAAATCCAGCCCACAAGGTATACGAGTAGTACTGGTTGGCTACACTACTACTTGCTACATTTTCCTAAGATCAGAGGATGAAAAATTTTATGAGATTCCAGATGTAAGATTTCATGAAAGCTTGGTATTGAGAAATATCTGGGGAAAAGACAAAATAGCAAACTGAAATAATCATCTGATAGATATTATACAAGATAAATGGTTCATCAAGTTTCGTAAAGATAGTCTTAAAGTATTATTAGAAATGGAGGGAAAACAAGGAGTCAAGACAAAACGAGAACGACCGAAAAAGAATAAAGAGATTGTGTAAGGAAACTTTAGATGAATTGACGAAGAATTGAAATCAATGCATAAAAATCGAGTATGAAAAGTTTTAGATAGACCACCTATTAATGTTGAAGGAAGCAAGCCAAACATCATAGATTTGAGATGAGTCCTGAAGAAGAAGATAGATAAAGATGAAAAATACGACGTTTCATGCGAAATTGATAAATCGTGAAATTAACTATAGTAATAAGTATGACTTGGAAGAGACTTGTGCCCTTGTATCTGAATTAGCTCTTGTGAGATTGGTAATGTCAATTATTAATAAATTTGGTCTGAAAACTTGTAAACTGGATGTTAACTTCTTGAATGGATCAATCAAGGAAGACATATATATGGAGATTCCTAAAGGTCTGCTTGACGAAGATAAACTTAAGAAAAAAAGTATGTAATTTAGAAAAATTTTTCTATGGACTAAAGATTAGCTCGAAAAGATGTAATGAGTGTTTTTGCATGGCTACACTAAAACTAAGACTACTATCACGCACTAGTATGCCTTGTTTTTTTGCACGGAGAGAAAAACATAACGTTTTGATCTTGAAAATGATATTATGATGGCTTGACATATGAAGATGATATTATGATAGCAAGTGGTTGTGTTAGTAAGCTGAAGAAAATTAAGATTGGTCTGGTGTCGGAGTTTGAGATGTCAGATCTTGATGAGGTTGGCACTTTCCTAGGTATTACAGTAAAAAACTGGTTAGAACACTGGTTGAACTTAAGATAGAAAAAAAGGGTATTAAAGGTAGGGCACTGATAGTTTGAGCAGGGAGATCTAAGATACGTAGTATTTTTACACTCGTTTTACTACCTGCTTTTTTAACTGCACAACATACCCTCTTCAAAGCCAAAATAAAGACTTTGTGTGCATATTTACTACTTGTTTCCCGTGATTCAGCTATAATGACGATACTTCAAGTAGTGCTCGGTCTTTTCTGACTTTTCACACCAATACCCAATTAACTTTTAAGCTTTATGCTACTCCAAATAGCTAGAGCAGCTGTTTCTTTTCTAATACTTTAATCTGTGGCTTTGACTCTTTGCCAACCTGTCTTAGCTAAGAATCTGTTAGTAACGTTTCTAGCCTTGACGATTTTTGGACTCTAAGAACAGGCTATTTTGAGTTACTTGCACTTTGCGTCTAGTATATTTATTTTTATATCACCTCTGGCCAAACGTTTGACAAGTTTAGTTCTAGAATTCCCGTACTGATAGCCTGGTATGTGTGATTGTACGGATAAAGTATTCATAAGCATATTAACAAAAAAAAAGTCCTTCAGCGCGATTATTGATTATCACTTTTTACTGGTTGCAGCTTAAAAAGCAAACTATAAATTTGCAAGTTTCAAACTTTAAAGCTGTTGTAAAACAGAAAAAGCGTTCAAATTAATGTAGTAAATAACTTATAGATAGTTATGAAGCCAAATAATATGGCCCATCCAACTGTGGGAAAACAAACAGTCTTCTAGCACTTATTAAAGACCCCAATGAACTAATGTTTGGGATTGTCTATTTGTACTCAAAGTCCCTTAATCAGCCTGTTAAGTGATGAGTTACGTAAATGAATTAACTTTCTATTTTTATTCTATTTTATATTATATATATTCCCTCCATGACAAAATTTTAAGACTTTAAAAAGAGTCATACTTAAGGAAAGACATCACCCAACGAAACTGACTGTGTACTTCAAGGCTCTCGAGAGTGTCAAGTGACAACAAAGGTGAGTCACAAACCTTAAACACATGGAGTTAGTAAGTACTGGCCTCATAGCAAGTAAGACAAAGAAGTTTTACTAAGACTCTGTGCAAGGAACATTTCTTTGCGCGGCGTTTTAGTTAATAGCCTTCCACCACTCATGGAGAGTGGTTCCTAACTATTCGTTCAATACTTTAATCTAATTTGTTATGATTTCTCGATAAGTTCATAGTTATAATTGCTTAACAAATATATAGTTATAATTGTAATTTATTGTAAAACTAAGTAAACAAAAAAAAAAACATTAAGCAGAATATTTTAGTGTTCAAATTCAATAAAATTGACATTTTCAATAAAAGTAGCACTAAAAAATCACATAAAATTAGATAAAAAAGACAGAAAAAGTTTAAGAACAATTATATTTTAAAAAGACTAACACTTTTTCCTTGTTTTTCTTTTTTCCAATAAACGAATGAATAAATAGTTGGACTATCTGCTGTCTCACAGCCTGTGAAGGACCCTGAGACTGTAGTCCACAATATTCAGTTTCAAACTGAAAGCAAAATTAAATGATATTAATTATCATTTTTTTAAAATTGGTAGCAGAGCACGGCTTATGATCTCTAGCTATTACTTCATTTACTACATGCTCTCTTCGTACTATTTTAAAAAAAAATACGAAATACCATTTAAAGATGCATGTGTATGAATGATGCCTAATACCTCACATAGTGCAGTGTGAGCGGACGCGTATATGCTGTCCCTTTGCAAAGTGCTTGGTATATGCAATACTTTATTGTAATTTAAAAAACAGAAGTTAATAAAAAAGTTATAAAGTAATAATAATAATAATTATTATAAAACATTTTTAAATTAACAATAAAATAAACAGAAAAAGTTAACTGTTGAAAAATAAAAAATAAAAAATAAAAATATTGTGTTTTAAATAACAGAATAAGAATAAAAACAAGGTGATCTCTTATATAACATACTTATGAGACAAAACAAACACACTATTCCTATCCTGAACCTCTTAACCAAAGCAAGTCATCTCCTTAGTCCTGCTTGAGAAGTGGACATTCTGTACCCAAGATCTGCTAACCAGAGTGGTTTTTTTATTTCTACCCTGAATCTGGTAACTAGAGTGGTTCATTTACGTTAGTCCTGCTAAAATAGTGGACACTCTCTACCTTAGACCTGTTAGTAAAAGCGATTTATCAAAATTAGAAATTCATATACACCAACGTATTTGCACTTCATATTGTTAGTTGTAGAAGAAGAATTCATTAAAATGGAGTGAGGATTTAATATCATCTAACAATTTCACTTATAGACACAAAATTCTTCACAAAATCATATTTAATGAGAAACCCGACACACAATTTTGCGAGTATGAAGAAAAGTAAGGGAAATGGTAATAAATTGTTCGTGAAGATGCTTATGAGAGAAAAAAAATTGAAATTATGTCTCAGAAATAAAAAAATACGTCTTAGAAAAAAGATTGAAATTATTTAATGTTTAAATACAAAATTACCATAATTAACACGATTTAAATACTGAGCTATAAAGCTCGTCAATTAGCAGGGGCAGCCGTAAACACAAGGAATCCACAAAAAATTTAACAATTGAGTCATCTTTGTAGAAGAAGAACTTTCAAAATTAAAAGAAAAAAATTAATAAAAAATCTGGAAATTTCCTCATCATTCACTCATTAATTCACTTATAATTTAAAACTTATATCATAAGAAAGAAGAAAGTCCTAATAAATAATTATTAAATTAAATTATTACTAGTAAATTTATAAGTTTAATCTTCCCTTGCATTCTTCATGATTCATTGATGCATACATTGCGCGTTGCACATGCAGGACACTCATATAGATGTATCGATATTATCCACCGTACTAGGTTGTAGTGCATGTATTATTAGGGATGTATAACCATAGTAAGTAAAAAAAAGTAAGGTACGGACAACTATACTTCAGGAAAACCAGTCTTGGATCCGTGGGATTACTTTCAGAGGCCTAGAAATATAGGCGTGCGTCAGTACACTGTATGAGAAGAAAACTCTTACTCTTACAGTAAGTCAAACAGACTCTTGCTATAGTATTGGAGTTGTTGTATGCAACAGACTGCACGTAGCAGTAAATATAGTTGTAGTGCGCAACATTCGTATTCTGCCCGGTATTTAAGCACACACATACAGTATAATTGGCATTAAGGCATCAGCGCCTGCATTGTTACATACCTGCATAAATGCGTAGAATTACAAGCACAGATCCATACACTGTTAATAATACTTCTGCTAGTTAGTAGCCAAGAATAGATATAGTGATAGCACAGTTCAGCGCCCTACAAGGCGGACACTTTTATTCAACGCAGAAAGAGAATTTCAAATCATGCCCTACATTACGGTGGCGTAGCAATTACGATATATAGCTGCACATGCTGAACAAAAAATCCCTGTGCCATATACTTTCTTGGTTAAAGCAGATGATATCATACAAGCGCGCTTGATTATACTCCCTCACTTTAGTTTCTGGGCATACACATAGCACAATTATTGTTTAGTTGGCAAACGTATACCTATTAAAATTAAAGCAAACTCATTGCAGAAACATGTGCTAAATAAGCGCTACTATTAGTGACACATACATACAGACACGTAACCAAATACATGTTTAATTGTTTTATTATTACTTATGTCTTTTGCGATAAATGTCAAGGATTTAATAGAATCTTTTTCAGAAACAAATAAACAGAACAAAATAATAGTATAGTTTTTCTTATTACACATACTTATAGAATATAGAATAAAAATAAATTTAAAAAAAGAAAAAACGCACGTGAAGCCAATTACATAACTTAAAAAAATGGTAAATGATATTCAGGACGCCAATTTGACAGTAGCCGAACCGCTGACGAAGTCGATCAACGCCAATTTCTCATTTAAGCATGCGATTAAATCCATCTCTATTTTTGGTGGGAAAATATTCCACTAAAGAATTTTAAACAAGATGTTGGAAACGGCGAAAGGTAAGTCAGAGATGGTCAAAAAGGTTTATATAAAAGAGCAGTATTGCAGAATCCACGAGGTGCCGTACGCATAAGCGTCAGTGGCCAAGATTTTAGAAACCTTGAAGCATTTATAACCTATTTAAAAAAAAGATATGCAACAGGAAAAACTGTTGCTTATTATCAAACTAAACTGCAGACAGTGCGCCAAGGACAAGGTCAATCGGTTGGTAAATATTATGATTATGTAAACCTACTGCTGAGTGGTGCTAAAAAAGCCTTGATGGAGGATAAAGGCAATACATACAACACGCATATAATAACAATAACTCCTATAAAAAAACCTGGTAGTAGACATGTTCATTAAACGACTAGTACGTATAATAAGTCGGCAGGTAGATGCGAAAAAACCTTTCTAAAGAAAAATGAGCCACATTATTGTATTGTCACGATGTTATAGTATTTGATGATGACGGAATGAACCCCATTTTTTTTTTTTAAGCTCTTGGAGAAATAGAGCGATTGGAAAGGAATTGAAGAGAACAAAAAGCAATAAAACTCAAGAAGCAAGCACAGAAAAGTAAAATTTTAACTACAACCCTTAATACTAACGAAAACACAGAGTGCCTTAGAGATAAAATTTATCAACAAAAATTGTGTGACGAATACATCGTAGGCTGGCCTAAGAAATACGTATACCTGAAAAAGAAAAACTATAAAACATGCTGATTTTCAATTTTCAAATAAATTTTATGAATTGATTTTATCAGAATGAGTGATAATTTTAGACAGCCCACTAATAATGAAACCTATAAAAGTAAGATATACAGTATAAATAATAAACTAAACAACCACGATACACTCCAACTCCATGGCATTGAACAGAGTAAGAATACTCCTAGTACAGAACACCTTTGCCTTAATCAGAAACTAAAAAATACTAATAAATCAACTAACTATACAATCAAGGCTCAAACACGTCAAGTAGTAAAAATTGATTTAACTAATCCTAATTTAATGGCAGTATACTTACTACGAGTCAACGTAGGGCGTGATGACGAATATTTAGGTGAAGGAATAGTAAAAAATAGGAACGGCCAATCAAATATTGTAATATTGCGATGAACACTAACGAAAAGGATATAACGATCAAAATCAATCCGAGAGAAATTATACCCTTTAAATGTATTGCACCTGAATTTGACCCCAAAACTTGTAGTGATAATGAGAGACCCGTTATCAAAAATATACAAGATGGAACAAGAGACCTAAAAGGACTTGTGCGTACCAGTCACTTAAATCTGGAAAAATGTGACCAAGGTTATTGATTGCTTTCCAAATTTCCAGGAACTTTTTTGCTGCTGGGAGACCCTTTACACTGTACCAACATTATAACACATTAAATCCCGATAGAAATCCCTATTAACACTAAGAAATATCGTCACCTACCGGTATATACAAAAGTTTGTGACATGGAAAAATTTGCTTCACAATTTTTGCACGTCACTGTCGACGCCCCTATTCGAAAACCAATAAGTGTTTTTAATGGGATCCTCACATAATCGAAATCTTCGTGTGTTTGAGAAACGACCAACGGTAAGCCCGAGAAGAAGACACACACCTAGACCATAAATATAGCGTGCGTACGAGTGAATGGGCTGATGTAAGTGTCGAAGCTCGTAAGAATGATCTGGAAGGCAAGGTAGGCGCCAGATAAACCGTTTGCGCACAAGAAGGTGATCGGACGAGGAACGAGGGGATACCGACCCAAGGGTCAGGGAGCAGAGCACGAGACGGAAAGGGCGGAGGGAAAAGGCAGTAGAGTTTCGACCATCGAGAAAGAGAGATTTCGAGCGCGAAGACAGTGTCTGCGCCATTTTGCTGTCTCGTTTTCGTGGCTGGTACTTGAGACGAGCATCTCTTTGGCGATTCCTTTTTCCTAGGGCGTACGTGGAGATTGGGAAAGGGGTCGAGCTGTGCGACGAGAAAACGCGACAAGTGTGTGCAGGAGAGAGAGTGATGGCACCCGAGGTACCGTGAGAGCGAGCGAGAAGAGAGGAGAAATAGGGCTGATCCAAGCCTGCTTGGCCCTGAGCGCTGGTCGCCCCACTGACGAGACATTCTCCTCTGACAACCCTAGCCAAGTCGAGAAGGAGGGGGCCTTACGCAGCTGGGGAGCAGGATCAAGGGACTCTGGAGCGTCAACTTCCCGGACCACCATCCGTGATGACACAGCCAGCTCGCTCGCCTGCGAGAGACGAGTAACATCACCAAGGTACCGTAAATAGGCTAGCGGGGATACAACAGGGGGGAAAAACATCGAGAGCCTATAGCGAGGGCGAGAGCCACGAGACTGAGATAGGGAGCGCGTCAAATGCGCCCTGGTCGGGCCTCCACCGAGACGTGGAGATGGACACGCCGTGCCAGTGGGTAAGAGAGAGAGAGAGAGAGAGAGAGAGAGAGAGTGAGTGAGTGAGAGAGAGAGAGAGAGAGAGAAAGAAAAGGGTGAGACCGAGAGCGAGTGAGTAGTCACATAGCCGGGGTGTAAGGGCGGGACGGATCAAGAGCCGGCGTCGGGACGCTGTGATTTGTAAAGCGTGTTTGTGACCGTCTCCGGTCGCGACGGCAATCCACGCCCGGGACCTATAGGTTCCGCTGAGCATGAGTGTGGGGGTGTGTAGGTACGGACAGGCAACCACACCGAGGGGACCTGGTTCCAGACCGAGAGTAGCGTGAGAGGGGAAGTGGGTGTAAAGGCGCGCGAGTGTGTGTGCGTGTGAGCGGACTAGCGTGGCTCTCCGAGCGCACCACTGGCGTTGTGGTGGCGATCGAGGGCTTGCGCCGTAGCCTTGAGACCGAGAGGAGTGTATGTAAAGCGATTGTAGATAGAGGTTATGTTTATTTTAATAAATCTTTAAAATAAAGCCAACTAGCCTTTTGTTGTTTATTTGCCCAGACGCGAATCCCCTTTTAAGACAGGTCCAGTGAAGGGGCGAGTAGGGAGAGCGTTGTCGAGCAGAGACGTACGAGAGAGAATAATTTTGATATTTTCTCTCTAACGGTAAGTCACCTTGGGAAATGAAAAATATACGTTATAAGTTTTAGAAGAACACGTAGCAAAAAACCTTAACGATGGAGTAATTGAGCCTTCATCATTAGCGTATAATTCACCCCTCTAGATCGTTCCTGAAAAACCTGATAGCCATGGAAATTCAAGATGAAGGGTAGTGATTGGCTCTAAAAAACTTAATAAAAAGACCATTAGTGATAAATATCCATTGCTCAATATCGTAGATATTATAGACTTGTTGGGAGGATTTGTACATCTTTTAGTTATTGATTTAGCAAGTAGACTTTAGCAAACTCCCATGGATAAACATGATAAGTCCAACACAGCATTTAAGATACCACATGGACATTACCAATGCAGACAGATTCCCAATGGTTAAAAAAATGCACCTGCCACGTTCCAACGACTAATTGATCTCATATTAAGAGGTTTGTTGAATGTTAAAATGTTAGTGTATTTAGATAATATTATTATTAACGCAAAAGATATAGTAGAACATGATCATAAAGTTAGATTTCTTTTAACCAATGCAGATCAGTAAAAATGGTATTCCACCCAGATAAAGTTAAATTTTTTTCAGAAAGAAGTAATGTTTATTGGACATACAGTAAGTCAACAAGAAATTAAACCAGACCCTTTAAAGATACATGCTATCAGAGAATTTCTGCAACCAAAAACTGTGAAAAATATTATTCAATTTTTGGGACTAGCAGGATACTATAGACGCCTTATTAAGGATTTAAAAAAAAAACTAAGCCATTATCAGATTTATTAAAAAAGAGAGAAAAGTTTGAATGGACTAAAGTGCAAGAAAAGTGTTTTGAAATATTAAAAGATCATCTATGTTAAGAGCCTATGTTATAATTTCCTGACTTTTGTAAATCATTTCAGTTGACAACAAATACATCTGACTACACTATTGGAGCTATATGGAGTCAAGAAAAAGATGGGTTTAACCATCCTGTCACCTAACTGTCAAGAATTCTAAATAAAGTTGAATCAAATGATTTTACGACTGAAAAGAAATGCTTAGCTGCACTATATGCAATGCATCATTTTCGTTTGTATTTATAAGAAAATGAATTCGTTCTCATTGTTAATCATAAGCCATTGGATTGAATGCATACAATCAAAGATCTGGGTCAGCGTTTAATGCACTGAATGTTTACATTCACTGATTATAAATACAATTTCAAATACAAGCCAGAAAAACTTAAAACCAACGCTAAGGCTCTATCTAAAAACCCAGTAGGACCATTTTTCATGCGAAAGACAATACAAATAATAGATTACAATTACTAAGAGTAATAATGATGCGTCGAAAAAAATAAAGGAGAAGAAGAAAACAGAATTACAAAATTACTGAAAAGGAATAGTAAGAACATCCAATTTAACGACGGTCAAACTTAAAGCATTGTCAACAACCTTGAAAGAGACCGTAAAAGTAATAAAACCTAGAAGCATGACCAGATAAGAAACAAATATATCTTCATTTGCCAGGGCACTTGCCATAATGACCAGTCACAGATCTAATTAACTTCAAGGATCATCGTCAAGGATAAATATGTTCTGCAAAAGTGACCCAAGTGATACTAAATAATTTTTAGTAAAAGATACACAACCATCAGTATATGATTCTAGACAAAATGGATTTTGACAACAGCTGACTGAAACAGAAGTAGATTCAAATACAGATACTGACTAGGACATAGACGTAACAAATACTAAAATCTTCGGAACATCTATTTCACTAAGTGAAGGTTAAAACGATGACGTTTTTGAAGACCAACCTTAAACTACAACCAGTACTACTGAGAAGATTACTTATCGAGAAATACAAAGCTAACGAAAAAATATATTAAAAGTCTTTGAGACTGTTCAGACAAGTCTAACAACGATGATAAACCTGAGCAAGCTAATACGGATTTTTTATGAGTAACTAGATTTTCTGATAGAAGTAAGCCGGATCTTAAAATTCAAGACATATTATGCGAAATGGACACCTATGATTCCAATAATTTGTATGATTGTGTATTGGATGAAAAAATTTCAGATTTATCAAGACGTACAACGGACGTTAAAGCCCTATTTAATAAAGATGAAATCTTCAGAAAATATATAACGAGTAAAAAATTATCAATGACCACTCATATTCAAGAAATTACACCATTAAGTTCTAGTACTCTGATGCACACGAGTACTTTTACTGTTGCAAAAAACAGACGGTCTAAAGCACTGAGCTTGGAAACTATAACAGAAAAAACACTGATTAACTGGTGTCAAAACAACAAACAAATAAACTGCACTGCAAACAAATTAATCAATGGCATAATTGTACCTGAATTCATGCTACTATCAAATTTGTACCCTTTCTTACCGATCAATCAATACAAACAACAGTACGTAAAGGTGTATGTAAGTTTTAGTGATAGTTGCAGTAGTACTGACAGTTATAAGAACGTAAGTAGAGCTAAGCTAATAAACAACGTTATTACCACTAGATATTGTCTTACGTACAATAGGGATAATATTACTTATTTTATTAGCAAAGATTGTCAACCAGTCACATCTGTCTCAAGACTGTTGAGATTGAGAGGAGCACTGGACTTAATGTAGTTGTAATTCAAGATACCAGAAGTTTGCCAAATTATTATTATAACACCTTATGGAGGACATAATATACTGTCAATTTTTATTAATGAAATATCTACCAATGAGGTAACTTCAGAAAGTCTAAGAAAGGCTTTCAAATCACTTAAAAAAATATTGTTGAAACGAAATCTTGAAACTTTTCTAATTTCAAGAAGGGGTATCTTACAGACAAATTAGAACCTGGAATAATGACAGAAACTTTTTTTTTTCATCCGTACCATAATTTGATCGGTATAAGGAATATTACGTAGACACGATGAACAATGTACCTTGATCCTCGTCGTCTCGTCCGCGCAGTTGTCAAATCTGATGGTGTAGCCGACCTGGGTTCCGAGGATGCAGTTGCGCTCGTCTGCCACGCGCGCGGCCAGCGACGTGGCCGCGACCCTGCGCGGCTCCGATACCCCGATGACCTTTCCGTCCAGCGCCCAGCCTGCCTCCACGAGATACTGTGTTAACATGAAAAAAACAACCAAAAAAAAAAAAATCGATCGACATTGTTACTTTTCTTTCCCACCGGACGACGGACATGACCGGGAAGCCAGAAAAACATCGAAAGACCCTGGGAGTTCGAGATGTTTTGTTTTAGGAAAAAAAAAATGTTGTAGCGCGTTATCGTTAAAAACTTTGTACGACCGGTACGATTGTTTTGCAAAAAAACAAAAGCAGCGTGTTTTTCGTTCTTTTTTTGTGAATCATCGTTGCGTAACTCTTGCGTTGTGCACAATGAGCTCTATTTTTTCTTGCACACTCTGAGAGACACATATTGGTCATTTTTTTTTTTTTTACCCTCGCGATTCGTATACACGCGGGGGTATTGTCTCGGGGAACAAAAATACAGTCACTCTCGTCGGATGCGCGGGTAAAATTACACACGGCGAGACGAAAAAATGATTACCTACCCCTGATGTTCACGTGTGTTTGTGCATTTGGTAGTATACGAATGAAATTACATGTAACGTGTGTAAAATGAAAATTAAAAAAAAAAGCGTCGGTCGTTACATGCGACGATAAAACGTCAACCTTTCGTCGCATTAGAGCCGTCCTCGGGACATTGCACATCGGAAACCGCTACTATATATTTATATGTGTGAGACAGCTTTTTTTGTCGTTATATATAGTCGCGCACATTTCTAAGTATTCTCTCGCTTACTTATATATTCACGTCAGTTTTTGCCTGACTGTACTCTTACTTGCATTTTAAGGGGGGGGGGAGGGAATAGCTAGTGATTTGCCATCAGTTTTGCGATTTTTTTACGATTTAGTCCCAAGGCATGAAAAATCAACGTGGAAGGGAAAGTATACAAAATTACCACGCGCAGCGGGTGTGTCCACCACAAGAGATACACGCGCGTCGTGATAAAAAAAAAAAAAAAAAAAAACTTGATCTACATACTTGATACAACCCCGTACAAGAGTTGAATTTCTCATTGCGGAGGAGTACAGAGTCGTGTGTCGGTGGGTTCGGCCGGTAGAGTTTNAAGGGGAGATCTTACAATCAAATAAGAACCTGAAGTGATAACATAAATGTTATTACCATTTTTTTAAAAGGCACCTATACAAATCACTGTCTGTTACGGAAAGGTCAATTTTTCAAAAATTCAAGAACGTAACAATACAACAAAGAATGATACAAATTCTACATGACAGCTCTGTTAAAGGACATAAGGGAATAAAACAAACTTATCGGAAAATAAGAGAACGATTGTATCGGCTTGAAATGAGAAATAATATTCTTAATTATTTTTTTGAATGCAGCAAATGTCAAGAGAAAAAAATTGAACGAATATAAACAAAAGAATCCTTGTTGCTCACAGATACACTTATTTAAGATTTTGATAAAGTTTTCATTGATACCGTCAGTAAATTAAGAATCACACCAAATGGTAACTGCCATTTGCTAACCGTACAGTGTAATCTGACTAAGTACATTATAGTAGTACTTGTATCTGCCCTATGATCAAGCATGCATGCTGATGCACTTTTACATAATCTAATATTAGTTGATGGTGAACCTAGAGCAAATCTGTCAGACAAACAGGCTTCATTTATGTCTTATTTATTAGAACAACTTATGAGAACCCTAAAAAAAACAATCATCTAACTACATCAGCATATCATCAGCAAACGAACGGATCACTAAAGCGAAGTCATGCTGCTCTAGCTGACAATATAAGATCTTACTCTGAAACTTATAATGACTGGGACAGCTTAGCAAAATTTTCAGCTTTCACGTATAACACGAACGTACATGCAGCAACAAATTTCACGCCCTATAAGCTAGTATTTAGGAGGGTAGCGAGATTGCACTTAAAGATACCTAAGGATAAAAAGTTACGAACCCATCCGTTGTATTTACAGGATCTTATTAAGTAACTTTAAAAAATGTAAGCTTTGGCAGGCAGTCAACAAATAAAGTTGAAAGTATACGCAAAAACAAGGTATGATGAAAAGTTATAGCCTCTTACTGTTAAATTGAAAAATTGCGTTTCGGTGAAAAAGAAAGTGCGTTCCCATCAATTTGAATGATTTTATAACGAACCTCGAAAGGTTAAAATAGTTTTCGAGGGATATAATGAGGGAAACATACGGATGAATTAAAACCAGCTTCTGAATTATAATATACTTGTAAGAAATAAATTCTACATTTCTTCTAAAAAGGAGAAAAAAATAAACACAATGATGCGGATTGCATTGGCCATCTTAACGACAATAGTGCTTGAGGGTTGCGCAGATTTTAACCATACTTATCATGAAAACTTTAGCATAGAACCACTCAAAACGAACCGTGAAATTCACTACAAACGAATAAATATTACAAAAATTAAAAGAGCTGAGTGGAAAATTGTGATATGGCTGGATGTTAGTGAGTTCTTATTAGAACAAACACCTACTGAAGGATTAAATGAAACTTTTTAATATTGTATTGTACAGTTTGGTTATCCTTATTGCCCTTAATGTATGGAAATAAACCTCTTGAATTTAAAGATAAAGTGATTGACAAACCTTAAAACAAAACTATTGAACATAATAAATAGTGTGTGAACCCATGTGGGAGATAACATTGTTTCACGATCCAGCATACGAACAAAAAAAACACCTTTTGGAATTTTTGGAAGTATTGCTAAACAACTTTTTAGCCAACTCACAAAAGACGATATCAACGTTTTAAACACTTACATTAATAATTTGCATACTGACCAGAAATAATATATTAAATTGTATGAACAGAATAGCCATATATTTGCAGCTGCATTTAAAGAACTTTTTAGCACTACAAAACGCTATGAGCATATTCTAAAATAAGTTGCTGATGTATTAATTCAAGAACAAGATCTTACTCTCAACAGATATCTGATTCATTTATCAGTTTATTTAAGAAGAGCTGAGGGTACCTAACATTACACTATTTTTTGCCCATGAAGATCTCATTGACACTGTGAGTAATTTACAGAGAAATCAAGCATATCCAAAGCTATTTTCTCCAAATCTATGTAGAACCGTAGCCCGGAACGTAAAAAATCTGACAGGAAATCTGGACTTTATAGCACCAGAAGATATTCTTTATGCAGGTGAAATAAGCACTCTAAGCAAATTACAAATTGTGCATCAAGAAAATAGAACCATGATTATATTTTATTTGCTACTCGTAGATCAAACCCCTTATAACCTTTACAGACCACATCTGGTCATGATACTTCAATATGGATAAAATGGATCTGCCTACATAAAACTATCGTACCCTTACTTAGCAATAGTAGCAGACTATAGTTTGTATTTATGACTAATTAAAGTTACATTTAACGAATGTGATAAAATGGTACATGGTTATAATATATGTGCTTGGCTATAGATCCGTTGAAAGAACCCTATTCTATGAACGAATCTAAAATTCTTATGTTATTACGACCTATAAGATAAGTATTTAAATATTGCGAAATTATATTTACACCGAAAACCCAAATTTAATAGATTTATTTACCAGCTAATAGTTTATGGTTATTCTTAAAACATTAAAAAGAACAATTAAACATCGTCTGTCCCAATAACATGGATGGATAAGAAAGAGTAAACAGATAGAGTAGAGTAAAGAGAACTTTAAGGAACAAGCATAGACAGATGAAGAATTAAATGTACAAAATATAATAAATCAAATGGAGAAAATACAATCCCAAAAGTTGGAAAAATAATAAGCTTTTTTTTTTGTATAAATTCATAATGTCATTGAAGCTACTATTTTTTTTAATTATAATAGCAATTCTCATCAGCAAAGCAAGAAGCTGTTTTAAGAAGACTATGAAACGTTGTGTCTTGAAAAAATTTATAAAACGCACCATCAATCTACTGAACGCACATCCTAAGGAACCATGAAACAAGAACCCGAAGAACACAAACCAACTCAACTTTATGTCAAAATTTAAGAAAAAAAAAAAAAAAAAATACCTAAGTCATCTAAAACTAGACCCACAATGAGGACATAAAGTTTGATACACTCACGCCATACACCCTAAAAGTTGGAAAAAGATGCATAAATCAATAGTAATTTGATACTATTTTTCTTTCTGGCTGCCCGATGAACCCTAACGACCTAAAAACGATAAAGACTAGAGTCAACGTAAACAAACCTTTACATTAGGTTATTAAACAACTAAAAATAAAGGAAACATCAAGTCAATGCACATTCTTCTGAATTTACGTAGTTATACGAACCATGTTATAACCGCCTAATACAATAGTAATTTATTTACTGAAAAAACTGATAAAACACTAAATATGGAAAAAAAAAATCCAGACACTCTCTCCTTCTAAGATGAGATCCACTATTTGACAACTCAAAAAAGATTTCTTCACCAATACAGTCAAAATTGACAATGATACACCGAACGTTAATTTAAAAAGACGTATGTGTCTTCTGTCGTAGAATATAGAAAGAATAAAAAAGGAAAGAGATTTTTTTAACCATTTCTCTCAATTTGGTATTCTAAAATATTGTTATACCGTTAGATATTGGCAAAGAAGATTATCGTAAGGATACGTAAAATACATGAATCCTGAAAGCGCTATTTTATCGTTGGAGAATGATAAATCCAAGAACTGCACGAAATATGCCGAACCAATTAAAAGTAGTGCAAAACACAAGTTGAACAAGAAGTTGACTCCATCTTTATGTCAACAACAAGTTGAATTAATGGCATATCAAAGACATGTTATTACATGTAAAAGACAACGATGCACATAAGGTTTAAAAATAATTTCAAGCTTCGCCATAATCATCCATTTACGAGAAAAATTTAAAAGGAGCAGAAACTGAACGCAATATATATATTATAGAAACTTATATCACCTAACCCCACCGTTTAACTATCTCCTTCATACATCGAGAAATACATTACTGAGTTCTATAATTTTAACTTTAAGCTTTATAAAACCAGTAAGCGATGTAACATTCAGATAATTATTACCGCCACGTATACAAACTGTATTAGTAGACGCAGAAATCAGAAAAAAAAATAGAAAAAAAAAAACCAAAAACCTTAAGGCTTCAACACTGCTACGCATGTTGTATTACATTACAGTATCATGTTTAGCTTTACAACCATAGCTTGCAAAAAGCAGGACGATGCTTTTTGCTGTATGAAAAGACATGAAAATGTGGATTGCTTCTATTTTCGCCAGTCATAAGCATAATTACGATAATACCTTGTAAAAGACAATGTCAACCTTTTAGTTCTGTTTCGTCAAGATGAGCTGCATTTAAAGTATGTGTATGATAATCGTGTGAACTCTGGCATGTCATTACCTAGTTCTAATATCTCTGCACAATCTGTTGTAATTATGATGTATAATATAGGTCCATTGTTATCGATGAGGATAAGAAATGAGCAGTTGTCTTTATCATAAAGGATTTGAGGATTTTGCTATGGATAAAGGTTGTGCCTATTATACTGTTCCGTATACTCTGAGACGTTGAAGCTTCAAAAGATGTTTTTTTAATTCTATTAGTGAAAGCCTGAGAAGCCATCAAATAGGAAAATCAATCGTTAAAATTCGGAAAAGACAAGGTTGTAAAAAGTCCTGAATGAGACCCTTAAATGTATTATTGATCCTCTTCAAGAAGTAATTACTAAAACGAGGAAGTAATAAAATAATTTCATAATTTATCATGAGCCACTACCCATCAAACGAATAGAAAAAAAGAAATACTGTGATCATGGTATAATGTTTAAGTCTGGTGTTAGTTCAAGTAATGATGATGTAATAAACTTAACCATATGCCAATAAAAATCGCTATATGACTAGTAAGGATCGAAGAGATTCATTAGACTTACTTTATGGAGTACGAAGAAAATGTGAATCATACAAGCTTTGCAATCCATTGATAAATTTAAAAAATAGTTAAACTTACATAAATATAGTCATAACAACTAAATGTAAGACAGGTGAGTAAGACTTTGCAACGAATCATAGGGTAATGGAGTTACTGGTCAAAAAACGTCCTGATAGATCTTGCATGACTAAAAATGATTTTAAAAAATGTTGCTTACTTTTAAATTCCTTCACAGAAGGGACTACAATAATAATAGAGCTATGAGGACACACAATAGTCATTAGTTTAATATAATTATAGCTTCAAATAATATTGATTATTAAAAAGTTGGGGAAAGCTGGATATATGAACTAAATTAAGGATTTACGTCATTAGCTACATGATCATCAACGTGTTTGGTTCTAAGAGTAAAAGAAGCATCTGAGGTCCTCCTGGTCCTTCAGGTGTTAATGATAAACTTACTTAGATGCATAATACAATATTATGCGTAAGATAATGTTGAATATTTGTAGCAGCTATCGACCAAAACAATGCGGTGATTCTCAATACTTTTTGAAAATAAATAAAAATGATGAGAGATGAGCAATGTATATAGCTAAGCGATTCCAGTGAAGTATGTGCTAAAAAAGATTACAAACTTAAATTAGGAAGTAAATACAATAAAAAA
The DNA here is from genome assembly GCF_000648655.2 of Copidosoma floridanum. The sequence goes on along the minus strand of NW_019380064.1, from coordinate 452,987 downwards.
GGTATTGTCTTAGATCTTTCATATGACTCTAGAAAATAATTTACTGTATATATAAAACCAACGATTTGAAGATAAGAGTCTCATTTAATTATGAGCTGTCAGTTAGGATAGATCGTAAAAAGGAAGTGAGAGTGCAAAAGAGCTTGGTAAACCAGCTCGTCATAACAATCCACGTCGAAAGTATGATATTCGAAGTTCAGATGAGACATTGCAGGCTGATCTTTAGAACTTTATGCTTGTAAAAACAAAGGTGATACGGACACACCAATTGTCAGAATTGTATTTTTAAAGTAAGTATGGGACATACCTGTAAAGAAAAAAGCTATAGAAGATACAGCGGCTATGAAGTATGTGTTATGAGATGGTCGAGTACAGGGAAATTTGCATACTGATAGAGAAAAAGCATTTTATAACGGAAGTTTTTCAGTCTTCATGCGACAATATAACATGAATGTCTAATCAACATATTGTAATCTCACAGCATCAATATGTAAATAATTAAATCTTACTTGGAGGAATAATATGGGGACAAAGTTTAGTCTTCGTGGAAATTACAAATGGTTTGATATTTTATCAGGTGTATTTGCAGCTTACGATGCTCACAAGCATTAAGTAATTAGTATGAAGCCTGCCAATGTCACAGCTGGCCAACAATCTCAAGTTTTACAAAAATTTACGTATAATGCTGAAATGATAAAAAAGCTAGAGTTGGAAGTTAAAAATAAAATACGTGTGAGTAAAGGTAAAAATACTCTTTAAATAGGCTACATGCCAAACTGGTCAACACAAATATTTACCATGTATGAAGTATTGAACACCAATGCAGTTGCTTATCATTTAAAAGATTATAAGTGTCATTTGGTCTGTGGCAGCTTTTACTAACAAGAGCTTCTAAATAAAAATATCCAGACATATATCTAGTGAAAAAAATTATAAAAAATGTGGTTATATGATTTATGGCAAGTAGTTGAGATTTGATGATTTACATAACCGTTGAATTAACGAGTCAGATATTTAGAAAAAAAATGTGTAAAGGAGGGTGCTCCGTCCAGCACCTCATCTTGTGATCAATCACCTTTTATGAGTCTTTATCTACCTTAAACTTTTCTAAAATTTCTTTTACTTTTTCATAAGTTTTCAAATTCAAGCTTGTTATTATAATAATATTAAATAAATAAAGAAAATTCTTAGATTCTTATCTCTCAACTGATTGTATAAGTTATCATCAACTTTCTCTTACTTTTGAAACCCGATATAAAAGGGAAAGTTAAAATTTATCATTGATGGTAACGAATAACCTGCACCCAACGTAGATATTGACATTCTTAAGCTTGTTAACCATAATTTTTCACTCCTTCTCCAGCTGCGGCAATCCCGTTACAAGGAGGTATTTATTTTTAGTGATACAATTCAATGCAGCTAAGCCCATTTTACTGGAACAGAAATAAGAAAATATTAGTATACGATGTATAAGATTTAATAAATTGTAATTTACCTAAGAAAATTTTTGCTCTCTTGCTTTGAGGTTTATACTCGCAGGAAGTGAGGAAGGTCTCTTGCCCATCATACAAGAGAATTCATCCTTCTGGAGGATGCAACTCTATTTGTCAATCTTTTTTCTTCTCTTCTCTTTTATCTCCTCCTTCTTGCATGTCTCCTCCCACCTCATTATCTACACGGAGGATTATTGTCTAAATACAAGTCAATTCTTAAAATAGCGTCCTCGTTAATTAATGTGTTGTAACCAAAAAGTACGATGCATGGCACAAACATTCCAAGTGCATGCAGACATCATAAAATTAAGGTGTATGTAAACGGTTATATTGGGTGCATAAATTGCTAATCTCGATGTCACAATACATACACCAAAGTTTTCAGTAAACGCTCTTGCATTCACTGAAATTTCCAGTGTACGTTGAAGCGCTCACCCAAGTTGAGATTTTGTATCCATATAACATGATACAATTATGTGTTAATAAAGTTATTAATACACGGTAAGTTTTTAGAAAGGGTTTGACTTTTTAATAGAATCGAGAATTTCGATGTACGACATATTTTCACGCAAAGTAACCGTGCACACACACCTTAATTTTTTATCATCAGCGTACGTTAAAAGTAACGTGTCATACATTATACTTTATTGTTGATCCATGCTTATTGACGATGCTCTCTTATTTTCATACAAGTTTTTAGTGCTTGCATGTGAGAACAGTGATTATTAAGGACAATAATCCTCCGTGTAGATGGAAAAGCATATCTATGAACTAGAGATCTTCATCATCTGGTGTAATATATTCTTGTGGTAGCATATCTATGTTATCTGGGAGTAACTGATATTAATTATTTTAATGACTGAGAGCTATTTTTCTTTGTGGCTCTGTACGAACGATGTGTAGTACAAAGCCTTTATTATTTTGCTGATACATAAGTGTGGACTCGTTGAAGATAGTTTCAGTAGTCTTTAAAGCTGGTTTTTGTCTTTATTACTACTGTTTTGACACCATTAGCTTTTTCCACCAGTTTCTAGTTTTGTACACGAACAGAATGCATCTCACTTCGTAGTCCAATGACTACCATCGTTATGTTGCGACAATATTTATTTTTTATCAACACTAATGTTACCCTCTTGGACCAGTCCAATGGCGTAGATTGCTGTGAACAATCGCTCATCTCCGATATTGCTGAATGCTCGATAGAATTCTGAGCTGTTTTTTTTTATGGTAAATGAATAATTTTTTGCCTTTTTATACATAGACGGATTATAATCACAGCCAGTAAAGGCGTAAAATGCTGGGAGAGCCGAGAACAGATACGAGCCTAGTTTTTCGTAAATGGCAGATACGTTGATATAACGTTCGTTGTTTCTAGAACCAAACTGTAGCCACACATTAATTGAGTTATCAAAATGTTGCATGCTTCCTAGGTCTGTAATGAGAACATATGCATCATTGCAACGGACAACAACATTAGTGGAACTACTGATTTGGGCCACAAAAAAAGAATCTTTTGTGTCGGCTTCTTGGTGACCATCACACTTGTACTAGGGTATGTGTTGGATACTGACATTATCATCGGTGACCAAATATTTGTAGCTCTTGTAAAAGAAATATACAGCGTCTTGCTCTTTGAAATAATCGCAGCATCTGGTTGACCCCTATAATCAATGAAAAAATCCACCAGTGCTTCCTTAAATTTAACATTTTGCATTTTATCATGGAAGTCTGTAGGTCAAACTTCATCTGGACCTGTAAAGGGAAAAAAATTAAATAAAAATCCAAACAAATACAACAACAAAAAAATCAGATAAATTTATGAAAATTTTAGGTCTTGCATTTAAAGCACGACAAATCTACAGTTTTCTACAACAGAAAGAGCCATTTTGTCTGTAAAGTTAAAGTTGGAGATCATGTTTTCTTACTAAATGATAAATAATAAACAGTTATTTACGTAAAATGTGCGGAAAAGACGATTTTCCGCACGAGTGTGATCGCACGGCACGAGTTACCATCACCAGCCATGAGTGCGAGTCTATCACACGTGTCCGGAAAATAGGTGTTTTCCGCACTGATACTAGTAAGGAAAGAGTAGTTTTCCTACGAGTTTGAAAAGTCTTTGTTTGCGAACCGAGAGGTTTGCGGCCCGAGCCGAAGGCGAGGGACGTAACGAGGTTCGTAAAGGAGACTTTTCGAACGAGTATCGGAAAACTGCTTTTTCGCCCGAGGAAGTACCAGCCTCCCAAAACCACCCAAGGGCGAAAACAGTAGTTTTCCGATGAGTTTGAAAAGTCTCTGTTTGCGAACCGAGAGGTTTGCGGCCCGAGCCGAAGGCGGGGGACGTAACGAGGTTTGTAAAGGAGACTTTTCGAACGAGTTCTGGAAAACTGCTTTTTCGTCCGAGGAAGTACCAGCCTCCCAAAACCACCCGAGGGCGGAAAATCGATTATCCACACTAATATCAGTGCGGAAAACACCTTTTTTCCGCACACTGTTGCGAACATAATATTACGTATTACAAATTAATTTCTTTACCCTTTAAAGACGTTTCTTATTGTAATTTATGTTAATGATGCTACTGAAGACATGAATGCCGAGCACAAATAAGTCTTTTTTTATAAGATCTATTAGTTGTATATGAATGGTTTGGTTAGAAAAAAAGCTATGTGCTATAGAACGATTCCTGTTTTATTACAATTACTGGAATAGTAGTGTAAACGTTCTCTTACGTCAAGTACATTTTTTTTTTTTTATATAAACAATGGTATTGTATGCTATAATCAAACTATCAGTAGTAAAATACTTGTTTATTGACTTATTTGTGAAATAATAAAAATTAATTCCACCTTGGTAATTATCATCTTAGGTAATTAAAAATAATGTTGTAGCAATGAAATGTTTAATAGTATGTACTTACGGACTTTCTTGGCGTCTGTCTTATAATCGCAGAGCAGTAAGAGAAGTATAACATGGCCTTGAATGGTAACCCATGCTGTTATTTGGTTCTGTGGAGATATATACGTTGGCAAGCTTTAAATGGTGCTCCATGCAGATTTTAAGCAAGTCGGTATTTTTTTTTTACGTTGCTGTCGAATACTTCCTTACGCTTCCTGTTTCAGCACACAAAAAACACGTGAAAGAAGGATCTGACTTACTCGCTATTATCACTGCCGCACATGATACACTAGAAGCAGCGAGAAAATAACAAAATTAGAAACTAAATTTGTATACTAGGAAAACAAGTGACGGGCGGGAAGCAACAGGGAGAAGTATCAGTGCCGTAGTAATAATGCCTTTCATCGGTTATCGAGGACCGTAACGTATCCGCTTAGTTGAGAGTGCTACAACGATCCGCTTCTGGGCCCAAAAGCGATTGTAACTATATAGCATATATAATAGTTACAATAGTCTCTAAAATGACCGTTATCTGGCGAGAGTGACTGAAAACAAAAAAAACATTTGAATTGCAAAATAAGAAAATTCTTTCTAATAGTACATTTTAAGTATTGTAATAACACCTTGTAATTCTTTATTTACAATATTCTAGATGTTAAAGGTCTTTAATCTTAGTTTTATATTATTAAATCTTAGTTACAGTATTCTCACTATGCAAAAGCAATAAATTTTTGAAAATAAATGCAGTTTACCTGTAATGGAACAGTTTACCTCTTAGTTAGATGATCAGCAGATGTCTGGGGACATTGCAAAGAGTAAGAAAAACGTGTTTATACCAAAAAATGTATTTTTCAGATTTTATTCACATAAGCTAAACTCTACATGTTTACCAGACGTGAACTAATTGTTTGGAGCGATCTGCGCCGTGCTACCAGTCTATATGACTTTTCTATTTACGAGAAGCAGATCAAATTTATTATTCAATAGATAATAAAACGTATTAAGTCCATCGACATCTTGATTTACAACTTCATAACTATTTTGACCAGGAATTTCATATATCAAGCTTTTATTTTTTTGAAACGGTGCTTCATGTACGTGTAACAGAAATTATACATGGAAATTTTTAATATGTTGAGAATACTGAAACCGACATATATAAGCTTTCTAATGCTGATTTTTGAACATTCAAGCTAAAAAGCCACAACATTTTCAGAAAAAATAAAGCAACTGTGAAAGCTTGGTAAGGCTGTGAGGGTTTTCACGCTATAGCGTCCTTATCACTTCACGAGTTTAACCTCTACTTGCTTTTGCTTATTTTACATGGTGTTACCATACATGGCGTTGACCACGAGTTGTAAGGAAAGCTCTTCAAACTCATTTTTACTCTGCTTTCTCTTCTTCGTATTAAGATCAACGTATGGTTTGAGCCATCAACTTTCTCTAAAGCGTAAGACTCTATGAACTTTCTTAAGCACTTGTCCATCTTTTCAATCCTGCTTCAATGTCTTGTAATGTGGACGTAGTGCTCTTTATCATACAAAGTAGTCATGAGCTTCTGCTGCTTGGAGCAAGGTGGAGTCATATGCCGTGGGTGGAGAGGCAAATCTTTTTGTTTATCATGGATTGCTACTTGGTACTTTAGATCTATTTTTAACATGTAGCTACAATGGAAACATAACCATCATCTGATACATCAGAGAAGTTTAATTCTGTCTTGTCGCCGACCAAGTAAAGGTTACATCTTAGTAATGCATGTGTCATTTCTCATCCATACAAATTGCTTGCGTCAAAGTACATCAGGTATTTACCTTCAATCTCTGGATTATAATCTTCTTCCATACGAGGTGTGCTCAAAAAGTTACGAGAATTATCGTTTTACGAATAAAAATATTCATTTATCTATCAATATCTATTTTGCCCCCTTTAAAATAATTCCTCTCAGATATAATACACTTGTGCCAACGCTTTTTCCAATCCTCGAAACACTTTTGAAACTCGATCTTTGTAATAGCTTTTAGCTCTTTCAGAGATTTGCTTTTAATGTCATTTATACTTGTAAAATGATGGCCTTTTAATGTTCTCTTTATTTTAAGAAATTGGAAAAAATCACATGGAGCCATATCTGGTGAATATGGAGGCTGAGGCATAGTTACAGTTTAGTTTTCGGCCAGAAATTCACGAACAAGCAATGTAGGGTGAGCAGGTGCATTATCGTGGTGCAAAAGCCATGAATTGTTTTGCCACAAATCTGGGCGTTCTTTTCGAATTGTTTCATGCAAACGGCATTGAACTTGTAGGTAGTACTCCTTATTTATCCACTATGCCACTTTTTTCACGTATTCATCGGTTGTTGATGTGCTTGAGCGTCAGGGTCGTTCGTCATCTTCAACGTTCTCGTGGTCATCTTGGAAACGCTTATACCACTCGTAAATCCTTGCTTTATTCATAGCAGACTTACTATGTGCCTTTGTTAACATCTTACAAACTTTAATACACTTTATTAAATTAAATACAAATACTTTGATCCATTTTTTCACAAATGAAAATCGCCGAGCTCAGAAAACACGTCTAACGTTAGTGGCTGCCACTTAAAAAGTAAGCAATGAATATTGCTAAAAATTTTATCGTAGTTCGGAAGCATGTAAACCAAGATAATAAAAAAAAATTTTTTACAGGCGGACTCTCCAAATCCGCGAAATTTAGAAATTCTCGTTACTTTTTGAGCACACCTCATAATTTACTTGTTGTTCACCTTAGCATAGCAATTGCAATTCTGGCTCACACCTGCTAGTAATATCACTCTCATCCATGTATAACGCTAATTTTTCCAAGGAGGAGAGCATGAATCAAAACGAATCATCAAATCGACTATTAATGTTACTGCCCTTGATGTGCTTCGTGAATGAAATATACGTCTCCTTGTTTTTAGCTATGAGGCTGACTTTTTTCTTGAAAGCTTCACTTGGGGCCAACTCTTTAATTATAAAGTATGAGTCGTAGAGTGTTAGACTATAAAATATCACTTCAATGAATTTTAAATTCTGATAGTTGATGTTGCAACTTTTGTGAGCAACACCTCTAAATTTTTCAGTCAGATGATAATGATCTTGTACTTTCTTCTGATTTTTTCTAGTAAGTCACTGCAAATGTGGCAAGTCTGAACTTTTTTAAATTTATCCTTCTCTGCATTAGTTCAATATATTAGCTTTAGATATTATTATGACTAATGCAGATATGCTGCGATAGCTTTCAGTTACCGAGTAAGCCACTCTGCTGGAGTCTCCATAGCATTATTTTCTCCTAAATAACTCGTGTAGACTTATTAGCTATTGTCAAAGCTGCATTTCATGTAATAGCCTATACTTAAGGCTTGATGCTTTTAGAATAGACCTACGTAATTTTCTACAAGCTCAAGTAAACACTCAAAGTCCGCATCAATGACGTAAGGGGCTTGTTCAGCAGAATAAAAGTTTTTAAACTTAAGAATAATATTTTCTTTACTTAATTACTTCATCCGATACTTGTTTACATTACCAGAATCAAGTTCATGCGTCTTAAGCTGATCTTCGCAATAAAGAGAAATGTAACCATCCGTCACAAAACCTAACATTTTCACTTTCTTTTAGATATCTAATCTGCCACCATCCTGGACAAATTTTTAGCCCATACACAGTGGTTTTTAATTCTGCAACATTCTTATTTTTAACGTATTTTTTGTCATCTTCCTCAAAGTAAAAATTTTGTAGCAAAAGTAAATAAACGTGACTTCCTTTCTTAAAAGAGGTTGTATAACAGGATACGCCTGTATGCTTTTTACCATGTTCTATTGAATATATAAACGTCAATAAAAACATGATTCTGTGTCTTAAATTTATCTATTTGCTTTAAAGAAATAAGGAATGTTGTATTATCAAAACTAAGTTAACTTTGATATAGGTTATAATGATTTACCCTCTGAGCATTTCTGTCAATATGGTGCAGAGTACATAAAACTGCTAACTTAAAAAGTTAATCATTATTATTTTGCACGTTATTATAAGTTTCTTCCTTTCTTTTATTATGTGGTAATAAAATATATGAGCTTGCACACACTAGATTTGATTTATTGATATTTACTAACAAACTCGTTGATTGTTAACGTGTTCTACAAGCATTTCTTACTTTGATCTCTTTCATCTGATATATTATGGGCTGTTTTATGCATAAACCAAACCAATCATCATTCACATCTGCTGATCAGAGTGTATACACTCTCACTGTTTTTCTCACTAGAATGATCTGCACAGTTTTTGACTCACTACCCTACTACTATGGGAGGTGCCGCTGTGATTCTCCTTTGGTCTTCCTCAGTAAGCTGCTTAATTTATCTTGAACGCAGAGCAAACAAGCCCAAATGGGTTAGTAAGATTGCATTTTTTCTCTGGATAGTGACATCAAAACGTATATATCTAACGCTTTCAGTGCTTGAATGGTCAACTTCAATAATCTTTGTAGGTTGTCATCGTAAGTTCCAGTAATCTACCTTAATGCTTTTTGCAGAAAATCTGCAGTGCACTGGACGCTCATGATGTTTACAAATATAACGGAATATTATAGCAAGAGAGAAAATAATGGCAGTAGAAGGAACCTTCATTTATCTACCGAACTTAACAAGTAATAAGTTTTATAAATGTAAAAAACTAAAAGAAGCAAGCCAGGGGGTATGAATTGAGTTTCCTTATTTAATAATGCTATTCGATACATATCTTATCTTTAAATATTTTTTAGCACTCATCTTATGTTTAAAAAACTTAGTTCTTATCGTGTGTCCCATGTTTCATTAATACCGCCTGGTTTGCTTTTTTTCAGTTTTTTTATTGTTTTAAAACTTCCTTTATTTCATTTTTTTTATTTTTTCATGTAGTCCTCTTTATTTCATTTTATTTTTATTCAATTCCTTTTTTATCTTACTTTTTTTATTTTATTTTACTTTTTCATGTCTTTTTTTATTTCATTTCGTTTTGTTTTCTTCATTTTTCATTTTGTTATTTTTTGTCTCTGTTTTTTTTTTCTTATTCATTTCTTTTTTTTATTTTATTTTACTTTTTCATT
>NW_019380064.1:415071-443088 GCF_000648655.2 Copidosoma floridanum | reverse complement strand
ATATATATATATATATATTACGATCTTACATAATTTGTTTATTATTAATTTAATAAATGATTATATTGGTACAGTTATGTAACATTTTAACAAAACTGTTTCTGGCAACGACTCTTTTACTAAAAGACTGCATAAAGCCTGCCATAACTAAATTAAGTTAGTCATTCACTATCAGCTAGGAATTAGTAATCCTCTTTAAGGTCTGTGCTGGGCGAGCCTAACAGCTATAAAAGAAAAATAAACTGTTTAAACAAGACAGTATCTAACAGGCAAACCAATCTTTTTGTCTAAGACCATAAAAAAGACTGAGCTCTGCAAAAAAAGGGCTTTAGACACCAACGTCTCCACCAATAATATAGCAGGAGACGTTAGGTAAGAGCACTACAACTAACGACATCAGGACCGAGATTTATCCCGAATCTAAACCAAAAGTTAATTTTTATCTTGATTACCAAAAAGATAAAAAATAAGATTTGATAAAAATTATCTTGTACTTTATTATATAATCAAGCCCTATTCTTTGGGTGGTTCACCAGTGGGTTTGTTCATAGTTGTAGCAACTTGATACATGCTCATACATCGAGGTCTTGCTATCTTGTTGTGCGCATGCCCAAGAAATGTCACGATAGTAACGTATGAAGTGCTATAGAACTAAATCTAGGTAAAAAGACGACAAAATTAACAAATAATTAACTTCTTTGTTAACTTTCTTAGTAAACGCCACACTAAGCCCCAACTTTTTAAGTACGAGGAGAAAGCTATGACCTTAGCTATAAATCTGTCTTGTTTATTTTACTGTCATGAGCGATTTTATAGTCTTATTTATCTGGTTTGGCAAAATCGATTACTATTCGTATGTCAACCAGCTAGCAAGTACAGTTTTCGTAGAGCTTTCACTCCAAATTCTCAACGCTAAGCAGGTCTGAGATTTTAAGTGTAAGTATATTGGAACTTTTATAATAAACTCTCTAAATTTTATCTTCTTCATGAGACACTCAGGTTTACTTGCAAACTACCTTAAGCTGACAAGAATCAATACTCTCGTCGTCTTACACAGTGACGGTAGCCTAGAGTTTGCCCACACAACCTTATTTGATTTCTTGCATCACACTTCTTGTCATATACACAGGCATCTTACAAGTAGTGTTCTTATACATCACAATTTTTGTATAACTTACATGTTAAAAGTAGTATTACAGCACAAATAAGCTACTCATACTGTATTAAATGATAATTAGTCGTTTTTAAATATTTTGTTACTGTATGATAATAATTTTATTTGATTGCTGCAATACTTAAATCTGTATACATTTAAAAACAGATGCCTTCTCGTCAACTTCATCTTTTCGTGCTGACCATTCTCTTTGCATAATCCCATGCAAAAAGAAATGAAGGACACTTATTTAAGTTATCAGTACTTACACGACAATACTTTAAGTGATAATGCTTTAAATACTTGATAATTTTTGTGTTTTTTTTTCTTTTTACTTCATCTCTATATATAGATAAATTAACAATTATATTTAGCTCAAGTCCTTAGTCTTTCTTTTTAAATATCTTAATAATTGTTTCTCTCTTTCACAGAATTTAATTAAAGCAACATACTATAACAATTGCAAACAACTTTATTATTACAAAAAAAATATACATACCTATATTTATTAAAAGCAATTTTAGATCATGTTAATTTGTTTTAAGTATGGATGCCTCTCTTCTTAATTTCAAATGTATTCTTACTACGTCCCAAATGCCTTTATCATAGACATATGTCCTGTAATAGCTTTCTCATTATTCAATACTCTAATTGTTGCCTCTGAAAATTGTTACTGAAAAACAGTACGTAAGGCCAGCCGTGGCTTGAACGAGAAGAAAATCCTTTATAAAAAGTAAATCCGATAAGCAAGTTTTTAAAAAAGACTTATAGCTAATCTACAGTAAGACGTTATTGACAACTCTGGACTGCGATATTTCTTGTTGAAGTCTACATGTCATTCTTAGATAAACTTGAATTATTATAACTTATTAACATTACCTAAAATTAATAATGAACAAAAGTTTTTTATCGGATGACAGCATGTAAAGCCAAAAATAAAATTTGTATAACCTTTGCATCATTGAACCTTACAACAGTTAGACGTTCGTAACTACTTATGGTGCGAAACGGCTGTGCCATCTACTAGATGTATCTTTCAATTGAGAGGTGAGAGAAGCTTAGAAGGTATGTTATAACAATATAAATAGCAGTTTTGTTATAAAGTTTTACGTAGTTATAAAACACTGTGAGATGTAGAAATGTTTGTGTCATTAGAATCAGACATCAACAAATTTAAAACAAAAGTACTTTAGAAAGACGGTTGTTCCTGCAAAGTCATAATTGTGTGAACTGTAAGAATTCTTTAAGTGCATCAGAGCAAGAGAGACAGACAATCATAGCTTACCTTTCTTTTGCTCTAACATGCTTAAATTGATTCCACAAAGTCAGTTTATTTCATGTTATTTAAGCTTCAAATATTACTTGTATTATAAGAACACACTTCCTTTTACTACTTGGAAACATATTTCAATGATTACAGACATTCAGAGCCCTTTCAACATTTCACAACAACGTAAAAGTTAACAATAAAATACCTTTTTTTCAATGGTTGTTACATACCTGTTCAGCTTCTTGTACCTCTATATTAAGGCATTTGTCAGTGGTAGTAACCTAGTATAGCAGACGTGATTTCACGTGCACGTAGATCAGATATATCTGATGATATCTTGGAACTTATTTCTTCAATTTAACTATAAGGTGATAATGACGTGCAATTCAACAGCTCCGCTAGTACCTTCCAACCATTTTTATGAGAAATTTAGAATGTAATTGGAATCCTTTAGCATTTGAAAGCTATTTGCTTAAAATTTTTATTTTCAAAGTGGTTTCATTAAAAAAAACTTAATTTACACGCGTTTTTTTCGGAATTTCACCGTTATCTATCAATTTAAAACAAAAAAAAATTTTAGGGAGAGAAAGTGGGTAAAAATATGAAAGAGAAGCATAGAGAACAAGAAAGATGAAGGTAAAAACAGATTTATTAATGACAAGGTTTAACGAACAAAATGGCAACAAAAGAAAATACATTACATTTACAGGTAATGATGTATAAGTAACAAAATGCATGCAATAACAAATTTCGGATAAATATTACAAAAAAATCATTTCAAAATCTATTTGACGCAACTAAATAATAATATTACTAATATATAAAGCAACGTCCCTAAAATCTTGGTAATCGCTAACTGCAAAAGCTACTATACCGATTTTTCTGAAATTTTGATGACAGTACATTAAGAATACGGTTGTTAGTCGTGCAGCTGGGTATCCTGACTACTGACGACAACTCTCCTCTAATGGGCAAGCGATCTAAGACCAACTTCACCCTAAACTAGCAAGGTCACCAAGTGCTTCGAAAAAACAGGCGTTCTGAAAGGAAACTTCTCCGGCGTAATACCAGGAGACGTCCAATCAGAGCACAATTTGCTCCAAATTTTCTTAATGCCATTAGTAATATTTACATTTACTACATAGTTATCAATTTCATTGGTCCTTTTAGGGCCCTCCAACGTTTAACTACTTTTTGAATAATATTTTTAAGAATTTCAAATAACTGGAAACATAAATGCTGGCTTTTTTCAGGACTATCAGTAATATTAACGTTAACTATACATTTATTTATTTAGTTGGTCCATTTTAGAGCAATCTAACATTTAACTACTATGCCAACAATATTTTTAAGAACTATTTTAGATGAAAACCTTGAAGCGACGTAAGATAATGATTTGTCCACTAATAGTAGGGCTATATAACGTCAGCTGACAGTAAATTAAGGCAGTCATTTACTGACAAACTTTGAGAGCGAAGCTGTTCGTTATGAGGCTGGAAAATCCGGCCACCGCAACCCTGCATCATTCTCTCTACTTTAAGCATTCAACCAGGAATTACTGGTCTTCCAGTCTGCACCCAGCATACTGAGTCTTACTGACTGGTCTTTTTAAGTACCATCTAACGTTTAACTACTTTGCCAACATTAAAAAATAACTATTTTATATAAATTTCTTAAAACAATTTGTTCGCTAATAGTAGGGTATAGTAGGGCTATATAAAGCCAGATGACGTTAAATCGAGTCAATCATTCTCTGACAGACGTCGAAAGTGGAGCTGTTTATTGTAAGGCTGGGAATTCTGGCCACCGACAATGTTGCATCGTCCTCTCGACTATAAGCATTAAACCAAGATTTAATGATCCTCTAGTCTGTGCTCAACTTACTGAGTCTTGCTGACCGGTCCCTTTAAGAACCATGTAACGATATAATTTTTCAACAATGCCTAGAATTACAAGAGGGCTAGTCAGAAGGAAAACTTCAAATTCTTCAAGCGTTTACAGTTTCAGGCGTCGAGAAACTGACGCAGAACATTTATCATTACAACAGCAGTGGCGAAATCGACAATTGAATAAACATTTAAGGGACAGATCCACTTTCTATTACAACCCTGACATAAATTACTTGAATCTTCTAGCAATTCAAATTGGTGGAATAGCTTGTATTTTCACTCATTGTGGCGCTAAAAAATAGAGTGATAAGGCTGCAGGGCTGTGTTGTTCTAGTGGTAAGATTCTCTTGATTCATTGAAAAAATCTCCTGAATTGGTCAGGTGTCTATTCATGGATGAACATCTCCTATCAAATCATTTTCATGATAATGTCAGACGTTACAATACTTTATTACAAATAAAATAATTTTAAGGTAGAAAGATCAGAGAAGAAGACTTTATGCCAACTTTTAAAATTCAAGGTCAAGTATACCACTCAATACGCAGCTTACTTCCTAAACAAAAAAAAGTCCGCAGTATACAATTATATATTAATATAATGATGTATAATTAATCCTTCTTGGCAACAATACGATAAAAGAATTTTCATAGCTTGCATCTCAGGGACAGGAAAATAAATATCTTAAATAATTTTTTTTTGTGAAAACCCTCTTACTACGAACCTAGCTTTGAATTTGTTTTCATTTTTTTTTTAATGACCCCATTTTGCTTTTAGAATTCTCTGATATTTTACCTTATTGAAATGTATCCAAGTCTTATTTTTATTTAAACAATCAATTTCTTTTTTCATTGCATTTCTTAAATTATCAGATTCGAAATTTTCCATCGCTTTATAAAATCTTTTCAGATTTTCTGCACTACAATAATTGACATAAATCGTAATATATACATAGTTATCAAAATATATTTCTGGACGCTTGAAATTTTTTTAGGTCTACTATTAACGTTGTTTTCTTTATGATTTTAACATTCATTTTCTCTCTCAGTAAAACCATTGTAGTTTCATACTCCGCACTTTCAAATCCGTCGCTTGACTCAGATTCGTCATCTACAATTTCATTTTCATTTTTTAATTCATCATTATTATTATCCCTTAATCCAATACAACATTCATCTTTTTTATGACATCTACATGTCTTGCTAAGATAACTTTATTATTAATTTGAATTCAATGCCCTACATTTTCATTACCTACAAGAATTCCTAAATTTGCTTTTTTATCCTATTTTGACCACCTTCTGTGTTCAGGCACACGTACAAACACTCCTCTTACATACATTTTTATATGTTTAACATTAGGTTTTCTACCAAAGAAGAACTCAAAAGGAATTTCGAAATCAGCCGTATTCGCAAGTGTCCTATTCTTTAAATATGCTGCTGTGCATACAACATTCGGCAAAAACCTTCTACTCATTCAAGATTTAGATAGCAAACATCTAGCAACTTTTGTAATCTTCTATTGTATCTCTCAGCTATTCCGCTTAACTCATGTTCATACAGTGGACATAAATCCAAAATGACTTTTTTTCTTCTAATAATTCAAAAATTTCTCTATTCATAAATTCCTTTCCGTTATCTCACCTATACTTTTTTATTTTTTTTCCTGTAATATTTTTGACTTCGCTTACATATGATATGAAACAATCGTAGACTTGATCTTTTCGTTGAATTAGGTATACTAAAGCTATTCTATTGTGGTCGTCAATAGAAATAAAAGAATACTTTTTCCCATTTAATTTTATAGTATAATAAGGCCCTTTGAGATCAGTATGTACTATTTCTAAGATGTTCTTGGCCTTTTGTCTATTATTTTTAAATGCCAAATTGTGCATTCTATTTTCATACAAAAAGCGCATTTCAGGTAGTCACTCTCAATTTCTTTTGGCAGATCTTCCGCCAGTTCATTTTTACATGAAACATTTAAGTATTTTCAATTTACACGTCCCAAAATACAATGCCATTTTTCCTCCGAAATACTGTTATCATTATTTTTAGTACTCATAGTAATGATGGTAATCTTATAGTTATTTCGAATTTCACTTTGCATTCTGTATAGTTAATCTGTTTTATATGCGATAGCTAAAAGCTCACCCTCACTAATAAATTTTTTCCGTATTATTTTAAGCTACAACTTTATTTTTATCTGTAGTTTTTGATAATCTTCGAAATTTTTATTTTATTTCTTTAATATAGTATACATTAGACATTTTAATTCTTACTGATTTATCGTACACTTTAAAGTAACTAGAAATTTTTTCTATTTTAGTCGCTTTCAAACTTTTACCGTCTTCTATATTTACGTTTACTGGATTTTGTAACTCAATAAAATTTACAAAAACGTCATCTCGATTTACCACATAATCAGCGCAACCAATATTTAGAAGCCAGTCAATACGCTTACCTTCCGTTTTGCTATGCATCGCAGGAGACTCGACGACTTTTACAGACAAGGTGCTAAGCGAGCTGTTGCCTTACTGCCATATTTCTTGTTGCGACGTGTAGCCTCTACCTCGTTGTCCGCTTGAGCCTCTACCTCTGCCTCTACCTCTTAATGCTCCTTGTTGCGTGTTGTTTCCACGAAATTGTTGGTGTCCACCCCTCTGTGCTCAGCCGTTATAGCCAGCAGTGCTTGTATCCAGCAAATCTTTCTTGAAATGTTCAACTTTACCACAGCCATAACAGACTCTTTCTCATTTTCTTTATTTATTCTCGTGATTTTTTGATTTTGACACGAATAAATTTGATTTGACGCGTACAGTTGCGCTCTTACTTTAATTTTTAATTTCAAACATTTCTATTTCATCAATCACATACCTATCTGTTTGATTTTCTGATTTCAACGTGTCTATTAAATCTTCAATATAACTATAAAATTTTGATAATTTTGTCAATAAATAATTAAACTTTTTTTTTTCATTCACTGTAGCATCAGCTGTTTCAAACTCGCTCACTGATTTTTAAATTTCACTAATAAAAACTGATGATTTTTTAAAATCCTTTAACATGATTATCTCCAGCTCATTCTGGCATCTATTATCTGCAAAGCCGTTGACTCCTTTAAATTTATAGTAGCAAATTTTTTCATAATTTTAAATTCCGTGTCCAAATCACCAACAAATTGCAGCTGCTTATTCAAAATAGCACTGTTAATGTAATTCATGGCCTTCAAGTCGTTCTCGGCCCATTTATCTTCTTTGTTTGTCGATACTCTTTTTCTTTCCATCACCGTTGCACATTCCTTCAATCTTCAAAAAACCGTTATTCTTTTCTTCCAGTGTGCATAATCTTGGCCATCAAACACAGGTACTGGAATTTCCACCATTTTGGAATTGGTCGTTTCCTCTCTTGAAACTTCTAGATTTTTCAAATCTTCTCTTTTCTTGAAAACATACTCTTTTAACACCAGTATGTGTTTGATCACATTTACCAAAAATTTTCTAAAACTTCTTAGTGTTGGATTGACACTTTTTTTTATTTGTGATCGCTTGCATATAATCTCTTCTATTTTTAAAACTTGAACGGGACATGTGAGTAGATCTATTTTTTGTTTTTTAATATTGTATTATAGTTATTCAGATTCAATCTTACAAGATTCTTAAACTTGTTCTGTACAGGACAAAGTGTCGTGTAACAAATAATAAATTCAATAGTATAATCAAGGAACGTCTTACACCTTGTAATAAACTGTATCCCTTACATTCCAGACCCCACCATAGCTCTAAACATACTTTTTCTCTAACAGGTGTTAGATTTTAAAGACCGGCCATTACGCAGAAAGCGCTACTATGTTATTTAAGACAATAACGAGTATCGTGCCAGAGTAGGCCACGCTTCAGATGTATCTCATATGAAGATTCACTTATTTGAGCTGCCATCTAATTTTATACATATTCATATATACACCCAAGGGGTTTGCTCTGGTATGCGCAGTATGTGAACAAATAACTACTGCAAGCACCAAAAGATGCTGATGAAGATCTACAAAAAAGTTAATTCAAGAATTTTAGGTATAAATTTGTAGCAATAATTATACTTATATCTGACTTACCATATCTGTGCACAGTAATATCACCTTTCTGTGCCAAATAATATTTATCACCACGCTTTCTCACCATATTCTTGGTCCACATGTAAAGCTTATATAGGAGGTGGAGGAGCAATCTCGTAAAATGTAGTAATGACGTTAGTATGAGATCCGTATAGTCCCCAAACTCAGCAGACATGGCATACTGTAACTGAGAGAAAAATGGCGTCACATTGACAGAAATGTACTATTTACGATTTTCTAACGTCAGCGTCATAGAGACATTCTCACTAAAGAAAGTTCACATTACCGTACATTGTCGTCACTTACAGTAAAAGTATGTCAGTGACGCCATTTCTCTCTTAGCTGCAGTACACCATCTATGCTGAGTTTTCTGACTGTAGGGACCTCATAAAGTTGCGGAAACAAGCTCACGCATTTCACTTCACCGAAGGATTTTTTCTTTGACATTACAAAATCACGTGCACCACCTGACTTTAACTATATAATAAAATTAACACGTAAACACGAATAAAGGTTCAGTTATCTGTGTTAAGTTCTTAGCACTTTTTAGGTGTATGAACTTTATTGTTAAGATATTTTTTTGTAAATATTGCTGACCAAGGATATTTAGAACAGAGTTCATAATCTCAGTTATCGACAACGAAACTCACAAGACACACCAATGACCTTTAGATCGACCGTAGGCCTATCCCTCTCTATAACCTTATGCACACACATATCTATGTTTAATTTATTCATCTGGAGTGTAACATTACTGAACTAGGCTCTCAAGACACCGCTTTACAATATAAGCTTATGAATACACTTGTCATGCTCTGACGTCGATTTTCTTCGAAACTTTTCTATCTTAACAGTATCGTAAGTACATGACTCATCGTAATAATCAACATATTGGCGTTACTTTTGATTGAAAAGTTGGTGGGCCACCCTGAGCTTGATGCGCTTAATGAGAAAACGTTCATATTTACAAGATTAGCAAGGCTACGGTTTAACAAATGCTACTTAGTCCATGGGAAAATAGCTTTAATGACCTCATCACCTCCTTTATATGATGACGATGAATGCAATCACAATAGTCACTCTCAGGTCTCCATCATATGCAGTTTTTAATACAACCGAGGTAAAATTTATTACTGCATGCTACACAATTCCATGTACCGTTCACAATTTCCTTTGTGCACTTTTCACATTTGTGCATAGTGACGACAGGAATAGAGGACTAAAAGTTCTGCGTAAACGCAGCACTGATACGCAAGGTAAACGAGTCCTAATGTAAGTATTAAGAATATCAACATAAATTTTTTAATAATATTGATACTGACATTTTCACACAACATAGATTTAGACGTACAAAGTTCACAACTATAAACTCACTAATAGATAAAACTAGAATATAAAACTAGATTCCAGTGTGCCTGTCACAAAACACAACAGTAATAATCATATGGATGTGTAGGTTTAAAGTATATACAATGTTAAAAAAAATTGTGTCTCTTAAATAAACCATATTTTAATAAGTAATTGAATAATTTAAGAAAAAAACTCTAGTTAGAAAAAAAAAAAAAATATGAAAATGTATGCAAATTTTTTAAACAATAGTATATTATGTTATCTTTGGGCAATATACTGTGGGAACACTAACAGCAAAAAGATATGAAGGCACTCTATAAATGATAATATAGATATAACAAATACATGTTAAATGCTAGAGAGTAGAAAGGAAAGTAAAAACGTAGCCAAGCATTTGTAACAAAATGTTTGTCTATACGTATTTTCAGTGTTTATCAGAAAACTCTTTGTTTGCAGTAGACAGTTGGAAATAACAATTGTTTTCTACGTAGTAGGGTTGAATTGTCACTTTTCTTGAATATGTAGCTTAAAAAGTGCGATAATGCTTTTCAGATATCGTACTTCTCAATATTTTAATACTATATAAAAAATGCAAGTTTTTATATTTTANATTTTAATAGATGTAGACAACAAAATCTAAGCTAGTTTAGCTGTAATAATTTTAACTATTTACGGGCAGATCTTAACAGCTTAATTTTACAGGGTCTGATGCAATCAAAAGTTAACAATGTACTCTAAAACATTTATTGCACAACTCTTGGGCTTCTTTTGACATCTGCCGCATAAATAGCAATGCGTGTTTTACTATTCATGGCCCATAAACTAACAGTTCATGAATACAAATTGGCATATGGTACCACTCATACTTCTGTACGTATAACTCAGTTGTTTTTGAGAAATAATTTTTTTAATCTAATATGTTTACTCTGTGTCCACAAAAAATAGTTTTCAGTCTTATATTAAAACAATTAGCTAATTTTTTTATCAAGTTCTGTTAATTCACAACATTTAAATAATAATACTATATGTTTGTTCTTATTTTAAAAAGTATTCTGTTATTCTTATTAAACATAACATAAAAAAAAGTAAGTATTTAACATTTAAATTCAGCGTGTTCAGCAGGTTTTCTATTATTATATTACTTTATACGATTTTTAATTCCCTATTTTCAAACTAACAATAGCAACTTTGAAAAAGATGCTCACTTTTTCATAAATATTTAACATAATATCGTAGGCAATAATGAGGACTGGCACACAACGAGATGAAATAGAAAAATTCTTTAAGAACATAATGAATTTGAAGACAAAACTTCAATATTACTATTTTGCTCAATTCATTGGAAAAAGAACGATTTTAGTAATTACTTAAAAATATTTTAGGCGAGAGTGAAAGGATCAGCGCATGATGACTACAAAAAACTTTTTCTCTCAGTAATTTTTAAGGTATGATAGTATATTACTCACCTAGGGAGGAAAAACAAGGAATGTCTCAGATTGCAGGCAATTGACTCGCGATAAGCATGTGATCTGAGGGATTCTTTGTTTCCTCCCCTGGGTTGTATACAATTTTTCATCAATCCTGCGCCAAGAGAAGGGATTTTCGTTCTGCGAAGTGGGATGAAAGTTCCTACTTTCAGCGCAGTATGATGAAAATACGTTTTTAGCATAAACAAAAAAGAGTAAGTATTTTTTACTATACCAAAGGATGGCATACAGTAAAACGAAGTAGAAGAATCTTTCTTAAATAATATAGGCCCTGGCAGAAAAGTTAAATGTAGTTTTTTTTTCAGGAATTTGGAGAATTAAGATTATGTATTGTAAAACAATAAGTCAAAAGTCCTAATACGTTACTTAAGATGCAGTTGAATTGTAAATTCATACGTAATAATTTATAAAGTCACGAAAATGCTTGCAGGACTTAAAACTGACACTAATTGAACTTTCTGAGCCAATGGCAAAGAGAAGACAACGTGTTAATTCATTTTTTCCCCTATATTAAAATTATTTATAACATTATAATTGTAAAATGTTTATTAATTTAAGTCACATGTATTCTCAATTCTTTAATTTACGGCTTGAAGCAGAAAACTGGTCATAATAGTACTAAGTCTCAAGATATCGGTGGAACAGGTCAATTATTTATAAAATTAAGGTCTTAGTGTTCCGAAAAATGATAACTTTTTCACCAAAACGAACTTTTTGATTGATCCTTTCATTTTCTCTTAACCAACTAATATATTATATAAGAACACATAAGGACATGGTTAGTAATAAATATTTTGCTTAATATTAAAGAAATACATTAATTTATTTTTAGTAAAAATCGTTTTTTGCAGAAAAAGTAAGAAAGAAATTTGCTTATTAAGAAAATTGCATACATTTACATCTTGTTCTATGATTCAGTACATGGCAATCGTTTTAATAGACGCAAGAAGTTTTTCTACTGATCTTACATGTACTTTATTAAAAAGTTCAAACATATTTTAATTATTCCATCTTTAAAACATTTAATTCTACCACTATACGCATTAGCGTTAAATATCATTTTGGATTTAATATGAGTCCGAATTCTTCAAGTGGAGCACCGAACAATCCAAAATTCAGAAAATATACAATAATTCATTTTGTTATATACTTTTTTAAAAATAAAAGACCCGTACTTCTTCTATTTTTAAAATTTTTACTGACTTTTAATTTATTAGTAATATTGTTTTTAATGCAATTGTTTAGAAAACGTGGTTTTTACTGATGAGTTAAATGAATCCTTGTGAAATTTGGTAAGCATGGAGTAAAGCAGTAGATTGCATATTTTTTAAATTTATGAAATACTAAATTCATTTAAACAAACTAGCCGTCCTATTTAAGAAATTAACGTTCTTCTTGATTATTAAAATTTGGGATAAATAAGGCAATAAAACAGTGGAGACTTGCACAGAAAAAGAGAAATGGTAGTTTGTATGTATGTATCGTTGACGTTCAGTGGCACTACTCTGTGCAGCACATATAAGCTTACATGGGACCATCGCTCTTTGACATTGGCCGGATCAGCGCACAGTAGAGAAGAATCAAGTAATTGATCTGAAATTTATAGGTCAGAGGTTCTTTAAGTTGCTGATAACTAATGTATGGCGAGCTTCCTGTATTTCACCCTCTTTAATTCCGATTTGCCACCTCCTGGATAGAAATATCCGATATTTTATGTCGTACTTAAGTCACTTATGATTTTCAAGATTTTTAGGATCACTGATTACGAATTTAATGTCCGATGTTTCAGGGCTGCTAATAGAAAATCTTCTGTAATAATAAGAAAAGTACAAATTTAAATAATTTATGGTCTTAGTAGGTTGAGATAACCAGTTTATTTTTAAAAAATTCACACTTATTTTTAGACAATAGTTAGTTTAAATAATTTGCCATAATACACACTTGTCAATTTGTTAATGTTCTTTATTTAAATAAAAAAATATTCATTTGAACATTTATAGTAATAAAAGTTCTTGTATCTCTAATAAGTCTTAGTAAGTATAGTATTACATTCTGAAGAATTAATTAAACTGACATCGCTCGGAGACTGTGCATTTTCTTCTTGAATAATACTCTTATAAATTTTAATAGATGTAGACAACAAAATCTAAGCTAGTTTAGCTGTAATAATTTTAACTATTTACGGGCAGATCTTAACAGCTTAATTTTACAGGGTCTGATGCAATCAAAAGTTAACAATGTACTCTAAAACATTTATTGCACAACTCTTGGGCTTCTTTTGACATCTGCCGCATAAATAGCAATGCGTGTTTTACTATTCATGGCCCATAAACTAACAGTTCATGAATACAAATTGGCATATGGTACCACTCATACTTCTGTACGTATAACTCAGTTGTTTTTGAGAAATAATTTTTTTAATCTAATATGTTTACTCTGTGTCCACAAAAAATAGTTTTCAGTCTTATATTAAAACAATTAGCTAATTTTTTTATCAAGTTCTGTTAATTCACAACATTTATTAGATATTTTAAAAAAGCATCGAGTGGTGTTACAGTCATTGGAGCTACTGTAGCTAGGTTTTAACTTATCAACAACCAGACCTAACTTATTTTTTGAACCTTTCTGAATAGGTATTTTTCTAGTAGTCGCTGAATTTTTATCCTGCTCTTTACGGGCCTGTCATTTTTTATTATGCAACTTATATGAAATATGCAAGAAACAGTTAATCTAGCGAGTCCAAAAATGCAGACATAATGAACCAAATTAATAATTCTTTTTGTTTACTGAAAGACTTAAGATATTGACAATCTTATTATTTGTGATAAAAATGCCTTACATATAAAATAACGCATGGCAGATTTAGTCTCTGTGATAACATTCAAAATCTTACCATTAATTATTGGTAAACTTAATTAATATTGCACACACACCATTTTTGCATTGATTATTTGTTTGAAAGGTAAAAGTTCAATTATTTTTAATTTTCGATACAATCTATTTGGGCTATTGTTTTTACTGTAGTCTGAGCTGCTAATTCAATTTTGATTTATTGGCAATGTCACTTTGATAATGGTCTTAGACTTTTTTAAACAATAGTTGTTTTTTTCGTGAAAGGATCAATGTAAACAAGCCATATTGGCACTTACTATGTGAAAAAATTTTTCTTGTCTGAAACATCTTTACCGGTAAACATTTGCTCATACTCGCTTTGACCAGAACCTTCGTGACAACTCCACTTACAAATCAAAATTAAACTTTTTAACCGATCTACTAGTAAGCTGTTGATATGATACACTTTAAATTTATAGTGTGAAAACTTGCCTCGTAACTACTTGCGTGACTTGATTTAGTAGAAACTGCAATTTAACTTTAGCACTTCGTCTGGAATATTCATTATTAATGGAAAAGAATCGTCTTTTTTCTTTTATTATTCTTTATAAGAAAAAAAAAGTCTTAAATTTTTTTTATGCAAGCATTACGTAAATTTTGGTCCTTGTTTTTTAGAGAAACCTAATTTAACAAAAAGAGATGAAACCTCTTCAGCAGAAGAACCGTTGATAGCATCTTTTGACCTGAGCTAGTTGGAGATCTAAGTTCAACATCTTGAGCAACTTTTGCTGCATCGATTCTGCCGTCAGATCTCAATTTGATCTGTGCTGCACATGGCAGTTTATCTGTGAAAGCTTCTGGGTGTAATTGCTCTGTTTTTGGCGCTTACGTCTTTTAAAAAAAGTGTGAGGATCTGACTGTGGTCTGCCACGTTTTTCAATTGTAATATTTATCATATCTTAATTTTCATCACTCAAAAAAACAGATACCTCTAACCCTGCTTTTTTATGTGACATAAATCTACTATCCGTTTTACCACTATTTTTCTACATTTTTTGCGTGTTAAGAACTGATTTCCGTAGTACTTTTTTTGAGCAATCTACTAATAAACATGATAATGTCTGCCTTTTAGACAAAAGGCCTTGGATTCTCGTTAACTTGTATTTTCTAGTGGTCGAACTTGAATCTGCAAGAATACATGATATTAAGATAACTTTGTAAAAAATTTTAATTTTATGTCTAAATAATAAAGTAGTATTAATGTAGTTTCTCACTGATTCTTTTATGCCTAACTGAAGATTTCTTGAAATAAAAAGTAAAGACATGTACTTATGAGTATTATAATATTAATATTTATAAAATTCACATATTCATTTGAATATTTGTTACTTATATTTTATTTATTGGTATTATTGTTTTATTTGTGGGTCCAAGTGCAGAAATTTAGAGAGAGACAGAGAGAGAAAAAGAGAAAGACAGAGAAATGATAATAAAACCAATTTTAATAATTTCAAGGTTTAATAAGCCGTATGGCAATGAAAAAACAAATAATACATAAATTTACAAATATCAATATTATATAAATTCTAACACGAGTATACACAATAACTGTTCCTTAAATATTTATCAGCTATGAATAATCTAATCGACAAAATTTCGGTTATAATCAATATAATATAAATTTATTGTGTGTCTCCTAAGTATGCCTGTGTATGTATCGATTGATAAATATATATAGGTGCCTCAAAACTTATCTCAACATTAATAATTGACTTTCCAATTCAAGTATCATTTAGTCTCAAACAAATAATCGAAAAGCGCAACCTTAAAAGATTCGTTGGTGACCCTCTGTCTCACAGACCCAGGAATCTCTCCCCAGAATTTCAAAGCACTTATAACAAAATATCGCTCATACGTAAACGCCCGTGCAAAAGGGATAAACAGGCCTGCAGTGGCACGCCTGGCAGATCACCTCAAGCCCTCAGTCTGCGCAAAAAGGTCCGCCAAATACTCTCATTTCCCTAAGGTAAGCAACCGATAAGCCATACACCCCAAAAAGTACCTTCCACGGGCCCCAACAGTCAGCCAATCTAGCTGCCGATAAAACGGCCTCATTTCAGCGTCGTGGCCTACCCCAAAAATAAATCTTACCACTGTATAAAACAGTTGGCGTAACTTAAGTTATAAATACTTTGAATGATTGAGAGAAGCCAACGACGCGTAATCGAAATGAGGCAACAAAAGCGTGACCACCAGCATTTTCTTTATCGACCACGACAACAAGCCTGCCCTAAACTGGAGCCAATGCAATGCACCATGGACAACTGAACAGACCCAAGAAACCTGAGCGTTTCAAGTAAAATCGTCTGCAAAAATGAGGCCCAAATTCTTAACCGACTTAACGAAAGGCACCACGGTATTATGGACAACTATTGGTGGTATAACTAAGCGATCGATCGTCCTCAGCAACTGAGGCGTTGCCAACAATTGCGCCTTAATCTTACAAAAATCAAACGACAGTCCGTGATTTACAGCCCAACAATCGAAGGCATTAATAATATCTTAATTAAATTTCCTAATAGTTTCTGGGATATCTCCAGGCAGGCAATGAATGTATTACTGCAGGTCGTCTGCAAAGAACATTGCTTTACTGTATTTAAGGTACGAAATGATTAAATTAGTGTAAACGAGAAACAGTACTGGACCAGGCGATGACCCCTAAGGAATTTCTGAGGTTACGCCACAGGGCCCAGCCATGCCCCTGCCACCACTCATTACCGATAGAGAACGTCCCGATATAAAAGAATGTACCAAGCGAATTGAGTCAGTGGTAAGATTCAACTGTTTAAGCGCTAATAAGAGTCTATAATGGACCAAGGTATCAAAGGCCTTTCTGAAATCAAAGTATACAGAAAAGGTTATCATCCCCCCATCCATACCCCAACGGATGTTATCTGACACCCGCAGCAGTGCCGTCTGGGTGCTGAACCTACGCCGAAAAACTGATTGATAAGGTGACAGAAGTGAAGCACCTTCCAAGTAATTATAAATTTGCTTGGCGATCGAGTGGTCCATCACTCTACCAAAATAAGGCAGGTTGGCCACCGCGCGACTTTCCAAGGGACTAGAGATATTTTTAATCTTCGATAATGGCACAATACTTAAAATCTTTCATAGATCTGGGTATGTGTGGGTGGTCAATGAGGTATTGAATATATATAAAAAAAAGGTGATACAACGTAAGGTACATCTGTAAAATAACACAGCGATAGGCAATCATTACTCAGACTTATTGCCTTTGAGAGACAATGCAACATCGCCTGCCAGACCTCAATCTCGGTAAATCGGTGAACCCCGAAACCATCACATGAAGCATCATCCATAATACGATCGAGATCTTCCATAAAGCATGGGGCATGAGCACGCGCAACATAATAATAAAATTTCGTCAACAAATTGGGCAAAAAATTGCCCGCCTGCGAGGAGGGCTCCCTAGCAACAAGACCAAAGCGGCGCAGAATATGCCACGATGATTGCAGAAAAGCAGCCCCTGACAGTGCTTGGCGAAGATATGTCTCCCTAGCGCACCGAATTTCAGCCTTCGCAAGCCTGCGAAGTGCTCTATATTTCCACAGCAAATCAGTATCGCCAGTGCGCCTCACTCTCCTATACATGCGATCACGAGTCCTACAACGATTTCTCAAGTCATACGTAAACCAGGGCGCAGGAGGCCTGTAGTAATGCCAATTACAAAGAGGAGCCATAAAGTCCAAAAGACCCAATGCGATTTCCCGAAATCCTACAAGAGCGCTGTTTACATAGCCACTGTACAAAACGTCTGACGCCCGGTCCATAGCCACGGAGAGCTGATTCGAGAACCGTTTAGCCAAAAAATGTTGGAAATCGCGCAGCCTTTTAACTGCCCTGATCTCGCGCGCCACCTCAATTCTGTAGTCTACATAGATAAAATCAAACTCATATATAAACGGTGCCTTCGACTGCCCAACAGATACTATCTTATCCTGGTAATCAACAACGATATGGTCTATCTAAATGTTCACGACCCTCCAATGATGCGAAGCTGCAAACTCCACCAAAACCAATGAACGATCCGTAAGAAGCCCACAAAGATGAGACAAATAAAAATCTGTACTCAACGTATCGGTGTCCAAATAACCCGCAATGACCACATTTGAATAACATTGTGACGTTGCACTTTCGCGCCCTGAGACACTGAGGGTGTCACAGCCAGGGCGGTCCCGAGACAATATCCAAAGACACTATCGCAGATCCTCTCGCCAAAGTCCGCCGTATCCTGAAACGCGAAAAACAACCCCTGTCCCCACGCTCACGATGTCCGCTGCTTGGCCCAGGAGACTCGTCTCTGAGGAGGTCCTGCTGGCGGTAGTCCGTCGAGATCAGACTACTCTCCCAAGGAGAAACAAGGTGCAACCTGTAAATTTTAAAGGAAGGAAAAACACACGCATGACAATAGACGAGTTATGATTTTAAGAATACTTCTCTTTATTTTTGGCAAACTTTTACACGTGGGCTTTTAGGCCCAAATCTTGGCGCAATCCGGCACAAACGCAACAATCCGTGACAATCACGCTTTCCCCCAGACTCTCCCGTTCTCGCACTCCACGCTTCCTAAGGAAGCGGTCCCGCACTACCCGATCGCCCGACACACACGTAAATACCACCGATGACCTGGTCTCGCAGATGGCAGCTGGGGGTGGCAGTAGTTCTCGTCTCCCCAGTCGTCAGTCGTAAGGTCGTTCCCGGTTGGCTTGGATAGCTGATTCCGCTCGTCTCCTTCTCTCTCTCTCTCTCGATTCTCTCTCGATTCTTTCGATTCCTTCCGAAAAACGCGGAAAACCTGAAAGCTCTGGTTCGCTCGGATGCTACTACAAGAGTGTCGCGTTAGGCCCAGCAATTAGTGCAGCCTCGCGCATTACCGCACTACATCTACATACATACGTCGGAATCTTACCGCCAGGACATTATTCACACGCACTTGAATGCGACGCAATTTACAGTACATACTCTTAATACGGATATATAGATATACATACAATCTTCGTCGATGAAGCAATACTGGATTAGCACAATAGCGCGGTAATTACAAATATTCTATAATACGCAATCCCACGGATAGACCCTTATGTGCTAGAACCACACATTCTTGGGCTTTTCTTCGGCGCTATGTCTTCTCTTCTCTCCTTGGCGCTACTCCTTGTATCCGATTACTCTCACGTAGAACATGAAAGACACAGACCCGGACCTTTATTAGCTTCTTATAAAAAAAATAGATTCCACCTTGATGACGCGTTTCAGTGCTTAATGCTATAGGTCAGAGAAAAATGACTCCGTCATAACATGTAGAACGTCTTTCGAAAGCTTCAAAAAGTTTTGTGAGTACTTCCCCCATAGGGCACCTATATATCACTGCTAACAAGAGCTTTGATAAAAATAGTGAAGACGACTTATCAAACATAAATTCATTTCTATTTACTGATGATATGACTGAGAAGTCCAACACTTTGCAACGAATTGTATGTCTGACATAAGCAAGCCACACCACTACCCTGAACATACTCTCTCCTAGCAGTATTTGATTTTAGAGAGTGATTATTACGCAAAAGGCGATACGATAAAATTAAGTATAATGACGTGTCACGTGCCAGGGTAAGCCGCGACTCAGATATAGCCAAAACATCAAGATCTAACTTATTAAGCAGCCATTTAATCTCATCCATATGTGACCCCAGGGAGTTCACATTTACATGTGCAATACGCAAGCTAGTGGAGCACGCAACATATGGTGCTGAGGAAGGTCCACCATGTGGTCAACTTAGCCATTTTAGGTCTGAATCCGAGGCAACAGCAATAATATCAGACTTATCGTCCCTACGCACGAAAATCTCGACCCCACGTGGCCAAATATACTTATTACCGCGACTTTTTGCCACATCCTTAGTCCGCATGTAAAGCTTGTGTGCCGGGTGGAAAAGCATCTCATATAATTTTATAACAGCACTAGTGTTAAAATCTAAAAATAAACTAGAGTACATTATTTGACCGAAAGATTTTTTCTTAGATAATACAAAATCACGTGTAGCGGTCGATTTAAATGATACTATGAACGAATTATACGCAGAAGCCGTTACAGGTCCAGCCACCCCCACCGTGGTCTTAGCACATTTTGGTTGCATGGGTTTAATATTTAATATATCACTCTCTAAGTGTTGTAGACCAAGAAAAACCAACACAGATGTCATAATCTCAGCCAATGAACCAGACCCACAAGGCACTTCAGTCACTCTTAGATCGACCGGTGGCCATGCCCTCTCCATGGTCTTACGCGCATACACCTCCGCCTTCAGTTTGGTCATCTGAGATGCAAGCTCACCGACTTACGCCCACAGAGCAGTATTCTCGGATACAAGCTCCTTGATGCGCCCATCATGCTCTGACGCCTAGCTGGTCACAGAGTTTAGTCGCTCATCAATAGCGTCAAAGTGACTAACACCATATTATGCTGTTTACAAACGTCATTAGTTCTAAAAAACTACGGTTTTCATTGAAACTTTCCCAGCTAAGCGGCATCGGATCCACCCGGTCGGCCAAGCCAATCAACACGCTATGATTAATTTCAGTAGACGATTTGGTGGCCCCCTCCAGGTTTGATGAGCCAGGTGACGAAACGTCCAAATCAGCAACGTCGACGAGGCCATGACTTATATCATGCCGCTTGGCTTGCAAAGTAATCGGATCAACGGTCTCATTGCCCCTCTTTTTGTCGCAACGACGCATGCGGACACAATAATCCTTCTCGGGTCTCGACACTAAATAACTCGCAATGCAACCCTTGTAAAATGCATTATGGAACACCATGCAGTTCTACGTATCGTTCGGGATTTTCTTTGTGAACTTTTTGCATTTATTAATTACGATAGCGTTCGAGTATGACTCGTAAAATTTCTACGCAACCACAATAACGCTAAATCAGACGAACTATCCCAAAGTTAGTGGTAGTTATTTAAAACAGATTATTCAAATGTCGATAACACTACAATAACACACAATACAGGATAAAACTGGTAAATTTCATAAATGTAAGCTCGCCTACACTGTATTACAAAGTAACTGTCACAAAATTAAAGTAAAAAAGTATCAATTTTTCTCCTAAAGCACATATAACATTAAAACAATGTCATATATAAAATTAATGGTGTTGCGTCACTTAATGTAAATAAAAACGATATAAAATAAGAGTAAAATATACAAACACCAAAGATAAAGTTAAACAGTCTCTCGGTAATAACACATGTATAATATTACTACACAGCAATGAATACAAAGTAATGTAGAATTTGTATCTTGAAGCACATAAAACATTAAAAGCAACAATAGCATACATGAGGTATTTTACGTCAACTGTCATAGCGTGATCCGCAAGCATCAAAACATGTACTTTTCAAGTCGGGATTGTGTACTATATATAACTGAGAAAAAAAAATTAAAACATAGGATCGACGTGTTTTTTCCTTAGCTTTCCAGCGATGCGATCTGTTTTTTGAAAAAATGACGATTTAACCTAAAAAAAATAAAAAATGTGTTATATTTAAAAAACGGCATTTTTAATATTTTTTTAACCATTGCCAATCGAAAGAGCAGAATTTTCTACGTCGTTGTGGCGATTTCCAGAAAGTACTTTTTTTATTTTAGCGAGATATTAAATGACAAAGTTGGGCGCAACAACATAGCGGCAGCGGCTGCTCGACTCGCGTGATGGTATGCTTTATATATATCGCCAAGCAAACATGGACAGGTTGCGCTGTTTTAATTCGACGTTTCGATGGACGGTTGAATCACATACTTTTCTTGTTAAGTGTATTTGTAAATAAAGTTGTTTTTATTGACACATAAGTTAATAGGAATCGACAGATTAATATTTTATCTAGAATGAAGCTGTATTTGAGCTGTGAATTATATTTAATGGTCGTTTTCGAGGTTTCATCGACTGGTAACCAACTACGTTATTATGCACGCAGAAAATGATATGTGAGCTAATGATCTTACTTACGGGCGTTACTTCGCTGCAATGCTTATAAGGAATATTTTTTAAATAGACAATTATGTTTTAATTTTATTCTTTTTACGTAGGTGAGGCCTAACTTAGGGTAAAATTGAAGTACGTCGTCGTGTCTACTGAATTAAAAAATCGTATACTTCTTGCTTGCTTTGACAATGGCTTTCTTAACTCAGTGCTGTAATCCTTTGGGATTGTCCAATCACATTAGTATATTCAAGAATTTGTTAAACTTTCCAACTGATTTTCGAGAGACATACTCCACTGTTTGTAATTGATTAAAGATTTGTACCAAGTGCAAATTTCAAATTTACAAATTGAAATCTCAAAATTCTAATTCCCGTCCCAAGAACAAAAAAGCCAGAATTGGAGCAACTTGCAATGAAAGCAATCAAAAAGCTTAAGTCACCGTCCTTGATCAAATCAAAGAAAAGTTTGCTTTTTTAAGTAAAAGAGATGAAAGAATTTTGCTAGTTACTCTGTCTCTGAAATTCTAGAGCCGTAATGACATGATAAGAGAATTTAACTTTAGAGAACGTGAAGCAAGGCAAGCTTTAACTTTACTATCAAAAAACGGCATATTAACAGCTCCCAAAAAAAAACAAGGCAAAGAACTTCCTCTCAAAACGGAAAATTTAGTTAAAAATTTTTATGTACGTGATAATGTAAGTCAACTTATGCCTGGCTTTAAAGATTTTATTTCGGTAAAACAAGAAGATGCTAAAATGATTTACGTACAAAAAATATTATTACTTGTCGATTTAAATGATTTATTTTTACAGTTTAAAAATTAACACAAAAATATCAAGATCGGCTTAACTAAACTTACTTTGCATGGCCCCATCTACTGCATTTTAGCTGGAAGCAATGAAACGCATACGGTTTGTGTTTACATACACCACGACAATGTTGAATTGATGTCGGAAGATGCTGACGTATCTAAATTAACAAAGCTTAGCAAATTACAATTAAACAACTACCATGATTGTATAGCAGCCCTAGTATGCGATAATTCGTCAGATGAATGCTACACGGAAGACTGTCTTGATTGCCTGAATACAGCTCAAATGAAAAATTATTTAATTCAAGTATTTAATGACAACGATATTAATAAAGAAAAATTACAGAACTGGTTTCAAACTGATCGGTGTAATATAGCATCACAAACGCTAAATGCTCACGAATACACTGCTTCACTCTGTGAAAAGTAAATAAAGTTGAGAACACATGATTATTCATCGAAAAAACAATCACAGCATTTTTAAAATCTCAAAAGTAACTTGGAAGATGTCCAATTTGACGTGTGTTTTGATTTCGCGGAGAACTACGCGTTCGTTGTGCAAGACTTGGCCCAATCATTTCATGGGACAATAATCACGCAACTGTATTTACGTTAGTTATTTATCACAAAGAAGGAGATGAAGTAAAATATAATAGTATTGCCATTATTTCCGATAATTTAGCACATGATACCATAGCCATGTATAAGTATCAAAAAATTATTTTCAATTATGTAAAAGAAAACTTTAATCCAGAAAAAAATTTTTACTTTACTGATGGAGCTAGCCAACATTTTAAAAACAAAAGTAATTTTTAAAATCTTTTATACCACGACACAGATTTTGGTAGAACAGCGGAATGGCATTTCTTTTCCACTGCAAATGGCAAAGGTGCTTGTAATGGCATTGGAGCAAACTTAAAATGCGGCGCAAGAAGAGCAAGTTGGCAATTAACGTCGAAAAAGTACATGACCTCTGCTGAAACTTTATACGATTAGGCAAAAAGTCACTGCAAAGAAACTAAAATTTTTTTTAGCGCGAAATCAGATTATGAAGCAACTTTATTATTTTTGAAAAG
The DNA here is from genome assembly GCF_000648655.2 of Copidosoma floridanum. The sequence goes on along the minus strand of NW_019380064.1, from coordinate 419,047 downwards.
TAGGTTTGAAAAATGCGAAGTTATTCCAGGGACATGAAATTATCACACAATCTTCTCCGTTGACAATACATATTTTATGCTTAAAACTACATCTTTAGCCACAAAAAACAAAAATTTTCCTAAAGTAAAGTAAGAAAATCTTAAAGCGACGATTATTTAGAAGAAAAAATGTATATTACCGAAGAAAAAAACTAAGTGACTGTTGTAAGCAATATGTGAGAAATATGATTACAGAGTTTTCAAACGGTGTAAATAATTTATCGCAATGTAATTATGAACGATGAAAATAGTTTATTTTATTTCTTTCTCAGTTGTGTATTAATCAATACTTTTGTTTTGTTAAATTCAATTTTGGTTTATTCTTTTTTAATGGCAACTTATTAAAATAGTATAACTATTTATTTCATTCCTTATTTTGCTGTGTAATCAAAGTCGAATCAAAACGGCGCAACCATGTTCGCTCGGCGATATGTATATATATATATATATATATATATATATATTAGACGCACCTATCTCTTGGGGCTCGGGTTGGCTCTCACCAAGCGTGTCGGTGTTCTTGGCCTGCTGGAGTCTCAGGGCAAAGTTGAACGATCCATGGGTTGCTCCTAACCTCAAAGTGCTGCAAAAGTGATACTGATCATTGGTTCTACTGTCTTGTCCACAGCCTGCAAACTGTCCTGGCGGTGAATTTTGCTAGTTGGTGTATGGTCAGGTACGCATTTTTATAGTTTGGGAATGCTCCTGTGGTATGTTGTCCCCAGAAGGTGGAACCTCCACGCATTAGTGATTGCATAAGTCATTGTAGACGAGTGCCATCTCGTAATTGTGTTTTCGGAAACCATTAGCCAAGGACTAGGCCCAGCTATTACCATCTGTTGGGCACTTCAGCCTATAAAAATACTAGTTAAACTTTCACTTGTTTTGCTGCTCCCCAGTGTTTTTATCTTCACTAGCTGTTATATTTACATTTACTATAAATACAGCACTGCGTGTAGATATTATACATACAATATTACTGAGAGACTATTTAACTTTATTNTCTTCACTAGCTGTTATATTTACATTTACTTCGAATACAGCACTGCGTGGAGATATTATACATACGATATTACTGAGAGACTGTTTAACTTTATTTTTAGTCTTCTTCTATAGAAGTTTTATTAATATAGTTTTATTTATTTTAATCGACGCAACTCTTAGTAGGCATTTCACGTCAACTGTCCTAGCGCGATCCGCGAGCATAAAAACATGTACTTTTAAACTCGCGAATGCCGTATTATGAACAATTAAGAAAAAAATAATTAAAACATAGGATCAACGTTTTTTTTCCTTAGCTTTTTGGTAATGCGATCGGTTTTTCGAAAAAATGACGATTTAACCCAGAAAAAGCACAAAATGTGTTATATCTTAAAAACAGCTTTTTTAAATTTTTTTAACCATTGCCAATCGAAAATGAAGAATTTTTGACGTCGGCGCAGCAATTTCCAGAGAGTACTTTTTGCATTTTAGCGGGATATTAAATAACAAAGTTATGCACAACGATACAGCAGAAGCGGCTGCTTGACTCGCACGATGGTATGATATATATTTGGTGGCCCCCTCCAGGTTTGATGAGCCAGGTGACGAAACGTCCAAATCAGCAACGTCGACGAGGCCATGACTTATATCATGCCACTTGGCTTGCAAAGTAATCGGATCAACGGTCTCATTGCCCCTCTTTTTGTCGCAACGACGCATGCGGACACAATAATCCTTCTCGGGTCTCGACACTAAATAACTCGCAATGCAACCCTTGTAAAATGCATTATGGAACACCATGCAGTTCTACGTATCGTTCGGGATTTTCTTTGTGAACTTTTTGCATTTATTAATTACGATAGCGTTCGAGTATGACTCGTAAAATTTCTACGCAACCACAATAACGCTAAATCAGACGAACTATCCCAAAGTTAGTGGTAGTTATTTAAAACAGATTATTCAAATGTCGATAACACTACAATAACACACAATACAGGATAAAACTGGTAAATTTCATAAATGTAAGCTCGCCTACACTGTATTACAAAGTAACTGTCACAAAATTAAAGTAAAAAAGTATCAATTTTTCTCCTAAAGCACATATAACATTAAAACAATGTCATATATAAAATTAATGGTGTTGCGTCACTTAATGTAAATAAAAACGATATAAAATAAGAGTAAAATATACAAACACCAAAGATAAAGTTAAACAGTCTCTCGGTAATAACACATGTATAATATTACTACACAGCAATGAATACAAAGTAATGTAGAATTTGTATCTTGAAGCACATAAAACATTAAAAGCAACAATAGCATACATGAGGTATTTTACGTCAACTGTCATAGCGTGATCCGCAAGCATCAAAACATGTACTTTTCAAGTCGGGATTGTGTACTATATATAACTGAGAAAAAAAAATTAAAACATAGGATCGACGTGTTTTTTCCTTAGCTTTCCAGCGATGCGATCTGTTTTTTGAAAAAATGACGATTTAACCTAAAAAAAATAAAAAATGTGTTATATTTAAAAAACGGCATTTTTAATATTTTTTTAACCATTGCCAATCGAAAGAGCAGAATTTTCTACGTCGTTGTGGCGATTTCCAGAAAGTACTTTTTTTATTTTAGCGAGATATTAAATGACAAAGTTGGGCGCAACAACATAGCGGCAGCGGCTGCTCGACTCGCGTGATGGTATGCTTTATATATATCGCCAAGCAAACATGGACAGGTTGCGCTGTTTTAATTCGACGTTTCGATGGACGGTTGAATCACATACTTTTCTTGTTAAGTGTATTTGTAAATAAAGTTGTTTTTATTGACACATAAGTTAATAGGAATCGACAGATTAATATTTTATCTAGAATGAAGCTGTATTTGAGCTGTGAATTATATTTAATGGTCGTTTTCGAGGTTTCATCGACTGGTAACCAACTACGTTATTATGCACGCAGAAAATGATATGTGAGCTAATGATCTTACTTACGGGCGTTACTTCGCTGCAATGCTTATAAGGAATATTTTTTAAATAGACAATTATGTTTTAATTTTATTCTTTTTACGTAGGTGAGGCCTAACTTAGGGTGAAATTAAAGTACGTTGTCGTGTCTACTGAATTGAAAAATCGTATGCTTCTTGCTTGCTTTGACAATTCTCGACAATGGCTTTCTCGTCTCAGTGCTGTAATCCCTTGGGGTTGTCCAATCACAGCAGTATATTCAAGAATTTGTTAAACTTTCTGACTGATTTTCGAAAGACATACCCTGCTGCTTGTGATGGATCAAAGATTTGTACAAAGTGCAGATTTCAAATTTAAAAATTGAAATCTCAAAATTCCGATTCTTGTCCCAAGAAAAAAAAAGCAAAAATTGAAGCAACTTGCGATGAAAGCTATCATAAAGCTGGTGTCGCCGTCCTTGATCGAATCAAAGAAAAGTTTGCTCTTTTTAGTAGTAGAGGTGAAAGAATTTTGTTACTTACTCTGTCTCCGAAATTCTGAAGTCGTAATGACATGATAAGAGAATGTAACTGTACAGAACGAGAAGTAAGGCAAGCTACAACTTTTTTATCTAAAAACGGCATATTAACAGCTCCCAAAAAAAAAACGAGGCAAAGTACTTCCTCTCAAAACGTAGGATTTAGTTAAAAATTTTTATGTACGTGATGGTGTAATGCGACTCATGCCTGGCTTCAAGGATTTTATTTTTGTGAAACAAGAAGATGATAAAAGGATTTACGTACAAAAAAGATTATTACTTGGCGATTAGAATGATTTATTTCTACAGTTTAAAAAAAAACACGAAAATATCGAGATCGGTTTTACTAAATTTACTTTGCTTCGACCCGTCCACTGCATTCTAGCTGGAAGCAATGGAACGCATACGGTTTGTGTTTGCGTACACCATGAAAATGTTAAATTGATGTTGGAAGGGGCTGACGTATCCGAATT
>NW_019380064.1:340529-397047 GCF_000648655.2 Copidosoma floridanum | reverse complement strand
CATAATATAGATTTATGGGATGTATTATTAAGTAATAATTTATAGAGGAATATCAAAATCATGTTGTCATTATTAGAAACATTATAACTTATAATCCAAACCTTCTGTCCAAACTATTTTTTCAATATTTAAAATGTTTTCTTTATCGATTTAAACGAAAATAAGATTTTTATTTTTGCATCTTGATAAAGCCACGTATAATTGACCATGAGAAAATAAAGGTTTTTTTAAGTATAATCCCAAATTATCAAAACTTTGACCTTGGGACTTATTTATAGTCATAGCAAATGCTACAACTAATGGGAATTGTTTTTTATATAAAATAAAAGGTAATGATGATTAAATTCCAGTATTTAATGTAATTCTTGGAATGAAAACTTTATTACCAATTTTTTCTCCCGTTACTATTTTACCTTCTACGTTATTCTTCAGTAATTAAGTAATTTGCAATCGTGTACCGTTACATAATCCATCTAATATACTTAAATTTTGAATTAACATTACTATTGTACCTATTTTTAATTTAAGTTTATAAGGTGGCAAGCTTTTACGAATGTTGTTTAACATTTTTACGGGAAAATTTACACAAATATTATCATCTGATTTATCAACACCTTTATATGTTGCAGTATCGATGCTATAATAAGTTTTAATATCCCCATGTTATTTACTGAAAGTTTTAATGTTTAAAAAAAAAGTATATTTGTTATGTAAAGTTAGTATCACGTTATTTTCAAAACGGTTGTTGTAATTATCAAATATTTTGGTACAGACATCATCTGTTATCCAGAATTCAGGAATGTTAAATGTTTCTATGTCCCCTTCTCCAATTCTTAACAATAATTTTGAAAATTCGTTATTACTAGAACGGATATTATTTTGTTATCTTAAAGTTCGGAAGAAGTTCCATAAAAATGATGATTCAATAGTTTTTTCTAATATTATAGTTTTATCACAGTTTTTTATAACTAGAAGGATGTGTCAAAAATCTCCTTTTAATACTATTTATTTATCACCAAAGCAAAGTTTTGTATTACACAAGTCTCTCAACGTTCTATCAACGATTTCTAGATCTTTTTTTAGAATCATAGAAGCCTCGTCTCATAATATTAAATCAACTTCCCTTAATTTCTGCTTTTAAGTTTCTAATTCTTAAAGTACACTTTCAATATTATCTAAGTCTAGAGATAAACGAAAAGTTCTATGACTGGTCATACCTTTTGGTAGTAATACAGATGCAATTCTTGTCCAAGCCATTGACAAAATATTTTTACCTCTAGAACTAAAGTAATAAATGAGTGTCTTATGTAAGTAGAATTCTCCAGATTCACCATGACCATCTATGAAATTTACTTTTTCATCTTGTTTACAAATAGTTTTGAGAATTTTTCTTTGATCTTTATTTAAATTTGTGTACATTATATCAAACATTTTTTTACTGAAAGATATTTCCTTAATATTGCAATTATTTATATCGTTGCTAGTGGTTGGTGTCGGTAAACTAAAAAGCTCACATGATTTACCTTCCGATACCAAAATTTGTTTTATATGTTGAAGAGCACAATTATTATTATCATTATCGAAGTCTTCCGTAAAATATTTTTTATAATCATTTCATAATTTATCTCCTTGAATGTTTTCTGAAATTAAACACCAAGCAAAAAATTGTCTTATCTGGTATAGAAACAAAATTTTAATGGCTTCTTAAAAAATATTGTCGATTTCAGAATCATGTTCAATCAAACCCATTGCAATAGCTGTATCCCTGGAATTTTTATATGTTATTTCATTAAGTTTTTTAACATCTTCAAACGATGTAGCCCTATGTAATTTATTTAAAATAAGTTTTAAAAAAAAGTGTTTATGATCTTCTGGAGATACTATGTTAAATCTACCTATAGCAATGTTTTTTAGTGTAACTTTCCTTTTTCTACAAATTTTAAGTTTATTGTCAAAAACGCAATGTTCTGGAATGTTAACATATTTTAGTGATTTTGCAAAAAAATCTACTTTATTTAATTCAAACCAAGCTGTAAGGAGTGTTTGATAATTTTTTATTACATTTTTGATATTGTTTTCGTTAAATATGAGTTCTTGTTTATTTTCAAGATAAACAGCTAGATTTACAACTGTATGACTTCTACCGCAAATTGGATATTCTTGAAGTCTCCAAGCTGCTTCCATTGGACTTACATACCTAGCATCTACGTAACTACTGATTGTACTTTGTATTAATACTGCTTTGTATTGATGCACAATATTCGGAAGTAATGGGGTCAGCGCGCAGTGTGCGCAGAGGGGCGTGAGCCCCACCAGCATAGGTTTAATAGAACATGATTCTGAAATCGACAATATTTTTAAAGAAGCCACAACAATTATGTTTCCATACCAGTTAAGACAATTTTTTGCTAAATTTTTGATTTCAGAAAACATTCAATGAGATAAAATATGGAATAAATATGAAAAATATTTTACGGAAGACTTCGATAATAATAATAATAATAATTGTGCTCTTCTACATGTTAATTAAATTTTGGTATCGGAAGGTAAATCACATAAGTCTTTAAGTTGACCAACACCAACCATTAGCAACTACATAAATAATTGCAATATTGAGGAAATATCTTTCAGTAAAAAAATGTTCGATAGAATGTAAACAAATTTAAATGAAGGTCAAAGAAAAATTTTTAAATCTATTTGTAAACAAGATAAAAAAGTATATTTCATAGATGGTCCTGGTAGATCTGGATAGACCTACTTATATAAGACACTTATTTATTACTTTATTTCTAGAGGTAAAAGAATTTTGTTAAAAGCTTGGGCAGGAATTACATCTGTATAACTACCAGAAAGTAAGACTAGTCATAGAACTTTTCATTTACCTCTAGACTTAGATAATATTAAAAGTGTATTCTTAGAATTTAAAACTGAAAAAAAAAATTAAGGGAAGTTGATTTAATAATATGGGACGAGGCTTCTATGATTTCAAAAAAAGCTCTAGAAATCGTTAATAGAACGTTAAGAGACTTGTGTAATACAAAACTTTGCTTTGGTAATAAATTAATAGTATTAGGAGGAGATTTTTAACCAATCCTTTCAGTTATAAAAAACGATAATAGAACTATCATAATAAAACAAAATAACAAATCATCATTTTTATGGAACTTCATCAAAATTTTAAGATTACATATCTGTTCCAGTAATAACGAATTTTCAAGATTATTGTTAAGAATTGGAGAAGAGGACATAGAAACATTCAACTTTCCTAAGTCCTGGATCACAGATAATGTCTGTACTAAATTATTTGGTAATTACAGCAACTGTTTCGACAATAACGTGATACTAACTTTACATAATTAATATACTTTTTCTTTAAACATTAAAACTTTTAGTAAATTACATGGGAAAACTGAAACTTATTAAAGCATCGATACTGCAACATATAAGGGTGTTGACAATTCAGATAATAATATTTATTAAAATTTTTCCGTAAAAATGTTAATCAACATTAGTAAATGCTTGCCACCTCATAAACTTAAATCAAAAATAGGTACAATAGGAATGTTAATTCGAAATTTGAGTATATCAGACGGATTTCGCAACGGTACACAATTGCAAATTACTAAATTACTGAAGTATAACGTAGAAGGCAAAATAGTAACGAGAGAAAAAATTAGTAATAAAGTTTTCATTCCAAGAATTACATAAAATACTGGAAATACAACATCATTACCTTTTATTTTGTACAGAAAACAATTCCCATTAGTTGTAGCATTTGCTATGACTATAAATTAGTTTTAAGGTCAAAGTTTTAATAATGTGGGATTATACTTAATAAAACCTTTATTTTCTCATGGTCAATTATACGTAGCTTTATCAAAATGTAACAATAAAAATGGAATTTTTGTTCTAGTCGATAGAGAAAACAGTTCACAGATTAAAAATATAGTTTGAAAAATAATTTTAAAATATAATATTGTATCTTATATTCATAACATGATTCATTTATAATTTTTTTATTCATAGGTGAAATTTATTAATTAATAATACATATTATAAATGTATATCGTGTTTATCTATTCTACTATTCTCAGCATTAATTTAAAACAAAATAGAAATGGACGTTAGTCTTCGTAGTTTCATCAGGCTTATAAGATGACTCATCATATAGTAATGCGAAACTTCCATTGTTTATATTAATGATACTCTTAATTTAACATAAGTTTATGTACGTAAAAAGAAGAATTGTGTAATAAAGGACCATATAAGTGATAATGATATAATAATTATGCGCACCAATAAATGAGTATAAATTATTTGGTTTCAAAACATTGTTAACTCCATATAAATTGGTTTTTAAACGTACTTAGTTGTATGAATATTTATGTTTTGAGCAACAACCCCCTATAAATCAATTTATGACTTTTAATCTCTTCTTAAAGATGAAATAAATCATGGCAAACAGACAGTTTGGTCTAAAGATAAGTAAAAACTGTATGATCACGGTCAGGTTCCAAAAAAGGGGTGTGGGGAGGCGGTGTAGACCATGAAAAAATTAGTAAGGGTCAGTGGGAGAGCCATTGGGGGTAGGTGGGGAAATGTAGGATGTTTTTAGAAAAAATACTATACAATATTACCTTGTGATTTGGTATAAATGTGGTAATATACTGTAACACATTGACAGGGCTGGCAAAATGCAACGTTACAAAATGCTAACAAAAAAAGTCAGCCCACCAAAAACTTTATGCTTTCAAAGAAACCAAGGGATCCAGTTAATTAAAATACAATTGATTGTATTCAAGTAAAGCTGATTATAGTTTTGTGCAGTAATCTGTAACCATTTAAATAAATATTAAAACATACATAATTATTATTATCCTATAAAGCCATACGTTGTTGAACCCCCTGGCTTGAATAGAGACTTGTACTATACATCTACACTACTTTGCCATTCCATATAAGATGAAGAAGTAACACATCAAGGTAAAGTTGACGATATGATGAAACATAATGATACAGCCATGATGTCATGAGATCGTTATAAGAAATTTTTGGAAGAATGGAATATTTTATGAAGTTATTTATTTCATACTTAGAGGTCCTATGTTGTATAGTAACGTAATTACAATAATTGCTTATATGGAGACAAATGTTTACTCATAATAGAACTTGAAAGGCAGAACTGAATTCTTATAAATAAGATATGAATAAATTGAAGTGAGTACAGCAACATTTATGTCTTAACATGACGCCTGGTTAAATCAAAGTTCATTGAATGATAATAAGTGAGCTGTACAGCAGATAAAACAGATAAAAATGTGTAGAAAAAATGATTAGTTAAATAAATAAATGAATAATAAGAGAAAGTAAACAAATAAATGTATAGAAATCAATGAACAATGTACGCAAACAGAAATGAAATAACTAAAACAAAGAAAAGCCATACCAATAAATAACGAGAGTTAGTGGCAAACGTATAAAAATAACAATAAGTCGGAGAGCACATCAGGTTCTCCTTCAAGTAAGATACAGAAGCTAGTCTTACTTATGAAGGAATAAATGCTTAAAATGAGAACAAAAAGAGAAGAAGCTCTCTAATTCCTGAAATAAAACGTAGCAGTGACTGTATCAAGCGAACGGCATCAACAAAGATTTGGATTCTAATGATACGGTGATTTGTGATGTAACTTATCTAATATAAATTATCTATATTCTCCTGAATCATCTTTGTTATTATAATTAATTCAATGTAAATCGTAAAAATTCTAAAGATTCAAAGTACACAAAGATATTTTTAAAGAAGCCACAACAATTATGTTTCCATACCAGTTAAGACAATTTTTTGCTTGGTTTTTGATTTCAGAAAACATTCAAGGAGAAAAAATATGGAATGAATATTCAACCACAGNTCTACTGTTAATAACTAAATAATGAATAAAAATTTCGTAAAAGGAAAAATTACACGTTTCTTAATTTTTTTAAAAGTATTATTACAAAATGTAATACAAAATTTGTGGTTGCAAATATCTGCAAAAATTTCAAAGAATTCTCACTCTACGATACTTTAAATAGATATGAAATATAATAATATTTAATACTTGCATTTCGAAGGTTTTCATGACACAAAAAACTCGCCATCTTGTTATGGGCACCGTTTTGTAATTTATATCATTCCACAAAGCTTACTGGATTTAAGATTTGAACTTTCTATTCGATACCTACGTTAAGAGTGCTGTTAAAATATAAGGAAGCCCCCATTAAGAACATACTTCTACTAAGTAAGCTTTATCAAGCTATACTTTTCAATACATTCTACTTATAAGACCCGTTTATTTAATAAAGGGAATTTTACAAGAATATTGACAATGGACCATTTCGTTTTGACTGACAATTTGGATTTTACATAGTTTAGTAAGCCTTTACTTATGTGACGTTTGATTATTACTTAGTGTATTATTGTTAACAAAGGGTTAAGAGAAAAACATTAACCAAAATAAAATGATGAACATTTTTATTTATCTTCTATCAATCGAGCCACCGTGTTAATGCTGCCATTGTAAATCTTATAAAAATCATAAAACTTCATTTTGAAAGATGTTCTACCTTCTTCAATAATTTTTTATACTATATATAAAAATATTTACTTTGCATGCAATACATAGTTTTATTTTTTATTTTTCAAAGATTTTGGGAAAAGTTTTACTGCCTTTTTAGTGCCTACGGGCTATATACTCTTTGTCAACGATTTTACACCTTGCAGATAATTTAAATTGCTAATATTTGAATTTTTTCTTAAGAGCAACATCATTTAAAAAAAAACGTTATTATTTTATCTTAAAAAGTGGCGTTGCCATATAATGAACAAGCAAAAAAAATAAGGTAATTGGCCACTACCACTTTATCCGATTCAATACGGCTAAGAATGAGTTTTTTTGCAGTATAAATAGTATTTAGAATATTCGAAAAGTATTTTATCTTCAAGTAACTTTCGCAAATTTCTTTATTGCATGCAATAGTTGAAAGTTCAACTGTTTTGGAAATTTTCCTGTATAATAGTCTCAATTGATTTCTGATGCTTGTAGTTCTAATCAAATTTGTTCTACTGCAAGAAGAAGTTGCTGTTAGTTTTCAGGAGGCTTCCTCGTGCAGAAATGCCAACCCTCGTTGTAGGTCCCAAATTGGCTCACCATCTCAGGTATAGTTGGCATTACTGGCACAAGAGAACACAGACTGAGCTGTGGAAGTACAATGACTTTATCAATTTTTAATAGAATTTCACAAAATTTTTCAGAGTAACTCTTACTTTGCTAGGCTTCATTTAAAACAGGAGGTTTTTTTCTACCAAACGTGTGTGCTCTTAAGCGATATGAATAACTATATCATTGGATTCAGAACACTTTTAACTATTAAATTCATCTGGTATTGGTTCGGAAAATGTTACGAAGGAGCCTCCTTAAGAGCCTATGGTGAGAATCATGTCTCATTGCCCAAAGCAAAGTCATGGGACCATTTTGGATCATTACTCTAATGTAATACAACATATTTTATAATTTAAAATTGTTAAGTAACGATATCACTTTTGATAATAAAATGTATTAATACCAAGTTTCGTCGGTTTCGTTAACTTTATCTCCCACTAATGAACCAAAATATCGACAGAATATCATAGTTTCAGACGCAGACATTTTCAATTTATTTTTCTTTATTACATGATCTTTTTCATTAAAGGTATCTTGTTGGAGTCACCAAAACCAAATGTGAATGTCTGAATTCTGTTATTAAGAAAATTCTGTTATTTAAACTGTAGCCTCAAAGGTAAATGATTAAGTTTTTGCAAACATGAAAACCATTAATCTCGTGAAACACGCATCTTTCCGTAATTCCTGTCTCGAAGGAGCAACTATCGATAACATCTTTTTCATACGAGACAATCGTTCTTAAAATGGATTTGCCTTCTTAAGTCAAACTTGAATGGTATCCAACAAAGCTTTACACACATGACACGGTCTGCCATGTACGAAATTATTAACATCATAACATAACAACTTACGGTTATTGGCGTTTTACGCCAAGCACAGTTAAAAAAATATCATCTAAACTAGATACAATATCTTATAGATAACATGGTGTTGATAAATAAACTGAACCTCAATTATTATTTCCACCATGAGCACCGAGTGGATTCTCGGCTTCCAATTCATCAAAGGCATAACAAATTTTCCTTTAAATTTTTGAAATGTATCTTACCACGAATCAGTTGGAATCAAATTACGCCTAATTATTTTTCATTTTTTAAAGACTTATTTTAGTCAACAAGTGTATTATTAATTTCTGAAATTTCCATGTATCTTTTAACGACCATTTTTATAATATAGACGGAACATACACATCCTCTTGAATAACGTTATTTTTTCATTTATAATTTTTATTTGTTTATTTTTGCCTACATTGAGTTCAATCGGGTCCGTGAAAAGATTTTTAATAAGAACGTTTTCTTTTTGGTTGACAATTTTTAAAATACCGTCTATAATAAATGAAGTACATTTTGAACTTGAATTAAAGTATATGTGTCCAAAACTTCATTTAATTATTGTTGTATATGTGTATTTTTTACAATAATAAACATAAGATTCGTGAGAAATGTGGTCATAGACTCCATGACTGTTTGTATGGCATTTCTTGGAATAACGGTATTTTTATACAAGCTTAATAGAGAATTCAGTCAATCTTTCTCTAAATTCATCATTTCATGACAATTTTCATGTTTTTTTGAGAAAACAGCATAAATTTTATAAAAAAATAAAATAAGAATAAATAATTGAGCTAGACAGTTATATTTCCATTTTTAACGACAGACACTTTTTCAATTTTTTTTTTTTTTCATTATATTTCATTCATTTTCTAATTTAAAAAGAACGGTGAACTATTGAATATTCTTTAAATCGTTTTTATAAATGTCCTTTTGTTAACGTGCTTACACTTCTTTGTATACGATAAATGCAAGGCTTTAAATAATTTGTAACAGCAATTAATTGCTTGAATCAAAGTCTTTGATAAAATAGCGGAGTGTATGCCATCATTAATAAGGAAAATTTCTATATTTAAATGTTCACTTTCTTCATCTTTGATGGAATAGCGAAGTGTATGCCATGAATATTAAGGAAAATTTGTACATTTAAATGTTCACTTCCTTCAAGAGAATAACAGCAACATAAGGATCAACAAAAAAGTATTTTTTGCTATACTCTTCATGCATTCTGAAATTATTTTTATGCTAAACATAAATATCTTTGTTTTTACCAACTGCTCTTATAATGATCAACATTATTAAGTAACTGAATTGATGAAAGAAAAAAAAATGTCACTCTTAGATCAAATAAAATTTCCTCAGCAGAACAACCATAAAAAATGATTGTTGTACATTTTGTACAGTTATTTCAAATTTTATATCCATTCTGAGTCTTTCCTTATAATACAACCCTAAAGTTTTGATAAAATAGAAAGTGCACAAATACTGTGTTTTTCTGAAAATTAATATAATAAAAATAAATAAATTTAATACGAAAAACAGATTTTTTATGAAATAAACTCATTATTAAATTTATATTTTTTTATCATACCAGCAATAATCAGCTTATCAGATTTATCATATTTTTTTTATTCTCTAAACGTTCTATGGCTAGAGCTACTGCATTATCCCATCTCACAATAAAGTTTTTTGATAAAGCTGGAAAAGACTCTGTTCAATAACCAAAACCTAACAGTAATGCATAGTAAAAGTAACGTACATGAAATGTTACTTGCTGTATAACTAACTGCGTGGATATGAATGTAATAAACCAGAATAGGACACAAAGGAGAACGTAAGCATTTGTACCATTCAATGTAATTTTGAGTATTAATGCATTTTTATCTAGAAGGAAATGTATTTTTCCACTTTAAACAAACTTAGTCATCTGGGTGATTATTGAGTTGCAACCACAGAAAATTTACATTATCTAGTGGGACATCTGAAAAAATATATGTACATACCTAAATGACTTTTTATAACTAATACAATAAGAGTTAAAAATATCCGTGGAAACACATGTACTTTACTTGCATTGGCATTATTACTAATTACATACCTTAAACTATTTTGGATCTTTTGAGAATCATTTCAAGCTTTATCGAATTATTGCGCAAATAATTATACTTATTATATAAAGGACCAACAGCGTTTGTAGCGTGTTGAGAGCCTGTTGATTTGTTACCTTATGATACGCATAATAAAAAAATCTAGCTGATTGATATATAGATTTTCCTGGAGATGGAAAAATTACAGCCAGCTCTCTAGCCAGTTCTAAGTCTGTGAGTGGTTATACTGTTAAAAGCATTTTATCGAATTACATTCAAAAAGCTATCAGGTCTGAGAAAAAATTATTATTTAAAAGAAAAATTATAGATTAACTTTGTTGATTTTTATATTTTGAATTACTATGTTGTATATGTTGTATATGACATTTTACAAAAAAAACTGATACCCACACACAAGTAAATTTTATGGTTATCGTCATGTAATTATACGATTTTCACCCTTAGAAAATAATAATTTTGTGTCTCATTACTAGTATGAATTAGTAAGGTTAAATTTATATAAGATAACTAGATCAGTTCTTGTACGTGTATCAATTTAATTTCGTAAGATAAATTTTTTTAAATAATTTATGCCATTGTAGACTTGATCCATTCTGCTACATTTTGTTTTTTTTTGTAAAGATATGAAAAAAGAAATTAAGTAAGAGTGAGTCAGATGAAATGAGTTGTTGCATAAAATTCTATTATATACAATTACATATGACAGACACAACTTTACTCTAACTAATTGAGCAATCATTGCATTCAGTGTTAACACTCAAGAGCTGGTGATAAAGGATGACACTTTGAAATATTATTATTGGATGAAACAAGTGGAGTGGTAAAGTAGTGGAAATTTTAAAAAAATGAATGAAGTAAAGTATTTTCCTTACTTGTTGAACATCCACTTGAACTTTATTAATCATTCAGCCAATTAAAAACCCTTTTTTTACCACGCTTACTTGTATCAAACAACTCGTTTCCCATGTCATTGTTAATTTGTAAAAAGATTTCCTCATTAACTCCAGCTTCTGTTAAGACAGTGCATACGTGTGACTAGCACTATACCAACAATAACTGGATAAAATTCAGTGAATGTTCACTCAGTAATACATCTATACCCGTTATATTCAATAGTACATTCGTTTTAGAGTAATATTCAAGTGTTACAATAGTTACACTTATTATACTAACTAGCCAATTCACAATAAAATTCTCCAATGACCACTTTCTTAGAATATTTTAAACAAATATATCCATCCTTCCATCTAGTACTCTTATTTTTAATTGCTTACTTTTACTATTAAAATTATAACAATTAAAAGTACAAGAGTACACCAGGTTTCGTAGGCATCTGTAAGAACTTTCTAAATGTACGACTGGTTTAGCTAGAAAGATTAATTCCAATTAATGTTTTGATTTTATTATGAAAATAAAATATAAGAGTTGTCTTTAAAAATGTGTTTACCACTCAAACTTGTTTGCAGGTTACAAGGATATCTTATTAAAAAGAAGTATACTCACTGTAGTATACAAGGCTTAGTTACTTATACATTATAGTACATTATATTATACTGGTATTGTCAGTAAGCATCGCCGTAACGTATGATACTTTCATACAATAGTGATACTCCATACTCTCTGTATATATATTTATGGTAACACGCCTATAGTAAGCGCTGCTTTTATGTTTTGACCATGTGTACTTCACATATCCTAGCTGTCACCACTATACAGAGTCTGGTAGTAGCTACCAGAGTTTTGGGTATGCGTGAGTAAACTGCCACTACCATGAGAATACAGCAGTACCAACCACATTTTACAGCAGACGCTCCTCCGTCAGTTTCTCAGTATACATAGTGTGGTACGTGCGTGTGTTAGTTCTCTTGGCAATTAAAGTGTACTTGTAAATACATAAGATACTGCCTTTGTTACGCTGCATGCTTAGATGTCTTAGTGCCTACACAGAAAAAATAATATTCTTGAAATTATGACCATGACTTTTAAAGATACACTTATATCACTGAGCAGTAAGCTATTCATACCAAGCATTAAAAGCTGCATGAACTACAAAACAATACCTCTATTCAAAATAACGTAAGATGAAATCAGTCTGCGTACATAACGGTAGATTAAATGAAAGATAAGGCTTACAAAAAATGCCCGAATGCTTCTTTAGGTACCTTGGAAATCTTGCACTAGGGATCAAGCACCTTGCAACAAAATTTAACTGCACTAATAGGATCGAATAAAAATGAAGGTGCAGTGAATATTGTCATCAGGCCGCGAGCTGCCCACAAAAGACGACAGAAGCGTGACGTGTGACCATGTGTTAAGTGACATGTGTAGCCCTTAAGATAGCTCAAGAGAGCAGACAGTTACAATGGTACTAGTCCTGCTACATAGACTGCAGAAGTTGTGGAACTTACTGATACTGCTATGCCAGTACTTTTAGGACTAAGAAGCAGTAAAACTCATAATAAGTTAGACGTACATCAATCCTCTGGAAATATGCTGTTATGGCAAGGAGATTTAAGTATATGCAGTGGTGGTAGCTTGGCTCCACAACCATTTACACTTAGTGCAGTGGATCAAAGCCCTGTTGTTCACCTGCGTATGCAGTATGCTGCACGGGATCCTTAGCAACAATGATGGTCATCATAAGATCGACATCTAACGTTTTTTGATGACAAGATGGCAGAGCCAGATTTTTGTCAGGTGGGACTAACTTGGATGACAAGAGTATTAAGCAAAGTATGTGTCACACGTAATGGAAGAGTAATGAAACTCACATCAGAAGATAGACAGCCCAATGTATACAATTTCTGTGACCATGCTAGGTTGTACCCAAAATTAGGTGAGCAGTAAGCTTGTCTAGCAGCTGATTGGTTAAAAATGGTTTAATACATATCTGCCATACATATTTATTTCATGCCACCTATACAAAAAGAAATAAAGTAGTTCTCGAACCAAACTTTGTAAGCCCTGGCATTATTTAGTATTTAACTTATAATCATGATTATAAGCATTTGAAAAATGTGATAGCTGCGAGGAATTCAACCTACAAAGAAGAGCTTAAGACAAGTACTGGTGAGCAACATCAGTAACATTATACTGATGTAAATAGAAAATTTAGCTTATGAGATTCAAAATCTCGTGCCTTAGGATATTCTCTTACCTATAAGGGCCAATCATTAGCGTGCGCGCGTCAATTATTACACCAATAGACTCTGTTTATACTTACCTTTGTCCAGCAGCTTGCTGCTGCTGCGGTTATCGTCAGTCAGCCTCAAACGCCCTTTTTGGTAAGTCACTTTGCGCTCGTGTTTATAATTTCCACGTGTATCGTTTTTATGTAAGATTTCTGTAACGAAAAAAGATTCACATTTTCGATTGATACGTCATTTCTCCGTCTGACTCATAAATTGGTTCTTCCTTTTTCTTATCTTGCAAGTAGGAAAGCATTATGACTTGTTAAAGTAAAATTATATAGAGAGATTGTTTTTTCATAATGAACGGCTGAAGTGTTTGAAAGTGTGTTGTGCACTTATTTTTGTGTCCTTTTTTTACATCCTTTTCACCCTCCCTTAAATCTGGCGTGCGATATAAATTATAAAGTTCACTATCTTACTGAGTTCAATTTCGAGCATGGTCCTTCGAGCTGGATGTAGGGAGGTGAAATATAGGTGTAGGACATTTTCATTTAGTGTAAGACACGTCGTCGTTTTATCGGCCATCTTGGCTTCTTTTTGCGTTCTTCTTAGGTTATGAGGCTGACGCGGTCAACGCGCCGGCGCGTAGTCCGTACGCACACACACACATATAGCAATCTCTTTTTCTCTTTTGTTTATTCGTTTGTCGTCGGAAGCGAGCGAGTCCATTGTTTATTTCGGGGACTTACTGCTGCTCGTACTTTGGTCGTATTTAGCGTGTGCTGCTGCCTATTTCTGCAGGCTATTGTGACAACACCGCTGCTACTGCTCGTGCTTTGGTCATCTTCAGCGTGTGCTGCTGCCTGTCTCTGCAGGCTATTGTGACAACACCGCTGCTACTGCTCGTGCTTTGGTCGTCGTCAGCGTGTGCTGCTGCCTGCCTCTGCAGGCTATTGTGACAACACCGCTGCTACTGCTCGTGCTTTGGTCGTTTTCAGCGTGTGCTGCTGCCTGCCTCTGCAGGCTATTGTGACAACACCGCTGCTGCTGCTGGTTTCACGGGTCCTTTTATCTTCAGCGGGTGCTGCTGCCAACTTATACAGGCTATTGAGTCGGCACCGCTGCTGTCAAGTCCTGCAGGTCTTTTGAACTCAACATAACTACGAATACTTGGTCCTGTTTACACGGTTTGTAAAATTGTATATTTGTGGGATGTTATATCAGTTCCTTATAGTTTTTCGTTTTTTTGTTTTCCGATTGACTTAAATATATTTTTGTGAACTTAACTTTATGTCAGCACTTGTAAAAATTAAGAACACTACCGTTGTTTAGCGTTATTGTTGAATAAGTTAGCTTTTGACTAACTAAAATTTGGCTACGGTGCGCGGTTTGTATTTATTTATGAAATATTATTCAATTGAATTGAAATTTACCTTTCAAAAATCGATAACCCTTATGAGGTACAAGGAAAACTATTTAACAAAATTAAAGGTTCCTTCAGAAACTTTAAGAAACATGGCCTGGTAAAAATGACCAGGGGTCAGGCTGACTCTAGGCTTCAACAACTCAGAGACACTTTTGAACAGTTTAAATCTACTTATGATAATCCTATGAATATAAAACCATTACCTACAACTCATGATTATTTTAAAAATAAGTGCTATGAAGTGGTGGAGGATACTTTTTATTCAGTTCAGGGTAATTTTAACGATTTTTTTAATTCGCTTAATGATCATTCGAATCCAACAGGCACCTTACCTCCTGCCAATGCCAATGTAAGTTCGTTTCAGAGTTTCTCTCCTTTACCATCAATAGACTTGCCATTCTTTGATGGTGATTTTGCTAGTTGGGAGAATTTTCACGATGTTTATAGGGCTATGGTTTATAGGATGCAAGAATTACCAGCTATCATTACATATCAACATCTTAGGGCGCATCTAAATGGTGAAGCTTCAGACCTCATTAAAAATATAGCCTTGTCTGAAGAGAGTTATATACTGGCCTGGAATACTATAACCTGGTATTATGATAATAAACGTCGTCTCATTAATACATGTACAACTACTATTCTCAGTTGTCAAGCTATGAGAGGCAGTTCTTGCTCTGAACTGAAGCGCATATCTAAGAAGATGATAAGTTCTGTTAATTCCTTGATATCTTTAAAGAGAGCAGTAGGAGATGCTGAAATATTTATCGCTCTGGTAGTAAGTAGATTTGATTTTCAAACGAACAAGGATTGGCAAAAAATGTTAGGTAGTAGCAGTGATCCTCCTACTTTAGGTCAACTACAAGACTTCATTTTGGCACTAATCATTACAATTGAATCGTTTTCTTGTAAACCTATAAATAAAATTGTAAATATTCGCGCAACTACTCTTTTTAAAAATATGAGATCTTCTAGTGGTAAGCCTATATCTGGTGTTACTGCATATCAGACAGTTGTTTCAGATTCCATTGTTTGTCAATTCTGTAATCAAAAACATCATCTTGTCTCTTGGGATTCGTTTAAATCACAGAAGGGAAGCGATAAATGGAAATTTCTGAAGTCCCATCATCTCTGTGTTAATTGTTTTGGTTCTCACCTTAATCGGGAGTGCTCTGTTAATAATAAGTGTTAACACTGAAACCAAAAGCATTACACCATTATGCACTGAGGGGGTAAGTCCAGCTCTACATCAGTCTCTGCTAAAAATAAGCAAACAAAATCATTAAATAACTGGACGAACTCTTTTACTGTACAAAACCAAGCTCAGATTTCTTCAGACTCTAGTGTGAATGTACAGTCATGTAGTAGTAATGAAATCGTCTCACCCAAGGTGCTTCTAACTACTGCTCGTGTTTTTGTGTATGCCACTGATGGATCTCGCATATTGGTACGTTTCAAATTTAGGCCTCATTCTGAGTCTGGTTTTGAACACCTTGTTGATGCGTTAGTCGTGCCAAAAATCTTTTTCTACGAACCACCTCTAGGTAGTCGTTTGGCAAATTTAGATTATGGAAAGGATGTCATTCTAGCAGATCCAGAATTTTACAGTTTAGATAAAATTGATATTTTGTTAGATGCATCTGTCCATGCAATTATTATCGGTCAGGAAGTTCGCAAATTAGCCCCTGACTACCCAATTGCCTCTGCTTCGCAAATTGGTTGGTTGTTATCGGGTCAGATGCCCTTTGGTTCAGGATCCAACTTGTCACAAAAATCACTAGTTATGGTTAATGTGGAGGAAACTCAGCTTAATGAGTTAGTTCAGCGGCTTTGGATTATTGAGGAACCTCTCAAGCCTCGAAAAATTTTGAGTAAAGACGAGATAGCCAGTGATGAGATTTTCATCAATTCACACTCTCAAGATTCAACTGGCAGGTATGTTTTACGGCTTCCTTTCAAGGTTTATCTAAAACTCTTCCTGAACTACAGAGACAATAGTATCAATCAGCGTTGGTAGTTTTTCACCATTTAGAACGGAGATTTGTAAAAGATAAGTCTCTACATGATGCTTTTTCAGCATTCATGTCCGATTATATATCTTTGGGCCATATCAAGGAATTACCGGTTGACAAATTAGCAGCTTGTTATCTACCTCATCACGAAGTTTTTAAAAACAACAAGTTGCGAGTAGTTTTAAATGGATCAGCTTCTTGTAATTCTAGTTTCTCGCTCAATTCAATTTTACACTCTGGAGAGAATTTGTTGCTTAGCTTATTTGATATTATTATCAGATGGAGATTTTACGAATTCGTCTTTACTACTGACATTGAGAAAATGTTTCTACAAGTTTTGGGAGCTCCTGAAGATCATGAGTATCAGGCCATTTTATGGAGACCTTAAGCATTTGTACCTATTCGATCTTACGTCTTAAACACTGTTACATATGGTTTGACAAGTTTCATCTCAGTTGATAGCTAAGTTACCAGTAAGCCACATATCTAGTAGGCCAAAGATCCTTAGTGATGATAAACCAATTGTTACTGTCTTAGGCTTACATTGGAATCCTAATAGTGACGAGTTTCGATTTTGCGTTACAGTAAACGTTGACACACCCGTTCGCTGGACCAAACGTACTTTATTAGCGCAGTTGTCAAAATTTTTTGACCCCTTAGGCTGGTTGGCTCCAACGATAATTTTTGTTAAAAACCTCTTTGGTTGTTGCAAGTGTCTTGGGATGATTCTCTGTCACCTGATTTGGTTAAAACCTGGACTCATTGGTTGAATGAAACTCCTTTGTTGAACGAAGTTCGAATACCTAGATGGAATCATTTTTCACTAGATTGTGAATCTCTCAAACTTCATGGTTTTGCCGACACTTCTAAAAACGCCTATGCAGTGGCTGTTTATTTACGCGTTGTACGTGAGGGTGAGATTTGCGTACATCTTCAACTAGCAAAAACCAAAGTAGCTCTGATTAAAACGCTAAGTATTCCAAGACTAGAGCTATGTGCTGCAGAAATGTTATCCACAGTAGTTAGTCATTTTGTTGATGTTAATTTATTGAAAGAAGTACCAGTTCACATGTGGTCCGATTCTAGGAATGTACTATATTGGCTCAATGGACTTTCTTCCAAATGGCCAGTTTTCATAGCTAATAGGTGTTCAAAAATTGATGAATTGACTCCATATGCTAAGTGGCATTATATCACGTCAAAGCAAAATCCAGCTGATGTAGCTTCTAGAAGTGTTATTCCAGGCCAATTGCTGAATCAAATATTATGGTTTCAGGGCCCTAATATTCTTTATGAATTGCACTCTAACTATCCAGAATTTGGAGTAAAAATGATTGCCCGAACCTCTATAAATGTAAATAGTTCAATGCCTTCTGTAAATAGTCTTGTAAATTATTCTGAGTCTTTTTATATGACTCTCTTAACTCGTTGTTCCAAGTGGGAACGGTTGCTAAGAGTAACAGCATATTGCCTCTGTTTCACATACCGTTGTTTACATAAAGTTAAACAAAAGAGTTCATATTTATCTAAAGCTGGAAATCTTGAGCCCCCTTTACAGGCTAGTTTGCAGTTTATTGACTTGTATTCTTTTATTGAAGTTGACTCGATTCACCTTTCAACATCAGAAATTGATTGTGCTAGACTGTGTCTCGTTCATCAGCATCAACAATGTTGCTTTTTCACTGAGTTCAAGGTAGTAACTTAAAATCAATATTGTAGTTTAGAAGATAGCTTACCACTACTTTGATCTAGCCGTTTGCTTAATCTTACGCCGTTTATAAACTGACTATACCTTTCCACGTTACAAAGTCGTTGCAAGTAGTTGAATTCTCAACGCTCGGTTAAGCCTGGTGATCTCGTGCTCATAAAAAACGAGTCTTATTCACCTGGTAAATGGCCTTTGGGCATGGTTGTTGAAGTCTATACGGATACCAAGTCTCTTGTCAGAGTCGCAAAGATTAGAACCGTTCCATCTAGTTTTGTAAGGCCAATACGCAAAGTAATATTATTGCGTACCGTCTCTGAACTTAAGTCAGGACACAATAATAATTAGTCTTATTAAGATCAATTTATTTTCTTTTAATTTACTATTATGATTATTAAATCTCATATCAAAAAGTCACAAACCTTGCGAAAATATATATAAAATTATCAGTAATATTTTTATTATGTTTTTTTTTGATTTTTTGAATTATTGGCTATTGTACGTGGAAAGCGTTCCACTGGTTTATTCACACGGTTTTTAGTTGTTTATTATTTCTTTTGATGCACATTCGATCTTACTCCTGTCCATCAAGCTTAGGGCTATGTAAAACATTGGTATTACTGATCGTTACCGGCTGAATGTCATTATATTGATAAAAAAAAACTTTTATTATTTAGATTTTTTGTAAGTGAACTGCGATCCACCCTTTTGTCCTTCTAAGACTTGTTATTGATAAACATTCGTTACACTTCTGTCTATCAAACTTGGGACCATGTGCAACATCAGTAATATTATACTGATGTAAATAAAAAATTTAGTTTTTGAGATTTGAAATCTCACGCTTAAGGATATTTTCTTACCTATCAGGGCCAATCATAAGCATGCGCGCGTCTATTAATACACCAATAGACTCTGTTCATACTTACCTTTGTCCAGCAACTTGCTGCTGCTGCGGTTATCGTCAGTCAGCCTCAAACGCCTTTTTCGGTAAGTCGCTTCGCGCTCGTGTTTATAATTTTCACGTGCATCGTTTTTATGAAAGATTTTTGTAATGAAAAACGATTCACATTTTCGATTGACACGTCATTTCTCCGTCTGACTCATAAATTAGTTCTTTCATTTTCTTATCTTGCAAGTAGGCAAGCATTATGACTTGTTAAAGTAAAATTAAATAGAGAGATTGTTCTTTTATAATGAAAGGCAAAGTGTTTAAAAGTGTGTTGTGCATTTATTATTGTGTCATTTTTTTACATCCTTTTAAGGCTCCTCCAAATCTGGCTTGCGATATAAATTATACAGTCCACTATCTTACTGAGTTCAATTTCGAACAACTGGTTTTTAGAGACAGCCAATCGTTCTTAGAACTTAAGAAAATAAACATCTAAGACCGTACTGCCTGTAGCGTAGGTTGGGTGAGGGGGCTTTAAACTGACGAAATACCTTTTTCTTAATCTTCTTTGAACTCCTCTATCTCTTAACATAATGTTATTAACACACACATACATTACCACTGACATACTTCTGTGGCGCTTTGGATGGTTTGCCGGAGCTAGCTACCGTTCGGGACTCTGTGCTTGGGTGAGAGTCGGAGGTGAGACTCGTTGCTATGACTAACCTGGGTATCCCTAGTGCTGATAAAGTTGGACGTCAATAAGTAAAAAAGATGTGTCAATCATTTTAATTCAGGAATCTGGCCATTAAAAGACCATATGAAGGGCACTTATATGTTATCATAGTTGGCGGTTATCTTGCCTCTGTTTGCGGCCTGTTGCTGACATCATATATGAGAACCGCACACCTTAACTCTAACTTTACCCTGTCACCTAGTTTATCATACGTGGAAACTCCTAAAGAGTAGTCCCTAGGGTAGAAGGCTTGCCATGTTCACCATGCGGTTTGACCAGTGAATAGCGAAAGGGAGATTCTGGGCAGAAAGGCGATGTATAAGCTGTATGCCAAAGTGCCCTTTACTTTGGCTCCTGCTGACTGCAAGACGCGAGGCTGAATTTCTAACCAGGTCTAATGAATTGGCTAATACTAAGGAGGATGCGTGGTTTGGAGCTGGATTGGCAGTGCTACTTTGGTGATTCTGGTGGGTGGGTGGTGGCCTGTGAGGCAAGGCTGGTATGGGGACTGGTAAGTAACTGTCTGACCCTTGTGCCTGCTTGGTCTGGCATGCGCTCACCTGAATCGGTGTAGCTGCTGTTGTGGCGCTGCTAGTTTTTCCTTGGCTGCGAGACTTTTTCAGAGTAGTGAGTGCGTTCTGCCACGTGATGTCTGCCTGAAACTCTCCACAGAGTGGAGCGCTTCCCGGTTAGAGAGTGAAACTTGAGAGAGTGGAGGTGGGCTAACGTAGGAGTGTGTGATATATCTTGAGGTTAGCCCCCTAGTCTAACTTCCTTGTTTTAGCAATGGTGCTACAGAAATTATCCAAGGAAGGAAAAGGCAGAGTAAGTAAGTTAGGTATGGTCCAGCTGCAGAGGAAAAAAGCGTGGAGGATAGTTTTTTTAAGGTTTTGGAGAAGACAGTGTCAGCTTTGAGTGTGCTGTGCAAAAAAATGGTAACACACAGGGTGACATGAAGAGCAAAGTGCAAGTACCGTTCGAGACGTTGGATAGCTAGAACTGTAGGAGAGAAAAGCAAAAGAGGGATAATCCTTAAATCTTCTAACTCGACAGGAGCACGACTAAAAGAAAGGATAAAAGAAAAAGAAATATAGAAGGGAGAACGCTCATTCAAGCAGGTGATGGGAAGAAGCCCCAACAAGCAATCGGGAGTAAAAATAAGGCCCCTGCTTTCTCTAACCTAACCGAAGTAGAGGGTGACGTAAGAAAAGAGGGCCCTGACAAATGGATAGAAGTAGTTGAGAAAAGAAAAACTAAAGGAACTTCTGATAACGCAGCAAAGCCAGTTGCAGGAAAAGAACAAACCTGAAAGAAACCACGCCCAAGGACCAAACCTGAGGTGATCCTGGTAAACCTGAGGAAAAAAAGCATGCCAAAGTATCAGCTCTCATGACGGAAGTAGATGTTGTAAAAAAGGGACTGGGTTCACAGCTATCAGAAAGATAAGGACTGAAGGCGTCTTCAACGAACTGAGGAACACCTCCGCTGAAAACCGGAATAAGTTTGCAGCAATGCTGAGGAATGCCATAGTGAGGAGGGGGGGGGGGTGTCAAGACTCTGGTCCTATGGAAGACTTGGGTAATACGTGATCTTAACCCTACGGTCATGAAGGTAGATGTCATGGTGGCGCTTGAGGGCTGCTTTGACGAGGGAGGATCCCCCAATATTGTGGTACGACTATCGACCGGCAGCGTTAGGAACAACTGAATCGCCTATGTTAAGGCACCCTTATTGGCTGCCACGACTCTCAATCATAAGGACCCCTAACATCTGGGTTGGGTAAACTGAAGGATCGGCCGAGCAAAAAGTAGACCTGATAGCTGTTTCAGATACCTGGGCTATGGGCATCTTGCAGGCAACTGCGAGGGCACAAACAGGACTGGGGCATGTTAGAGGGGTGGTGAGCGTGGACGCTAGGCCAGTAGCTACCCCAATGAAAAAGTAGAGTGCTACCTGTGCCAAGAGGTGACTGCGGCACCCAATCTTCACAATATTCACCATATGGCAAGATCTGCAGTATGTGTGGCCCTCAATGTGGCTGAAGGAGACAGGCGAAAGCGATAGCGCTGATTTTGCAGGGTTATATACAGAGGTCCTGGCTCTCGCAGATAATGCTGGACCAGTACATTCGAGTCTGTGAAACGGCCCTACTCATGATAAGTATGCAGTACTGTGACCACCTGGGAACATAATGGTGATCTGCGACGGGGACCACTTCCCAGTTTCTGACTCTGGAGCCGGGAGTGGTTTCGCTTGGATAAGAAATGCCCGTGTTACCCATGTAAATTGCTACATCTCCTCCAACATAGTAATCAGCGTTATTGAGAAGCAGCTCGCTGCCCTAGAGCATGCCGTGCATGGGTTTAAGAAGATAGGCGACGTAGTCATTGCCAGTGATCTGAACTCCAAGGCCACCGCTTAGGGTGAAACGCAAACTAATATCGAAGGGTAGGTGGTGTTGGAGATGGTCTCAAGCCTTGACCGCACCATATTGAACTCTAGTAACGAAGCAACGTTCAGACATATAGGAATCAGGGGTTCGAATGTTGACAGGACGCTCGCAACGCCAGGAATGGCAATGTGGGTGTCAGCTTGGAGGGCTTTGGAGGACTACTTGACGAGTGATTATCAGTTAATTTCATTTAAACTTGGTGAGTTGCGTGGTGCTTCGTTACAAGAAGCGCAGAGGGCGTAGGCCGTTGGGTAAAGCGTTGCGTGGCTTAATCAAGAAGCACTTCACGAAGCTCTGGCCATCGCGCCACTTTCGGCTGACCTCAACACTATCGCAGGACTATCGGAGGCAGAGTGACTCATGATGTCCACCATGCGATGCATCAAACAAAAGTGTGATGCAAGTATGCTCCGGAAATCTGTTAGGTTGGTAGACCAAGGAAATTGACTAACATATGGAGAGAGTCTCTCAGACTTCATCACAGATCCCAGCGCTTCCAAAAAAGCGAAGATGTGGAGGAGATGGCGGAGCTCTATAAGGACGCAAAGAAATAACTGGTGAGGGCAATCAAAAAAAGCAAAACCCGTTGTTAGCACGAGCTTGTTGCTAAGGTCAACGGACATACCTGCAGCCTGGGCAACCACATAGTCATAAACAACTAAATGACTTAGGACTGGTAAGACTCCTGGAGCCGTCGTTTATACAAAACGTTGTCAGGGAACTTTTCTTAGTTCGTATAAAAGAGAAAAGAACTGAGACGGCCATAGTCATCGAGGTTCCATTGTTTATCCAAAAAAAACTGTCAGCGGTCTTATCAGTATTGCTAGGACAAAAGGCACCAGGCTTGGATGGAATACGTAATGAAGTTCTTAAGATTTTTGGTAGGTAGGACAGAGTCAGATGACGTCATGTAAAGAAAGAACGTGCGACGCTGGCAGCAGGAGTGAGATGAGGCAGCTGTGGGTAGGTAGACACACCAACTCATACAAATCCTAAGTACATGGCTCAGGCGTAGCTACAGTGAGGTCAACTATTACCTGATCCAACTCCTCTCTGGCCATTGACAGTTAAATGCATATCTTCGCCGCATAGCGGATGGCGTAAAGACTGACACCTAGTTGCAATTACTGCGCTGGGGAGGACGATACAGTGTAGCACACTTCTTTCTATTGTAAGAGGTAGTAAAAGCAGCGGTATCAGCTGAAAAACCATTAATGTAGAATCATCACGCCTGAAAACATCATCGGCTTCATGGTGAGCGAAAATAACGCATGGAGTGCTGTTGACGGATATGCCCAGACAGTTCTTGAATGGTAAAAAAGAGAGAAAGTGACTCCCTGACAGTATGACGTGACCTCTTGTTGCTCTAATTCGCTCCACTTATCAGCAAAAGAGAGCACAAAGCATTGAGTGGCACTTACAAAAACTGCAGCCTAAAAAAAACGCAAGACACGGGTGCTGGTTCTCAGGGATCCCCAGTCCATTTTAGGACTCAAAAGCACCGGAACCTCTAGCAACTAGTAGCGAGCTTGTTTGCTAATGCTGTAAGATGTGATAGTCTCGCTGGTGCTCCACCCTGACGTAATGCTAACGCCGTTCAAGGGTGGAAGTGAAGCCACATAGCATGTGAGAGATCTTAGTATGTATGGGTGGTCTAATAAAAAAAATCAACTAAATCCCACACTACCACTATCCTTGTGGTGTGCCTCAAGACATCTCCCCTCTGTACATGAAAAAAAAAAAAAAAAAAAAAAAAAAAAAAAAAAANCAACCAAGTCTCACACTACCGCTATCCCTGCGGTGTGCCTTAATGCATTTCCCTTTTCCTTAAAAAAAATAAAAAAAAAAACTACTACTACTATTGATACTGCTACTGCTACTTCTACTACCACTGCTACTGCTACTTTTGCTAATACACCCGGGTGGGGTTTTCGCTAGTTTCTCCATACCGGGCGCTTCCCTGGGTGGCGGATAGGGGCATCCTCTTAAAATAAGAGGTGACGATGGGCAGCTGGGGTGGCTCTCTGTGGTGGTGGTCGGGGGCGTGGATCGGGGGGCGTGTGTGGCGTTGGCGTGTGTATCTGCGGCGATGTGGACGGGGGACTGGTGCCCTATGCCTCCATCGGTGTGGATGCATAGGCCGGCTCTGCTTGTGCTCCTTGTTCCTCGCTTTTTGCTGCTTCCGTGGGTGGCACTCCATTGCTTGATGCGGGCCAACAAAAACTAGCACCCGTCGTGTATAGAAGTAAGCGGCGGTTAAAACATTTTTCTCAGATACATGCATCACACACTCTTACTAAACAAACACAGGGACACTTACGGATTGTTCTGGGTTGCGTGTGGCGGGTCCTTTTCCGGGCTTGCATTGGAGGCCTGGCGGCAGGTGAAGCCGGATGATGAAGCCCAGGTAAGTCTGAGTAACCACATCTGATCTGGCTGTACGCCTCATAAACAAAAAAGACGTGGTGGGCCGACTAATTTATGCTTACTACCACTGAGGAGGCTATATGGCGGCACCTTAGTGCCTTATACCAGCCCGTTTTGTTGGGTTGTCTGCGCGGTCTCGGGACTGTACACCTGCCGCTCATCTCGTTGGGATGACCGTTGTGTACCAACAAATACATACATTACACACAAACACCATTCTTACACTTGTTACTCAACGCCAGGGCTGTCTCCGTGGGTGGGACTGAGGGAGAGTGGTGACTCCCGTCAGGCCTGAGCAAGTAGCGGTTTTATCTGGTAACAGAGAGGGGTACTGTCCTGGTTTTAACCTTTTTCAAATACTTTTTTTTTAAAAAAAAAAGGGTAGTGCTGGCCTTCGCGGGTCAGTACGACACTCAAAAAGATGCCAAAATAAAAAACGTCAATGCAAAACTAGTACCTCAGGCGGTAACCTCCCTGAGGAAATCCGCTGGCAGTTCCGATCCGGTGAAAGCGCGGGCGACTGTCGTAGGCCCCAAAGATTCTGGGGGGGGGGGGGGGCACAAAGACGTGTCTCATGGCCAACAGGGACTGCTAAATGTTCCAAGGCCTTTTCTTACAGACAAAATACGAAGGGGAAGCCTGTCGAGTATCGGCACTAACGACACCGAGGACAGCAACGTGTCAGTATTTAGCAACCAGACCCGGGAGGAGCTTGCCTCTTAAGAAGAAAGTGTCGCTATACTCAGAGTAAGGCGACAGCAAGTTGCTGATAAAGTCCAATCAGCAACGAAAGACATAACAGAGACGCTACAAATGATTAACGATAAGTACGGCAACACAGCAAACGCTGTTAATAATGGGCTCAAAGCGGCGCTTAAGCATTTTCAAGAGGCAGAGGTGCTGAGAGAAGGGTGTCTTACTAAAGAAGTTTTGTATACCAACGCTTGGAAGTCGTCATTTTAATCCCTGCAGGGTAGGAAACAAAGGCGAGATAATTTTCGACGGCATATACAGAAAAAAACCCTGAATACTGCCCTAAAAGAAATAGTACGAAGTGATAGAAACAGGAGGCCATCGGACAGCCCTGAAAAACGCCAGCAAACCATGCCTTCAAAGAAAAGGAAAACGTGCAGTGGCAAATAAGAAGAAATTCCACTGAATGACAAAACAAGCCGGAAGAAAAAAGTGGACGCCACAACAACAGTAGTAGTGAAGATGGCTGAAGGATAGATTTTTGCAACGGTGCTGAAAACTATGAAGGCAAACTTTGACCCCAATAAGGCTAAAGTGGCAGTCCAAAGTGTTGTCACTACAAAAAAAGGAGACATACTTATTAAGGCCAAAGGTAAAAAGAATGCTACTGCATTCTTACAGCAAATTGAAAAGTCGGTAGCCAGACAGGGTACTGTCAAAATGAGCGACAGAAAAGTGACATTAGAGGTCCAAGACCTGGATGCCATTGTACAGAAAGATAAGGTCAAAGAGGCTTTCATCAGGACTTTTGGACATCAGAGTCAGGAGCCAGAAGTTGCTCTCTTAAAGCCAAATGCCAGAGGACAGAGGTTGGCTTAAATAAAGGTGAACGAAGCATCTGCCCGACAAGTAGAAAATTAAGGCAGGTGACGAGTTAGCTTTGTAAGCTGCCGAATTCGAAGAAAAATTGAAGTCACAAGATGTTACAAAGGCCTGGGATATGGACACGTCTCAGGCAACTGTGAGAACGAAAACAGATCCAAGCTTTGCGATGTGGAAGCTCGAACCACCGAAAGAAAGAGTGTCCAGGCTGAGCACGGTGCTTTTTTTTTCTAACAACGGACAACAAGCACGAAGCAGGCAGCGGGAGCTGCCCTTTATTTAGGAGATCCCTAAAAGAGGCCAGGGATAAGGCCCAAGCAGGATCAAAATAAGGCAAAAAGGCCTTGAGTTGAAAGACGAGCTTATGTGGACCCACGCTGCGCTGGGTACTTTTTACCTATCAGCAAGGGAAAGCATTAAGCTTATAGTGGTGCTGGCTAAGTAAGCGGCCTACTATGAAGAGCTAGATAAGGTGCTGGTCCCCAGGGGCCCCAAGTCCTTTTTAGGACTCGAGAGCATCAGCACCTCTAGCAAATGGTGGCGATTCAGCTCATTAATGCTGTGAGACGCGATGGTCTCCCTGGTGGCTTCACCCTGAAGTAATGCTAATGTGGTTCTGAGGTTGCCTTAAAGCCACGTGGCATGGAGGGGGTTTAGTGTATATGGGTGGTCTAATTAAAAAAATACACCGAGTCCTACACTATCGCTGTCCCTGTGGTGTGCCTCAATGCATTTCCCCTCTCTCCACAAAAAACCAAAAAAACAATTTATTACTACCATAATGTGATGAATGCAATCCGTCGCTTAATGCTACTGGAAACTTTCCAGAAAAAAGATAGCTTATTAGTTAGTGCGTGAGACTTAAGGAGATGAAGGGAATGTACTTGCGTGGCTGGGCATTTTATATCACAGGCTTACTATCCTAGTTCAATGCCACCCTTCTGGCACGTTGTAGAGATGAAACGGCAGCCTTCTATGGCTGAGGAACCCAGATGTGTTGGTAGGGACCTTGGGATGAATTTTTTCTGCGTATCAGGATTGCTAAATAAAATAAAGCCACAAAAAGGGGAAGCAGTGAAAAGTGCTAGAACAGGTAAACTTAAATATGGATTCATCTGCTTCCGGATCCACTGAAGCAGGTAAGCGTAATCGAGGGGCCTCACTTTGTGAGACGCATACGCTGCGTCCGACACCCTTGTAGAGGCAGCGTTGCAGCTTGGTGTGCATAAGGCAAAGCACATTAACACGGCTAATTTCATGAATTCTCCACTGGCAAAAGTTATCAGAAGTGAAACAAATGGCTTAGGGAAACAGGGCCAGGAGGAGACAGCTTAAGCCTAAAATGAACGTCAAAATATGCCCAAAAAAAAGGAAGAAGGCCTAGTGCTCAGTTGCATCTAGAAGCTGATATGGCTGGCATGCCAACCAGCGAAGAAGAATGGACAGAGGTCCAAAAAAAAAAAAAAAAAAAAATTGAGAGTGGGTGCTTAGGTATCTAAGTATAAAGTTATACTTTAATAAAATTGTTTGGCAAACAACATGACTTTGAGTATAAAAATATCTTCTATGATACAATATTGTGTACGAAGGTGGTGCAACCATTATAGGTATAAATATACCTACATTGATTAAGTGTGATTTTAATCAATATTGAATGAGTTAACGGTTATAAACAATACATTTTAGCACAGTACAATAAAAATAATATATAGGCTGGTCGGTACAAAGGTGTGTTTTTTCATCAAATCTTCTAATGATTTCAGAACAACTCCCTACTGCCTACGCCAATTCCATCTGTAACATCATGCTTTCATCTATCACATACGATTCCACACTTATTTCTAGTCCATATATAACACCCAAAATGTAACTATACATAAAAAATTTCAGAACCATTCGGTTGTATCACTTTCTTTAATAAGGCAGTATAACATGTCAGTGAATTTCCCTTCAGGACGTTCGTCGCTCATAGATTGTTCTTTAAGAGATATTAGTCAAACATCAAACGTATATTTAAATAGCAAAAAAATAGTTACAAAAATTATAGCTTGTTGGACTGTTGCATTATTTTAAATGTGTTACATTAAAAAATAAATCGATATTTAACATGTAACCTCAAGAAAAAATCACTTCAAATAACATCTATATGATTTGTAGAGATCTCCCAATTTTTCGGGTACAAAAGATTACTTGAAGATGAACCTATTAAACTTCCAAATATACAAACAAGTTGGATTTATAATGAATTTATAAAGAGCGGATAAAGTGTGCATAACAGCATGTAAGTGAGTACATCTACATGAAAAAAAATATTGCTAGCTTTACTACACACATTATTATTCCTATTATTTCTCTGAAATTTTCAGCCACTAACTATGTGGAGAACATCCTTAAAACAAAAAATATATTCAATTACGAATGAAAAAATTATGAGAAAATAAAACACAATAGAAATGAAATATTGTATTTGTAAAGTACGAAAATTTTTTTTTTTATTTTTTAAAATTTTGAAGCAAAGTAAAAAGTTATATAAACAATTAATTATTGACTGTAAAAGTAAAAAATTTTAAAAATNAGTGCTCTGCTAAAATATAATAATTTCCAAGTTTTCTAAAAAAAACTATTTGAAAAAAATTATTCTATTGAGTAAACTATTTATCTTTTTTTTTTGTAATAAAAGCCCATAAATTAATATACTTTCAATTAATATTTTCGTAAAAAATATGTAACAAACTAATTAACATGTTTCAAAATGCAATGCCATTTTTCTTTTAAAAATAATTTATCATTTTTTCTGGTACTCATAGAATTCATAGTACTTTTTTTGCCATTGTGATTTTCTCTTTCCATTTATATGACTTTCTTTTTTTATACGTTCTATCTAGAAGAGCATCCTTATTACTATTAACTTTTACTGTGTTATTTTGGGCAGCAACTCTATTTTGATCCATAACTTTAGCAAGACTAATTGAATTTTCTGTCACACTTTTTACGTAAAATACATCTGACTTATCCATTCTAACAAATCTATTATAAACTTTAAAATAACTGGAAACTTGTCCTATTTTTGTCACTTTTAAACATCCACTATCACCTACATTTACTTGATTTCTTAAACTATTAGATTTAATTTAAATATCATCACAACTTACTACATGATCCGTACAGCCGCTATCTAAAAGCACGTTTTCCTTTCGTTTTACTATGCATTGCAACAGACTTACCTACCTTTGCTGAAAACGCTTCAAGTGAGCCCTTGCCTTGTTGCTAAGTATCCTGTTGTAACAAGTGGCCTCTATCTTGTTGTCTGCTCAAGCCTCTGCTTCTTGGAGCTTCTTGATGCCCGTCGTTTCCACGAAATCGTTGGCGGACACCCCTTTGTGCTTGGCTGCCATAGCCCATATTGTTTACGCTTATTCAATCTTTCTTGAAACTTCTAATTTTTTCACAGCCGTTACAAGCTTTTTTTTTGTTTCTCGGGACCTTTTGATTTTAACACAAAAGTATTCAATTTTACACTTGTACTAGCACTTTTACTTTTGTATTTTATCTTTAACATTTTTATTTTATTGATCACATAACTAACAGTCTAATTTTCTTTTTTTAAAGTGCCTAATAAATCACTAATGTAACTGTGCGATTTTGGTAATGACCTCAATAAATAATTTATATTTCTTTTTTTGATACTGCAGAGCCTATAACTTTCAACTTGTTTACTGCTTTTCCAAATTCACTCATAAGGACTAATGACTCCTGGTACTCTTTTAATCTAATTCTTTTAAATTTGTTTCGACATACTATCTGTAGTGCTGTCGATTCTTTTAAGTACATTCCATCAAACATTTTAAGTAGTGAAATTCAAAAAGAAGAGAACTCGCGATGAGAAAAGGTCCCTCCTAGTCATAGGAGTGCCAAAAAAAAATCCCTGACATAATGACGAAAGTCCTGGTACTTTAGTTGATAAACGCAGGAGTTAACCCTAAAAAGATAGGAGCAGTGGTTCAGAGCGTTAATAACTCCAAGAACTATTGGTTTTCCGCAAACAGTAGGTCGGGTTAACAAGAAATTTGTATAGTAAGAATTTTAGCTGCATACACGACAATTGTTACTTTTACGTTTTGACAGCAAACTGGTACTTATGTTAAAATAATTAGCATTTTGCATAAAAAGTTCTATTTTGTCCGTTTTGGTGAGTTTGAAAACATAATCGACACGTA
This sequence comes from Copidosoma floridanum, assembly GCF_000648655.2. The sequence continues at coordinate 366,340 of NW_019380064.1, read as the reverse complement.
CTCTTTTTTATCTAAGAAATGAAAACCTTAAAAGATATAGCACCTTGAAGTTCCTCTATTGTTAATAGCTATAGATAAACTCTCTATTTATATGACATTACAATTACACGCTAAATTGCATGCTTTTTCGTTTTTACAAGATAACTTGAGTGAGAATAGTTATATTTTTCAATCATATCTTTCAGAAATACTTAGATTTGATACTATGTTGATATAGTTTAATTTTTAACGAATCTTATTAAATAGTATCGCTGTTATGTAAGGATCGGTCAACGTTCGTTAAGTTTTCAAATCGCTGTATTTTAGAAAGTTTTTATACCATTTGATGTTAGGCATCTTATCTTTCTCGTAATTAATGGTAAAATACGAATGTGTAATGTATGTCTTACAACGATGCGTATATGTGGCATTTTTTGTAACTATTGAAAAACCATAACTTCAAGGAACTGTATCTTTTACAGGTTTTATTTTGTAGATAAAAGAAAAAGTACGTGTTTGCTATTTTTCAAAGCTGTTCGAGACGAACCGAATAAAACCAAATTTTTTTTTTCATGTACAATCCCTATTATCGAACTTTGTTATTTAATAATACGTAAAATATAACCTGCTGAACATACTTCATTTGTAACTAGTAAACTTTAAACGTTTGGAGTTCTTGTGTGCGTACAATACGTATAATCTATACCTTTATGTATAATAAATCGAAGCGCCTGGGTATATACGTGTTAATTACATATAAGACCTCGTACGTTTAAGGCTTACTGGATACAAATTAGATATTTTCAGCAGGTTATTATTAATGTATGATGAAATAACAAGGTTCAATGCATATTTTAAGCAGTGGTTGGGTTTGTTAAATACTAGTTGTTCGATATGCAACGAAAATCCGCAAAACGGACTTTTCAAAATTTGGTGAAATTTTGTGGCGAACCAATAAGCTTACACAAAAAGTGTAGATATACCTACTTAACATATAGTTCAAATAAATAAAAGAATTAAAAAAAATTTTTGTTTGGTTGAAGGTTCTTTTATAATTTTAACAAAATTTGTTACTTACGTACATGCATTTTACGTGCAGAATTTTTTCACTGTTATTATTTTCTTAATAGGCGATATAGCTTTTAAGAAAATCTAACATTACACATACATGTTGTTACATTACATGTATTTTTAACTTTTTCAACGGTTTCACCTTCATGACTCTATCTACAGCTCTTGAGTTTAAATACTTTGGCCTCTCTTCCTAATTTCTGCACTGTTATGATAACTGATCAGATCTTTACAGTTGGAAACACTGCACTCTTACATACCTATTACCCCTCTTCTTAAAAGAGATCTGCTAAGGAGTTACTCCTCTGTGATTCTTAGTCCCGCCTTCTAGGTCTAAGTGCTCTTCGATTGGATGAATTCAACGATGTTGAAACTAACATAATTTCGGTGATCATATATCAAATCTAAATTTTTCAAAGGGCCTTTCGAGAGCTCTTCATAAGCTCTATCTCGTTGTATGGACTTTTTAAATTAATATTTGAAGCCATGTAGAGAATAAAAAGTCTCTGGCAAAATTAGAACTTATGAATTAACCGAAAACCAACTTTTCCTTCAATAAGCTCTACGTACTCTGAGTGTATAGATACTCTCATACTATTTATGAAGACAAATTTCTCCCAAATTCTGAGCTTCTAAATAGAAATTATCTTCAGAAGCGCTTGTAAAAAGTTGGGGGTAAGTATGTTTCTCTTGTGGAAAGTCTACTAACTTTCAAGTGAATTTTTGGATAGGAGATACGAGCATATCTTAGTATTTAGGACTTTCAGGGCATGGATATGATAAGAACTGAAATTACACACAAGTTTTGGTAATACAAAGTATTATAGAGCTATTTACACTAACATTTATATGCCAGTTGGATTCTTAAAGTTCACATTAAAAAGGGGGCTCCATGGTTTCATTATTACTCAAATCTCAAAAGTGTTGGTAAACAGACTAACCAGACATATACTTAGTTTTCCATTAGTTAAAAAGTTGTAGTAGCAACTTATACTGTAGGTTATTAGTATTAAGAAATCATTTCTCGATTTTTTTTTGTTTATGTTCAGTTATCAGTACTGATATGGACTTTTAACTCAGGGATAGCAATGGAACTCACCACCTACTTACTGTTACTCACTAATAGCTTGATTCAAGCTTTAAGTCCTAATACAACATTATACACTTTAGAGGCTATTTTAAAGTGCTTATTCACACTTTCTTCTTTCATGAGATTTTATACAGAAATAATTATAGATAAAAAATACTATGGGCATTTACTTAAAGAAGCTAACAGTTTGTACTCTGAGAATGTAGACCTTAACGATAATAAAAATAAGTCTGCAAACTCATAGCCACAGGATGCTGATAAGAATAAGTCTGTTGGCTAAAGAGTTTTCAACAAGAGGATCTTTATATCGATACTGACGTTAAAAACTACACTATAAAGTTTGTCAGTTATAGATTAAGCTCATCAAACATTACGAGTCGTGTTTGCGTAGAGACCACAATAGAGTGAGTTATCCCCATCTTACTGTGTACTGTGCGACGATGCCACATGCAAGAGAGAAAACTGCCGAAGAGCCCCCCAGTTAACATGTATCAATTGGGGTTTTTCGTCAGCGGCCTCTTTTGCACTTATGAATGTACAAGGGTACAGGGTAATGTGAGGATGGCACACTATATTATTGTATTTCTATGAGTGCTCATCTGTCACAGCCACTTCAAGAGTCAAATACTCTAGTAAGGTCAACCAAGCAGGTAAATGAAAAGAAAGATAAAAAGCTTAAAAGTAAAAAATTGTGCTTCTATCGAATCAGGTAAAATGTATTCATTATAACTTGCAATTGCATATTATGTAATCTTTAATTTGTATGAATTTTAAATGATTGTGAACAAACTTAACCTTTGCTACTACTACTTATTTATCGACAGCCCAGACGAAGAAGAGCTTAGCTTGGATTTTTTCATGTTATTTTCAATGGCAAAATCTCAGCTAAGCTTTTCTTCTTCCGGACCGTCGTTATAAAGTATAGGAAACAGTTAAGAACTATCTTTATTAGAATAAAAATCTTACTAGTATGGTTAAATGTTGCTACTAGTATGTAGAAAGTCAAGTACACTGTCACAAAATTACTATTAACGATAAATTAAATAACACAAGTGCCAATCACTAATCAAAATAACATATATGAAATAACACAAGCATCGTTTTCTAGACAACTCAGTGCGCTTACTGGCCCCTTTTTTCATAATTGAAAAAAATAAAATACCACAAGCACCTGTCACCACAAAAACCATGGCGTTTATTGGACGCTTTGGTTGTTAATAATATGAATAGAATAACAGAAACGCCAATTACTAGGCAACCTAGAACGCTTACTGGTAGCTTTGTTGATAAATTTTTTTTTTAAATACCACGTGCACTGATTACCAGGTACCTTGGGGCACTTACTGTCTGCTTTGGTGAATAATACAATTGTTGAATAAATACAAGCACCAATCACCAGGCAACCTTGGGTGCTAACTGGACTCTTTATTAATTATTTAGCCTCTTTATTAGGAGCTGGTACTACGACAGAACTGAATGCGCAGCCCTCTTGATCCGCAGTGACAGGCTCACTGTATTTGACACCGGAGGCGGAGATGGTTTCAAGTGAATAAGGTGTGGAAGTGTATACTATGTGAGTTACTTTATTTGCCCTAACATTCGCATGGCTGTTTTTACAGAGCAGCTTGCCAAACTCAAGGATGCTGTTTGCGTGTGTGGGGAAAATAGTAACATAGTTCTTGCTGGCAACTTAAACTCAAAGGCCATCGCTTGGGGGGAGCCAAGGACTGACTCTAGAGGATGGGTGGAGTTGGAGATGGCTGCAAGGCTAGATCTTATCGTCGTGAACTCCGGTGATTCAGCAACGTTTAGGCAGCCTTGAAATCATGGCACGTTCATTGATTCTACACTAGTGCCGTTACAAATGGTGGCACAGGTGACCAACTGGCAAGTCCTGGAAGACTACACGGCCAGTTATCATTAGTACATCAGCTTCGTAATTAACGAGGATTGCTATGAGAGCTCGCGTTAAGTAATCTGAAGGAATGTTACTGGGTGGAATGTGGCAGAACTTAATCAAGATTTGCTGGAGGAAGCCATTGTCATTGCGCCCTCTCCTTTTGATTTGAGCAAGATCACAAATCTAGCGAAGATCAAGGATCTCGTGAGCGACATAATAAGACGTGTCAAGAAATGGTACGATGCGTGTATGCCCAAAAGATCTGCTAGGAAAGTTTGACGTTCGTACTACTGGTGGACCGAAGAAACAGCTGTCCTGCGTAAAAGGGCGCAGCACCTACGGCGTCTCGTACAGTGACATAGAACTCGTGAGGATGCCAAGGTAGCTATTGCCACGTACAGGAAAGCAAAAAAAGCCTTGGTCAGGGCGATGAAGATGAGCAAGAACCGATGCTGGCGCGAACTTATCGCTGAAGTGGATAAGGACATGTGTGGCTTGGGCTACCAGATCGCGTTAAAAAGAGTGAGTGGCTAGAACCTAGCATCGCTGATTGAACCTTCCGTCTTGAAGCGAGTGATTTCTTGCCTCTCTCCGGAGCATCCCGATATGAACAAAAGGTTATAAGAGCCGACCAAGTGCTTCTCTTTACCCTTGATGAATTGAGATCAGTGGCATTAGAGACACAGGGGCGAAACCAGATGGGGTGCTGTCCAAAGTCCTTAAGATCGTAGCTGTGGAGAGGCCATATGTTCTGCTGGACATGTTCAATGTATTCCCGTGCGTTGAGCTGTTTAGTGAACGTTGGAAGATGTAAAAGCTTGTTTTTTTGGACAAGGGCAAACAACCCCCCCCCCTCTCCTAGTCCCGTCGTCATTCCGACCATTTAGTATGTTAGACAATTGTGGGAAAATGCTCGGGAGGCTGAGAAGATCTCGCTTAAGAGGAGAAGTCAGCCTCTTAGACAATCAGTATGGGTTTGAAATGAGCGTTCAACGGTTGTGGCTGTAGTTGAGGTTATTGAGTCAGTTAAGGATGCATGGAAACCCTCTCATAAGACGAGGAGCACCTGCGTCCTGGCAATTCTCGACGTGAAGAATGCCTCTCACTCGGTCGAATGGTCCGACACAATAAGGGCGCCAGAATGTACCAGACTACTTGAGAAAGATCCTGGACAGTTATCTTTAGGATTAAGCACTTCAGTATGATACATAAGACGGACCAAGAGAGACGCATCTAACGTTGGGGGTCGCATAGGGATCTGCCTTGGGACCCGTCGTCTGAAATCTGGTGTATGATGAACTTTTGCGCCTTGAAATACCTCCGGGGATGGAGCTTACGGCACTGCACATCACAGTGAGATCTTCAGAGGAGGCCGAGTGCAAAATATGGCGGTCGCGATAGTACGTTGCAGGTGAGGTAATCTGCGCCAGTCCAGTGGGACGCTACCTAGAAGTATGGATTAATTCACGGCTCACTTTCTGGAAGCACGTCAGGAGAGCAGCCGACAAAGCCGCAAGGGCTTCGGGGGCTCTTACACAGTTGATGCCGAACATGGGGAGTCCGCGAAAAGCCAAAAAACAACTACTTGTGTCAGCTTCGAACTCGATCCTGCTGTACGGCGTGGGGGTGTGGGCGGACGTGCTCGCAATAAGGGATATCCAGGAGCGCCTCTCTTCGGTGCTGCTCATCAGGTCTCTAAAGATCGCGTGCGCCTATCACACAGTATCCTTTACTGCCACTATGGTGATAGCACAAACCATTCTCGTTGTGTTGCTTGCGTTGGAGTGGCGAAAAAAGTTCCTGGCATCTAGCGACGAAAGCAATAGTGACAGGCAGAAGAAAACATGGACGACATGCCAACAGAAGTGGAGTCAGTCTGGTGTGGGTAGGTGGACGTACTGGTTGATGCCACACCTGCAGCCATGGGTGGAGAAAGGACACGGAGAGGTAAATTACTGTCTCATCCAGTTGCTCTCCAGAAATGGCCAGATTAATGCGTATCGCCATTGCATGGTGGTGGTGTCCTCGCCCAGATTCTCTTACTGCCCTGCGTTGGATGATACTGTTGGACTTGAAGTTTGTAGCAACAAAATTTTACTAAAAAATTGATCTTTTGTATTAGCCATTAACGGAGGAACTGAATAAATTTAGTATCTAAAGTTCATGTCATATAATATTGATTCTGTATAAGCAGTGTGCAGTGTATTCCTTTCATATTTTTTATTTTTATTAGCGATTATGACTTTTCGTCATTTGTTTATTTGAACCACCTTACTTTTTAACACTCGTTTACTATTCACAGTTTTCCTTTCTTTTTTAGACATAACAATCGTCTCTGTTAACATATGTTTATATTTTATGTTTAGTAGTTTTTATATGTCGTTACACGTATCAATGCTTTTGCTATGTTCCGCAGAAATTCCATTAACACCATATCTCATAATGTTTAGAATAATAATGTCAGTTACAATAATTATAAAGTGATATTTGTCTATTGATTGAGCACACTATACATCCTGAAGCACTTATAGATATCATCTTACAAAATCCTGTGTGTTTACAATTGTTAAAAATACTTTTTGACAGACACATACATACGGTAGGCCATTATTCATTGGAAAAATTACCTTTACATTTCATAATGATGTCAAAAAAAAACATAGATTGGAATGGGTTTACAAAGCTGCTAATGAAAAAGATTATAATGTTGAGGCAGCTATGTGTCAAGGATGTAAAATAATACGAAAATTTTATTGTAATAGAAAATTAAGCAAGCACAGGTGTGTTTATATTTTTGAGGTAATATATGCGTTAAATAACATGTTATTATTAACATCCTATATTATATTACAGACAATGTTGTCAAGAAATCATTGAAAATCAGATTTATGATGATAAAAGTACTTTGACTGATTAGGTATATTACATATATTATTGTGTTTTATTTAATTTTCAAAATTTTACATGTATAAAAATTGATTTTATTCACTTTTTTTATTGATGTCGTACGTTTTTCAAGCAAATTTTTTCTATCTCTTTATTATCTGCTTAATTGAATAAGTGACCCACAAGATGACTAAAAATTACTTATTTACAACAAGTAATGTACAATACGCATGTGCATATCTTATCTAAATGCTTGAATATTAAATAAATTTATCGATAGTAAGAATGATTTTGAATTATTATATAAGTCATATCATTGTTAATTTTTTATGGAAAAAAGCAGCCCTTACAATATTTTAACAACATTATACGCATTTTTCTACCATCTTATCACTATCAGTCCAAGAACTTTACGAGAAGTTCATCAATATTTGTCATTTGAGTAAAATTATTGTATTGGATTATTTTTTTGTCCACCCCCACAGAAATTTTTTGTTTTCTCTGATAGTATAACATAACCTTACAATTTTTAACTTCAGTAAAACACAAACTGTTAAGCATGTGTATGCGAAAAAGAGCGTTTGTATCTCAGCCGTAAAGTAACTCTCTTAATAAGCGTCAGCTGATATGACACTTTTCAGTTATATACATTATTCAATAATTAAATTCACATTTAATGAATAACTAATCAAAACAACAATTATCTAGTAGCACATCGTAAGTTTTCAGAAGCAGACCTATGCACTTCTTACGCAATTTTCACGTAATTGCGTAAGAATTGCGTAAGAAGTGCATGGGTCTGCTTCTCAAAACTTCCGGTGTGGTACCAGAGGGTAGTATTTTTTCTATTAATTTGAGAATACAAAAAAAATAATATTAGTAAATGATAACATGTCGTAATTTTTGCAACATTTACTGAAAGGTAAATATCCTAACAACAGATATTGTCAATAAAAATTCTCGAAAAAGTTGTTTTTAGCTATTGGGAAAAAGGAAGGGATGGGAAAGGTAACTTATATCTATGACGCTGTCATGCATTTAATCCCTCGCAAAGATCATCAGAAAAAATCCAAGTGACCCAACCGGAAATCGAGCCCATGACCCCTAGAACAGCGTTGTATCAGTGACTAGCACGCTAACCACTGAGCCAACGCCGCTCTGTATAGATATAAATAATACACATGATATTACTGTAGATTACATATAAAAAACAAGTTTTGTACTTAAGTATCTCATTAACATGACCAGAGGGGACTTGATATGGTGGCTTTTAACTTTTCGTCTTTATAAGCTACAGAACGTATAGGCCAGGTGCATGACCAGTGCTGCCCATATTTTGCCATAAAACCCATGTTAAATCTAATGGAAGAAAATAGTTAAAGTGGCTGTCATTGACAAAGTTCCCCTAAAAGCCCATAAGCCACAATGTTAAAGTGACTAGTAGCGCCAGCCTTCCCCTACACCATCATACACCCAGCGTATACTATTATATTATTCGCTGTGTGCAAGTCGTTAGAGGAGGTTCCAAAGAACGATAGCAGAGCCCATGGTGAGAGAAAGTTGCAGACCTGCCTGACATTTGAGGACTCAATGCACTATTGATCATACATTATTGAGTTTTTCAACCATTTTGAGTTGTCAGACATAGTGATAACGATAACTATCATCATGAACGTTATAAGCTTCACTGTTTTATGGAAAAAAAATTAAAGTTGATAATTGTATATTTCAGTAAAAGTTAATAAAACAAAGCCAGAGAAGACTATATTTAATATGTTACCAGATTTAGTGTCGTCTTTACTTCGTTAACATGGATGTTGGCATTATTCTTTGCTTCTGCACTTTATGCTATGTGTAACTAGACTAACCTTAGTTGTTGAGATTTTCATAGTTTTTACACCTATTACATTATTAAGTCAGAAATCTGAGGTTATTTTCCTAGTGATAAATGTCAGCTGATATGTCATGTGAGATGTCATCTGACATGTCAGCTGATATGTCATTTAAAAATGTCATGTATAACTTAACTTAAAAACATAACAATTAATGAAAAACTGTAAAATTATGCAATTTACAGCTCTCTAGCATGCCAAATTGATTCTACCATCCGCATAATACATCGAAAAACATACCTATTGAAGCTTTGAAGCATTGATTTTTATTATTTAATATTATGAAAAAAATTCCAGATGACACGTCAGGTGATATGTTAGCTGATATGTCAGCTGATATGTCAGGTGCTGTGTCATTTGAAATTTTTTTTTAACATTAAATAATGAAAATTAACGCTTGAAAGCTCCAATAGGTATTTTTTCGATATATCATGCGGATGGTACAATCAAACTGGCACGCTAGACGGCCATTAATTAAATAATTTAACAGTTTTTTACTAATTTTTATGTTTTTAGTTAAGTTATACAGGACATTTTTGAATGACATATCAGCCGACATGTCAGATGACATCTCACATGACATATCAGCTGACATTTATCACTAGGGTTGTGGCTAAATGCATTAAGCCCCAAATCTTCCGGCAAGTCCGCACTATTCTGTCATCAGATGGCGCCAATACACTTGCACACAGCTAATAGGTGTTTGTACAGAACTTGTTTTCATAAGTAATCTATAATCCATACGATACAATCGTCTGTATTATTTATATCTATTAGAATCTGTTAGAATATTTATATTTAAGTGAATTTTTTTGTATTTACAAATAAATAGCAAAAAGTAATAATAATTTTTACTAGCTAATCATTAAATAATGATATAATTATTGGATCATATATGACTCTAATGTGTCTCGTTCTAGTACATACAATCAGCTGATGAAATTTAAGTTCCAATTCCCGTACGAACTTTATCTTGGGAACGAACATCGTAACACATATTATTAATGACAATATTAAATAAATTGCAAATAAATATTAATAATATTGTACACAATTGTACTGTAGTTTATATATGAAGAACCAGTAATGTAGAAAAACAAACAACAGAATACTATGCCTTTCGTACTTTATAAGGATGAAAAAATGTATACCAGAATTAAGTCCACTTTGGCCCAATGGATAACATACTTAAAGAGCAATCTGTTAGCCAAAGTTCAAGCTACCTTAGAGGCAATTCTTCTTTCTTATGCTTTATTTGTATAATCATTGTTGATGCATTCACAAGATTTTAAAATAATTAAACTTAACTTGAAATAATTTTTTTTTTTTTAAAAAAAAAGCTTGTATAAAGCATATGGTTTTATTGGAAAACCATGTGTGATTTAAGACAAAAACCAAGTAAAAAGGAAAAGGTAAAACAATATGTTTTTATGTGGTTATAGTGTGTGGTTCTTTGACATAATTTTTTCAAAACAGACGTGTCAGCTGATATGTCGTGTCAATATTTTATCTGTTACTTAGTTTACTTTCTGGCCTAGACATAACTTGTACTTTTCTTATCTCATCTCAACACCAGCTATTTTTAATATTTGAGGAAGACCTATCAACTCTTGGATTAACCAAAAAATATCCAATAGAAAAGTTTCATTTTGAACATAACCTCTTTGTCCAACGTTCTCTTGAGGACGTTTATCGCAATTAGCAGAAGATAGGAGTTCAGATAGGTAAGGAGAGCGCAAACATGCAGTTACGCAATGGGCAATTATTTTGCACGTACACATATACCTATACATGTGTGGTTACGCATACTAGATCCCTTTATTTAAATTTTATTCATCAACCAACTTGTAGATCCTTTTCAAAATTCAATATAGTGTTTATCTAATAGTATTCTATCGTGCAAAAAAAATTGGAGATTTATTTATACCAATAATTTCCTTACAAATGAAATTTTACGTGGTTCTTTTATGAAGTGACGTGTTTGATGAAGATTTTAAAAAAATTTAATGTACAAAAAACGATATAGCTCAATAATCCAAGATTTTGTGGGATCTCTTTATGTTAAATCAAATTTATGTTTAAATTTTCAACAAAATCCTTTAGAAAAATCTATGCGTGATGAACGTTCTCAACTTAACAACAAAAATGACTTAACTACATGCATATTATATCTAGATTTTTATCACTTTAACCACATAATACTTTGATAAATTCTGATAAAACTAATCCTTCTTTCTGCACCCAAGCTTATATTAATTTACTAATTACAAGCTCAATAAGCTATGCATTTCATGTCACATCAAATGCTAAGATAACTCTTTATTTACCTAAATTCTTGTAAATTTACTCGTAATTTTTTTCTGAAAAGCCTACTTCTCTAATGTGCTTTCTTTACACAAATTGATAATCAGTTATTTGTGAAATGATATTGTAGCTGACAAAATCAGCTTTGTGCAGAAAAAAGTCAACAACAATTATTACTTAAAAGATGCTGTTCACGCCAATCGTGAACTTTTCATTCTCTCTTCATTTTCTTATTTTTTTTAGCACAATACGTTAAATGCAATAGTTACATTTCCTGGAATTGTAATAGCTTTATCTTTGCTTGATCATCTAAAAGTAACACTTATCAATTTTATAACTTTCACTTTACATTTATACATACTTTAATTTCAGATCTTATATTTTCTTATCTTATCTCTTTTTCTACTCTGACTCATATGACGACTACAGTGTATATTTGTATAGTTAACTTTAGTTATTCTCTCCGCTATTATTGTAATAAATCAGATACGTCTCAACAAGCAAAGAGCCAACATCAATTGCGCTCTCAGCTCCGCTAACCGCTATTGTAAATACATACGCTATTAAATAAACGCTATTTAAACTACTACCACTCAACAGTTTATTGATCCTCAGTAATTCCCGAACAATCGATATTAAGATCCCCGCGTTCGTCAAGCATTTTTTGCTTGGACGTAACAGATGCAATTTTTAATTGACAAAAAAGTATGACTCTTAGTCATAGTGGGTTATCGCAGACTGAACGTTTACGTTACCAAAATCCACAAAATTTGCTACAACTTGACAACGCTTGTCATTTACGTTCGAACACATTTCTCTTATTTTACTATACATACAAGAAAGAAAACTTCCACAGATTTCACACTCAAACTCATGTTTGGTTGATCCGAAACAGATATTATGTAAACCAGAATACGTTTTTAACTTATAGTACAGTAGAAATAGTTTTCCGACCATGTAAACTCTAAATAGCTCGAAAAAAAATTGGGTAGTAGTTTATTGAATGGTAACTAATTGACACAAAATTTAACTAGTAGATGTGTCAGCAAAAGCCCAAACAAAATGGCAAAAATGGCCAAAACATGTTTTTCGCGGCTAGAAGAATACCAAAGAATCTCACATAAAAAGTGTTGCATAATAGCGCTCGCTCAAAACTTGCGGAACATACATGCTGGAAGTGGGCGTGGCCCCCAGCGGCGCACAGTATCGCATTCTGGTTTTCTTACTTCAAAAATCAATAGCTTTCGAAGGAAATAATATATTGCAATCATTTTTTTTTATTTAAGAAGTAATTATACGTACAGTAGTAGAGAAATAGAGAAAATCTGATTAAAAAATTTTCCAGGCTGCAAAATTTTGAGAATCTTGGATTTTTTGAAAATCTAGAGTTTTAGCAGTGCAGTTTTGTAATCTAACACGATTTTTGTTTGAAAAAAAAGTCTACTGTACACTGAAATGTAGCGATTCTGAGGTTATAAATGTATTTTTGTTAATAGTTGGGAACAAATATAATATAGTAAAAGGAAAAAAAAAGTATCAAATAATGTTTTTTTGTCATTTAAACAACTAAATTTCTTAAATGCTTCGAGAAAGGACTTGACTTTAGGATATTTTTTGAGGTTATGTTAAAATAATCATGTTTATTAAAATGTTAACGGACGGTTTTAATATTGCTTTTGATGAACGTGTATGTAAATGGGCAGTAGACGTTTTTTCCAAACAAAAATCTTGTTCGATTACAAAACTGCACCGCTCCAACTCTAGATTTTCAAAAAATCCGAGTTTCTACAAATTTTCCTGCCTGAAAAATTTTTTTATCAGATGTTTTATATTTTTCTACCATTGTACGTACAATTATCTTTGATTAAAGAATAAATTATTGCGATATGTTATTTCCTTTGAAAGTTATTCATTTTAAATGAAAAAAACCAAAATGTGACACTGTGCGGCAGCTCACTGAGCCACCGATTCCTATGACCGGAGAGCCAAAAGCCATTTTTCGCAATTGATATTTAAGATACTTCTAATTGATAAAAACAAACGGCGTTTTCGGTACTTATACGAAGAGGAATACATTTGAAAAATGTACCTATGTTGGCTAACAACTTTTTTATGGCCATTTTTGGAGAGGATGTTTTTTCGATTTTTGCTGCGGTCTGTGAAAAATTTTAAATCGATCAAGTTGAAATTTTGTGTGTATGTTGATGGCTATGATATATGCCTTGTGTTAAACTTTTAGCCCTTAATATTGTATAGAACGCGAGTTATTGAGTTTCGAATAAACGGCTCAAAATGGCAGTTTTTTACGATTCGCGAGAAAGCGGCTAAACTGATATGAATTGAACATGGCGCATTTTGTTCGTATTAAAATCGCGCATCTTTTTTATAGTAATTTTTTTTACGTGCTATTTTCAGTTTTCTTCTAGACGCCAAAAACATGTTTTGGCCATTTTTGCCATTTTTGGGGGGCTTCTGCTGACATTTCTAGTTGTTAAATTCATGTCAATTTGTTACCATTCATTAAAACTACTACTCTTATTTTTCGAGCTATTCAGAAGTTTCGGGATATCGATATGATTTTTAGCTAATTATACCATACAATGAGTGATAGTTTTGACCAAACAATACAAATGTTTTATTTCCATTATTATTTTTTGAAGCAAAATTTTAAACTTTCAAAGAATATATTCTATTTCAATAAAAATGGTGTTATAAATTTCAAAGAACATTTCTAAATACTCACATTTATCTACACAACACTGTTCTCTAATCTATTCTAAAACATATGATTAAAAACTTGAAAATGTTTCTAAATAGAGGTATTTCGATAAAGTTGTAAAGGAAATAAAGAGACATAATTTAATGTAATGAGTTTATTATTAATAATTTACTTATACTCAAATGTAAATACGAATGCGAATTATTGCGTTGACAGATAAAACGAATAGGCTTTTTCATATACATATATACACAACCAAGACACGTCTACAAGCATCGCAGGTACTAACAAAACTGAACTGCTATAGTGCACACTCGTAAGAGTGTGCCCCTCACAGCTAAGGACTGCTATACTATTATATATAGATACATACATACATATATATATATATATGTATATAACAGGGGGCTTCGTTTTCTTGGCTTGCTATGCTCGCCAACTAGACCAGTAGAATTAGACGTTGGGATGTTCATTCTGACCAATACGTTCCAAAACATTTTTTTAATCCTTCTCATGTAGATAGGGAGCAGGCAATTCCGATTTCTTGGCTTGCTATGCTCGCCAACTAGACCAGTAGAATTAGACGTTGGGATGTTCATTTTGACCAAAAAGTCTGAAAATTTTTTTTTTATATCTCTTCTTAATACTATTTTTAGTAACATATCATTAAAGATAAAAACAGCTGGAAGTTTCATAAGTTATAAACAGTTTAGCGCCCGAAATCGGACGTTTTTTGTCAGTTTTCATTAAATATGCGATAAAATATGGGTCGTACAGAAAAATGCTTTCTCTAAAAGTTGTAGCCTGCTTAATTATCTACAATTACAAAAATTGCGACTTATAATTAAGTTGCAAATTGAAAAATACCACTTAAATCTGCAAAATCTTTGTAATTAAATAACTATTGTCGGAAGTTCAGATGACCACACTTTACAAACATGTTGCTCGAAATATGTAGAAATAGTACTCCGAAAATCAAATTGATCGGCCAAATAGGTTATGAACAATTAAATTTACAATCAAAAAAAGTCGAAAAGTTCAATTGTTTGTAAAAATTTTTTGGGGATCTCCAATTACTCTTCTTAATTTTACACACTTAGATGATCGTATATTTTAATATTGAAATAAAAAAATTACGATTTTTTTAAAGTAAGTAGTTATTTCGTCATGAATATGGATTCAAGCGTAATGATTAATTAAATAACTTTTTTATTACGGTGTTTGTTGTACGGGCAGCTCTGCTCCCAATTGTTTCCATGATTTCTTAAGGTTTAGTGCATAAGCACACGATCAGTAAGAGCTAATTTAGGAGTGAGAATAAAAACTCCAAAGTCAGGTGGAGGTTTGTGGACATCTGATTGTAAATTGTGTAATGGATTCTTATTTACCATTATGTAAGTAGTGTTGTCATTTGACATCAACTCCATGTTCTGCACATATACGTTTCTGTCAAGGCAAACAGTCACATTTCCTTTATCTGATCGAGTAAACATGATATTTTTGTTCTCTTTAAGGAACGCTTTTGTACATTTTAAATTAAAAGTATTTGCATGTTCAACGTTGTCAAGTTTTAATTTTTTGTTATTACACATTTTCATGGCTTGTGTGATTTTTGTTCTTATTTTACTTTTTAATTCACTATAAAGATCGTTGATTTTCTACAAGCTATATTCTACATTCCTAATTGTTTGAATAATTTCACTATTTAACAAAGATTGTGTTGTTAACGCAAATTTTGGTCCTAAAATTACGCAATTTTTTACGTTTTCCGGTACATCATGATCTGTTAGACTTCGGAACATTTTTTCTTTTTCGTTTTTATTATTGTAGGGGTTCTGGTTACATGACTTTTCTATAGATAAAAATTTTTTATTATATGTGCGATTGAGTTTCTGCCTTTTATGTCTATTGTTAAAATATATACTACTTATGAAACTTTGNAGATTTTTAACAAACAGGACAATCACTTAAAATTCGACTGCGAAGTAGAGAAAAACAATTGTATGAATTTCTTGGACATAACAATTACACATGAAAACTTAAAAATAATCACGAATTGGTACGTCAAGCCATTTTCATCGATTAGATTAATTAATTTCAATTCTAACCACCCCCGATTTATAAGAGTCAATGCAGTATACAGTTTGGTTGATCGAGCTATTCTTTTGTCTGATAAATTATACCACAGGAAGAATATTCTCATGGCAAAAAGAATTTTACGTGATAATAATTATACTGAACTTTTCATACAAAAATATATCAAGAAAAGACTTCACCAAATAAAAAATACTAATAATGATAATAACAACCTACTAAATGACAATCTACGTGATAAAATAAAAATTTCTATTCCATATAACCCATTATTCTTTAAATTTGGTTCAAAAATTTTGAAAAAATTAAGTATACAAATTTACCTTATTATTCAAAATAAATTGGACAGTGTTATAAGTCTTGGGGAAGACAAGATTGATAAGCTCGATCAAACCAATGTTGTGTATCATTTTGCATGTGATTCTTGCTCAGCATCATTTGTGTAGGTGAAACAAAGAGAGCATTGAAAAAACGCCTGAATGAACATAAAAGTACCAAGAAAGATGAACTTGTTGTCGCTTCACACATGAAAAAATTCAACCATAATCTTAATTTTTCTCAAACAAAGATTCTAGACCGTTAACCTAATAGACAAAAAAGATTAATATCTGAAATGCTATGCTTACACTCTGAGGTTATAAATGTATTTTTGTTAATAGTTGGGAACAAATATAATATAGTAAAAGGAAAAAAAAAGTATCAAATAATGTTTTTTTGTCATTTAAACAACTAAATTTCTTAAATGCTTCGAGAAAGGACTTGACTTTAGGATATNTGCTCTGCATCATGTGTAGGTGAAACAAAGAGAGCATTGAAAAAACGCCTGAATGAACATAAAAGTACCAAGAAAGATGAACTTGTTGTCGCTTCACACATGAAAAAATTCAACCATAATCTTAATTTTCCTCAAACAAAGATTCTAGACCGTTAACCTAATAGACAAAAAAGATTAATATCTGAAATGCTATGCTTACACTTTACTAAGCACACAATTAGTAAGAAAGAAGATACCTTACTTCTCAATAACGTATATAAAGATTTTTTACGTAATCTTTTGAAATAATATAATGTAGTTATGTACTGCTGTTCTCTATATTCGTAAGAAGCGTACATTTACTGTTTGTGTGTATATGCGTAAATACATACATGTTTGACACTCACGTTACTCGTTCGAGGCGCCCAACAGTCTGTAACGATCGTCTGAACGATATAGACGTGAGTAATTGTTCAATTTTAAAATTATTTATATTACTATTTTCTTCGTGACTACTTACTTATAATTAATTTTACATTAATGTAGATATTTGTAAACATTGGCCCTGCAATGTAATTTATAAAATTTGTTGTGTTTTTTTTGTTAATAAAGTGAGCCTGATGAGGTTGGCATTAAGACCAACGAAACGTTGCTCAAACTAACACCTGACTTTGGAGTTTTTATTCTCACTCCTAAATTAGCTCTTACTGATCGTGTGCTTATTCACTAAACCTCAAGAAATCATAAATAACTTTTTTATTTTTTAAAACTGAATAGTGATTCCAATTGAATTGCATTGCTAGAATTGATTCGGAAATTTAAAACAAAAAGTGCCCTACGACCAATAGGAACATAGTTACGGTTTTGCTTATTTCGTTGTTACAATAAAGTTAAGTACAGTATTATTCCCTAACATGCCCGTCAATAGTAGAGGAAGGGGGCCAGCCCGTCGGTGGTGGCTAGGCCACTTTAGACCCGTAAACGAAGGCCGAAGGTCTCCCAAAATCATTTTGGCTGAATATGTGATACTTTATGTTATCGACCTCGCAGGTCTCGAAAAAAATATTAAAAACCGTCTGGGTGCTCGGCTTCAATGCCAAAAGGACGTTTGTTTGCAGCTTTTTTTAAAAATGGCTGATATCTTAAAAACGATAATACATATTGAAGAGGTGTGAGTAAAGGGGGTGCGCGAAATAAAAGCGAGCATTTTCAAGTAAGACATAAAGTTTATTTAATTAGACTGCCGACGGACATTAAACACAACTAACTTGATACAGTTTACAGACTTTACAGACTTACTACTGACAAAACGAACAAAGACAATAAAGCTAGAGCCGACGAGAGGTGTAGAAGGGATGGTGGCTTACACTGTACTGACTATAGGGCCCGCAAGTATCACCTTGCCTGTGGTGCTGTCTTACACACTATATATACTGCCTATTGAAAAGTCGTACATGCCAACACATATAGAAAAACGATTTGCAGAAATCGAAAGAGCGTAAAAAAATACTTACGAAGGTTCGGGAGTATTATTCAATGGGGCAAAGAAGGGGGAGTCCCCTCTGCCCACGCAGCTTGGCCCCCTTCACCACGCACCTCCTCTTGCAACCAACAAACTCAAAATTTTCCTTAAATTTGACGTTGGCATTATTTAAAATGCACTATAACATGCCTCGAAATTTTTCTCACTGAATCATTAAACAATAATTAACTCGTAGGTAGGTTTTTTGCAATATCTTTGCATTTTTTTAAAAGTTTTGTCCATTTAACCGAGACAAAGAGGTAACATCCCGTAAGAGCCCATGTTAATCACATGATTTTCATTTGTTTAATTCTTTCAAAAAATACCTATAACAAATATTTAGAAAATTCAAAAAAGTTCTACGTATTCTAGACTATCAAAAAAACTTCATATCATTGTTATCTCTGCATTTAAATATTACTCCCGAACCTCCTTAAGATAGTAGTCTCAGATCTATCTTGATCCGCGTGAAATTTCGAGAAAAACGGCCGCAAAGCTTCAGTATTCCTTCCAGAGGCCCCCTTCTTGACATGAGCAGTCTATTCTGTATATGTCTGTAGACACTTCTAAAATTTATTTGTTAATCAAGAACTCCTCGTTTTTTATAAGCCGTGGCTAAAGTGCTGTTTGTGGGTCAAAATATATTACAATATACCGAGCAACCAACCAGTTTGGAGCGAAACAACCTTGAAAGGTAATATCTCTGGACAGGGTTATTGGATTGAGCCTCAATTTGGTTTTTATGGCTAATTGTGCCTTGAAAATCGATTGGTACCAATAAAATTTAATTTGATGTGTAAACGGAAAAAATAAATTTTTTATTTTCTGAATTACGAAATAAAGTGGGGTTATCCGTAGTTTTAATGAAAGCCCTGAACACGACTATCGATATTCAACAGTTTTTATTATGAGTAGACGTTTAGAAATAAAGTAATGAGCATTTGAATACCTTAGTAATATCTCAGCGTTTGGTTAAGTTTACGGTATACACTACCGTGTAGATGTCTGGCTCGTTCGTTATCGCTATCACTGAAAAAATTCTATTGCCGTATTCAGCACTATGAGTGGTGCGATAAACGTATTGTGCACATTCAGCGCACGGACTAAAAAATATACAGGGACATTTATAAGGACTTTAGGAGCCGGCAGGGTTTTGTAGATTAAAAAATTACAAATTTGATGCCGTTCGTAGAATCTTCTTAAGTCAATTCGTTTTAAAACTGGACGAGATCGAAAATGGACTATTTTGTCCCATAAAGAACACTCGATCTGATTGTTGTGGCGACAAAGCGGCAACTGCTACATAGGTATAGGCTTAGTGGTGGCACGACCTAAGTGTTTTAAATGTTTTCACCGTCTGCATATCTGCTGCGCGTGATAGATGTTGCAATGCAGCCAGCCGTATGCACTAACCTCGTTGTTCTTACAAAAAACTAATTGTTTTTCTACTGCTGTCTTCGAATCTTTGAGGAGAAACTTGGTCCCTTGTTAGTTGCATGCTCAGAAAAATTCATGAATGTAGAACAGTTACAATTTTCAGCATTATCATGTTCTGTTGTTTTTTTTTTCCTTTTTTTTAAATGATGTTCTTTATTTATACATGATAATATACAAATTTGAGAACTGCAATTTCAGTACATTCAAACTAACGTTAGTCTGCATTCACTATACTGTCATAAATTGTCAAAAAATTTAACTCATTCCATCATTACAAGTTTAAAGTCCAACATAACAAGCTCAAATACAATATTTTATTCGTGATTAATATTTGTGAAGATGGATTTTTGTTTAGTGTTTTGTGACGGGCAATCAGGAGAATATAGCGTCTTACGCAGTGATTATACGAAATTTGTAAATAACAAATGGTTTGGAAAATGGGGAGAAAAATATTTTCCGATGAAAATATTGATGCGGAGCAGAAAGTGATTCTTAGTTTTTATAAATCAATAGTTTTTATAAATCATATTCAACATAAAATATTATCGCAGAAGATGAAAAGTATCTTGATGGCCTGGAAGTTACGAAAGACCGGTGTATTATTGATACTCAAACTAATAAAGGTAAATAACAATCAATTTAATAAATTATGTTTTAATAATATCAATGTAAGAGTTTAAGAGAACTTCGCAGCAACAAATTAAAGAGGTTAAAGTCACTTCGCGGTTTTACTTTTTTCTCCCAAAGCCAAGAGTGTCGTATGTTTCTTGCAATTAAACTTTATTAAAATTAAAATTAAAATTTATTTACATGCTCATAATGCTGCAGCATGCCCATAATGTGTACACCGCTCAATAGGGTGTGGTGTAAGCCTCTCTCTCTCTCTTTTTTTTGCGACTTGCGAGGCGTGCACATACTATGTATTAGTGAGTCTTGGCTCAAGCCATCTAGGAGCTCCCAGCGATTCGGAATTGCGGGTTGTAATTTGCTGCGTGTTGATCGGATCGGTAAGGGGGGTGGCGGAGTCGCTGTGTATGTGCACGAGTCTATTCAATACCAAATCGTGGCGCGGTCGCTTCAGCCGGACGTCTATCGTAAGAGACCCGAGTTCCTCATTGTGTCGATGCGCGTCGGTGCCGTGAAGTTTTTCGCGGCTTCGAGGAACCGCGCGATTTTACCGTGCTGCTGGGTGATTTAAATATTGACTGGACATGCTCTGCGCCGTCTACACCGCGTATTATACTCACGAACTTTTTGTCCGAGTATTCGCTGGAGCCGCTGCCCTTCGGCCCTACACATCGTTCCTTGTTGTTGCGCTCTACGATCGACTACTTATGCGTCAGCGACTCCTCTCAAGTGTTATCCTTCGAACAAGTACCCTACCCAAGCATCTTCAGGTACGACGCCTAGTTTGCGACTCTCACTTTCGCGGTTTTCGGTGGCAGCGGTACGGTAACTTTTCGCTCTTAACTTAGCTTAAATAGTGAGGAGTTTAAACGTGACGTCACGAGTCGTGAGGGGCCACTGTCTGTCAACTCTAATGAACTCAAAAAATTTTTCGTGGGCATGACTGCTGCACTCCCCTTGTCTGACGTGCTTCTTACTGTCCGGATTTGCTTCGGTGAGCGGTTCTTTTTCCAACATTATACTGTTTTTTCAGACCTGATCAACGCGATCTGTGCAGCGCATTGTAATGCCCGTGGAGTTGATAATATTCCGCTTGCGGCTCTTCGCCGTTGCCTGACAGCCATTTTTGCTCAACATTTTCGACTGTTCCCTGCAGTCCATGATATTTTTATCGCTATAAAAGCAGGCAATCGTCCGTCCAATACCAAAATGCTCGCACCCTGGCACCCACAGCGACTACAGGTCGATCATACTCTGCGTGGCATCGAAATTGCTTGAGTCTGTGGCATGGCAGCAGATTACTTGGTTCGTTGAGCGGAATCATATTTTGCATGAGTTGCAGTCGGGCTTTCGTAAGCGGCACAGTGCACACACTGCTCTCGTGAAGATAATGGAGGATGTGCGGCGGGCTGCGGACGTGGGCTGCGTAACGTTTGTGGGGGTCGACTTCTCGCGAGCATTCGACACGATCGATATTGGCCACCTTTGCCGCAAGCTGGGACGCATGGGCTTCTCCCAGCCATGCTGCTGTTGGATTGGCTCGTTTTTGTCCTAGAGATCGCAAACGGTCGTCACGCCAATGGGCGAGCGATCATCCTCGCTCCCTAGAGCGTCTGGCGTCCCGCAGGGCAGTCTCCTCGGTCCGTTGCTCTTCTTGCTGTATATCAACAACGTGCCAGATGTGCAGCGGCACTGTAAGGTCGTGTTTTATGCCGATGACCTGACCATGTACTGCTCCGGCCCCTTCGATGGTGCCCACCTTACTGTTGACCGTGTAAACGAAGATCTTGCACGTCTTGTCGCTTGGGCGGGAGCAAACGTCCTGTGTGTTAATGTGGACAAAACCCACGCGATCTGGTTCGGAGTGCGTAATTTTACGAGCCACTTGCGTGATAGCCCCCCCCCTTGCGTCTTTTTGGGAGACCAGCCCCTGATATATTGTGGCTCTGTGAGGATAGTGGGCGTTGAACTTGACGGGACGCTGTCTTGGGGTGCGCAGTGTGTATCGGTCTCTCGCAAGTGTAAAACTGCACTCTCGATCCTGCGAAGATGCGGAGACTCCATCCCGTGCGATACTCGATTGCTTCTTGTCAAAGAATTAATTTTTCACTTCCTAGAATACTGCATTGGGCTATTCTTTAACATATCAGCTGAGCTAGTAAATCTCAATAAATCTCTCAGCGAGGCTACATACCCGGCGCTCTGGAAACGTGCGTTAATCACGCCACTGCCCAAAATTAGGACCCCGGCGTCTCCTTCGGACACTAGACCGATCTCTAAGCTGTGTGACCGATATTGACGATAGTGGAGTGGTTGGTGCATCAGCAGTTTATAGGCTTTATGGAGACCAATGAGCTCTTTGATCAGCACCAAGCAGGTTTTCGTGTAAAACATATTCATACATAACAACCAGAGCAATCGTAAAGGACTGTATAAAAAAAAATTGTTGTTCCATATAAATGGACTCATAAAGATCAAATGAATCACTTCAAATTGGCTGGTTTTAATCTCAAAGTTAACAACTGGGATTCAATTGATGATAATAATTGGTTATCAGGAGGAAAAAATTTCACTACCTAGTCCGTACTTGAGCCTGAAGTAAGAGTTAAATCTTGGGACTAAAATCATCCTTGACTATGAATGTTATAAATTTAACAATTTTAATTTCACGAGAGAATGGAAAAAATCAATTTATTCAGTAACACAATAAATACGTATTTCCTTTTAACACACTGAAATAACATTACATACTCATTTAGTATATGGTAACAAATACATTTTCTTAGTATTATATTAATTGCGTTTGAATAATGTATACAAAAAGTTACTCTTTAATTTTGTATGTAACAGTTAAAGGGTTTTGAAGTAATTATACCGCAAAGAAGAAAATTTCAGAAGATATTCTTTTGTTTCTTGTAAGTGGTTCACCCTTTTTGTTTATACGGAAAAGAAAATTATGTCAAGTGTTTAAATTTAGTGATGCTATAATTTTTTAACAGTGACAAAGGTGTATTTTTTCGTAGAACGTGCAAGACTGCAAAAAAAAAAAACAGTATTTGACACACCTTGCATCGTTTACATTTTAGTTAGTTACTTTAGTCTTTAGTGACTTTATCACAATCTAAGGTTGACAATACTGCACGCTTGGTGTCTCAAGTTACTCCGACGTCCTCTTACGATTTTTCATAAGCTTAAATGAGGTTTATTTATTCTACCACGTATTATTTGTGTCCAGATTTTCTTTCCTACTTGGGCCTTTTTGACCTTGTGCTGTGTCCTCTGTAGGAAAAATAGTATCCGTCACATGAGTGCGATCCAACCACGGCTATCCTACAGACCCTCGGCCCCTGCTTCTCAGGTCCATTGGGCCGCAAAATAACCCCGGTGGGATGGCACTCATCCGACGAAAACTACTATTAACACTATCTCTTAAGTAATAGTAAATTACGCCACTAGAGCGCAAAGAGTAATTTTGCGCCCTAGGGCCCAAAGTAGTCGAAGGGCGGAAAGTGTGCACAATGGCGCAAAGGCTTACGCTTAAGTTGCGTATATTATTTTTCCTACCTTGGGCGTTTTTGACTTTGTGCTGTGCCCTCAGTAAGAAAAATAGGATCCGTCACATAAGCGTAATCCAAGCGGGGCTACCCATCGGAAAACAGCTGCAAAATAGCCCTGGTGGGATGGCACGTACCCGACGAAAACTTCTATTTTCTACCACCTAAGGGTGCAAAGTGAGTTCAACATTCACCATCCGCATGTGTGCAGTGACTAAGGCCGTGTTCAGATAGAGCGGAACAAAGCTATTATTTCAAAAGATTCTTTTACAACATAGCCTCAAAAAAATATAAAAAACGGCTATATTTTGAAAGGAAAGCGTGATGGGTCGAACATAATAATTTTTACGGGTTATTGGGTTATTGGAATCTCCCCGAAGGGAAGAAGAATACAAGGTGCACAAATATAATTAGAATAAGAATAACCTTTATTAATTTAAGCCTTGTGGTAAACCACGTCTGGCTTTCAGTGATAAATTCAAGAAAAAAGAAAAGAAAGGNCGAAGGGAAGAAGAATACAAGGTGCACAAATATAATTAGAATAAGAATAACCTTTATTAATTTAAGCCTTGTGGTAAACCACGTCTGGCTTTCAGTGATAAATTCAAGAAAAAAGAAAAGAAAGGATAGAGAGGTTAGTTAATACATTAACGATTACTTTATTACTTTGGGCCCTCACTTTGCGCCCGAGAGGTAGAAATAGGGTAGCCCTGGTTACATCGCGCTTATGTGACAGATCCTTCTTTTCCTACCAAGAGTACAGTACAAGGTCAATAACGCCTGAAGTGGTAAATAGTAGACAGTGTGCTGTGCCCAGCACAAGGTCAAAAAACGCCAAAGGTAGAAAATGGTAGTTTTCCTACAAGTTTGAAAAGTCTCTGTTTGCGAACCGAAAAGTTTGTGGCCCGAGCCGAAGGCGAGGGACGTAACAAGGTTCATAAAGGAGACTTTTTGAACGAGTTCCGGAAAACTGCTTTTTCGCCCGAGGAAATACCAGCCTCCCAAAACCACCCGAGGGCGGAAAAAAACTTTTTTTTATGTTTTTTGACTGGCTGCAGTAGTATCATTATTTAAATATATGGGCTTTGGCACTCAGAAAATTTTGTTAACCCTATAGAATATAAGAATAAAATAAATTAAATATTGTATAGCTAATGAAAATGATGATGCGGCATCGAGTTTATCTCAGGATCCCGACATACAGGAAGACCACACAAATATTCAGGCTCAAAATTCAAATCAAGACCATCATTTCGTAGCACCATTTAATAACCCTAGGATTAAATCCCTTGTGTCAAGGACTAAGTTGACATCGATTATTCAAAAAAACAAAAAAAGGGGACGTTAATGGCTCGGCGTCTTATGGTTGGAAATTGTTGGAAAAGAAACTCTAAAAACCATGACACCTACCGGAAAAATGAAAACAAACAAAATTCTTAAAGATATCTATGATGATGTACTAGGTAAGATTGCTATTATGTATTGTTATTAAGTATACCGCCTTGCATTCGTAATTAGTAAGAATACATTTCAAGATTTGATTGTTACACGGAGAGCTGATCTATAATTCTGACGGCATTAGAACTAATAAAATAAACTACACTTATCTACATTTCTCCTTACTACCTTTCCGTTTTTAACAGCTGCGCCCTTCACCACCTGTGTAAGGCTTACTACTAACATCACTTCTTCATTTCCTATCAAATAACTCAAATGCTCAAAGTCATGTCCGTGCAGCAAAAAAAAACTTTTATTAATTTATAAAACAATTATTTTCTGTTTCTTTTGAACAACATTATTATACATTACTTTTATGTTATCTATAAAAATTTTTTAGAATTCATTAACCAAAAAGTGGATGAAGGTTGTCAGGTTTCGGAGGAAGATTACCACCGAGCTATTACTCTGCTGTGAAACTCTTTGAAAAATAAATGATTATGTTTAATATATGTTAAAGTTATTAATTTACAGTCAACATAATT